>OZ024834.1:40968803-41568803 GCA_964016985.1 Anodontia alba
CACGCCATTACGAAAACACGCCTATTCAAATACACTGAAAATTTTACCACCAAAACATGGCAATTTTTCAGATAAAAAATTCTGATATTTTTTATATTTCTGCTCAAAACATAGATTGCGGGTACTCGTTAGAACCGCCTCGTCGAGGCGGTTCTAACGAGTACCCACAATCTATGTTTTTGAGCAGAAATAAGAAAAATAATATATACCCCTGTAAACCCCAGTTTTACTATATAAAAGTGGGGTTTAAGGGGGTCAAAATTATATAGGCGTGTTTTCGTGATGGCGACATTCTTGCCACACTGTGTGACACATGTTCAACAGTGTTAAATGTTTACTCTCTCTCTCTCTCTCTCTCTCTCTCTCTCTCTCGTTGAAAAAAAAGAAGAAAAACGAATTTATCCTTATTATCGTCCTGAGAGGTGTAGTTCATACATTTACGCCTTTCAGAGGGATATTTCTGGCTCAAAATAGTATGTGCCCTTAAGATGGACCAATGTCCCATTTCCTCTTTATTTCTATGCATTTCTGACCGACTTCTACCAGATGTCCCAGTTTCACGGTCAAGAAACTTCATAATCGGAGTCAATGGCTCTGATAAGCAAATGTTGTGTGCGTCTTCCGGAGCACGCGCGGTTCTGAATATAGCGGCTGAAAAAAGTAAACAAAAGAGGTAGGTCAGTCACTCGTCGAAAGAATTTGTTTTTGTGGGGTAGTTTTTCTCAAAAAGGAGAATTACATGCTGCTCTCAAGTCTTTTAACAGTTTTCTCACCTAATAGATACGAGCGTAGTTTGTAAATGTGTACGATCTCGTCTGAATTCTCAGAGTCTGAATTACTTGTGGCGTGGGCTGATCGATGCTGAATAAACTGATCGTCGAAGGTTCAGCGACGCTATTCCCGGTTATTTTTTTCATAAAATGCATATGCACCTGGACTGTTTGGCATTTTTTATGTGTGAAATGATTGTTTGACCTGTCTCACTTACCGAAAAATAAAAATTGACAACAAACTAATAGAAATGGAGGACAAATAAACAATGGCTCCGATGGTGTAGGGCGGCTCTGAATATATCGGTCGGCTCTGATAGCTGAGGGCTAATGTTTGCAGAACTATTATTATTAAAGACAGCCTCTGTCCAGTTGCGAGTATTGAAGCCGCTTGCAGCAACGTTTAGCTCTTCTGGTCTTTGGACATCTATTCTGTGCTGTAACCTCAGGCTGTAACAGTTGATTTTTGCTCTAAAATGTCTTGACGGGGACGTACAACCTTATCAAAACAAGCATAGAAACTGATTATGGCCTGTGGTGGTGGATTTACGTGGATTTTTCTGTTTCAAGATATGCGATGAAATCGATCACGTCACAGGTGCAATTTTTGTGGTCTCGTTTTAGCGGTAGGGGTAACTATGTATGATAGGGGATAGAGACATACATAATGTTTTAAATCTCTGAACAAGCGATCTAGACGTAGACACTTTTCTTCCATCAACACTCAGAATGAAATCTAAGGTGATAACCAAGCACCATAAATAATTACAAGACTAGCGTTTGGAAGAAGTTTAAGAATATCATATCGACCAATTCATGTTTCAAGATTTTTTGTCTCACAAATTTATTTTTGTTTTAGCTTTCTAAGGAATTGTTCTTGCTAGAAGTATGCCATATGGGTTATTTCTTCATCTTGCAAATTTCCATCTATTGATACATTCAAAATTTGAATTTGACCTAATTTCACACGCCAATGAACTCACATATATAATTGAAAAAAGGTATATAGAGATAGGTCAAACAATCATTTCACACATAAAAAATGCCAAACAGTCCAGGCGCATATGCATTTTATGAAAAAATAACCGGGAATACCGTCCCTGAACCTTCGACGATCAGTTTATTCAGCATCGATCAGCCCACGCCACAAGTAATTCAGACGAGATCGTAAACATTTACAAACTACGCTCGTATCTATTAGGTGAGAAAACTGTTAAAAGACTTGAGAGCAGCATGTAATTCTCCTTTTTGAGAAAAACTACCCCACAAAAACAAATTCTTTCGACGAGTGACTGACCTACCTCCTTTGTTTACTTTTTTTCAGCCGCTATATTCAGAGCCGCATGTGCTCCGGAGGACGCACACAGCATTTGCTTATCAGAGCCACTGGCTCCGATTATGAAGTTTCCTACCCGTGAGTTTACTGAGGGCAAGCGAAAACTTCAGTTAATTTATCCTTGGACAAGTACAATACAGGTATACATATTCCTATCACCGAATTCGTCTTGTCTACATTTTAAAGGGTGACTACTTTTGGAAACAGGAAGTCGCTTCCAAGATATCCATCACGAAAAAATGCCTATATAATACTGACCACCTTAAACCCCACTTTTATATATTAAAACTGGGGTTTACAGGGGTATACATTATTTTTTCTTATTTCTTCTCAAAAACATAGATTGTGGGTACTCGTTAGAACCGCCTCGGCGAGGCGGTTCTAACGAGTACCTACAATCTGTTTTGAGCAGAAATGTGAAAAATATTAGAATTTTTGTCTGAAAATTTTCAGTTTGTGGTGGTGAAATTTTCAACATACTTGAATAGGCGGGTTTTCGTAATGGGAGGCTGCTCTTAAAGGAAAGGCTTTCCTCCCTTGGAAGCAATGTCTATCCTTTTAGAGTAGCCTACTATGAGAAGAGAGGCAAGTCGTTTTATGGTAGAGTGTTTCCGCTGACCTTTATAAGTTACCATAGAGTAGAAAAGGGAGTACTTGATGGCAAGACTGGGATCATTTTTCTTACTTCTCCATAAAAACGTGTTGTCGGTACTCATTAAACTTATGACGGTCTAATGGGTACCCATAGCATACGTTTTTATATAGAAAGGTAGGAAAGATTATAAACACACACACACGCGCGCGCGCGTTACCTGTTCCTCTGAGGCTAGTTTTCTAAAGGGCACTAACATGTATCTTCTGAATTTTCATCAGGGGAAGTTAAGTTTTATTCGGCATTCAGGGATTTCTTAGCGCATAAAAATGGTCTTTTTGACCTCAGATTTTGAAAATTGTCCTCATTAAATTTTAGGATCCCTATACATTTGTGTCTATAACGGGACAAATAATTTATGGGGGCAAATGGAAAGCGCTGATTCGGACAAGTTAAGTTTGACGATTTACTTGTCTTTGGACAAGTACTATTTTCCCAGCTAGCATTCTACGTAAATCTACATCGGGCCGTCATCGGCCCGTCAGCTACCCTGACGGGCCGATGACGGCCCGATATAGATTTACGTAGAATGCTGACTGGGTTGCCATCTCCACAACCGTGCGTAGGCGGTGGCTCTGATCACACTATACGGCTGAATAAATATATGGGTATGTAAGGAAAGAGGATACAGCGTTGTAATCTATTTATACTTTCAACTCATTTTATTTTCACACCTGAATAATTTCGATACGATCTCAATGAATGAAGTAATTCTGTCGCAACATCACGATTTACCGTATAAACCTTGTTTTCGGAGAGACAGGCCTAAGCAAACAATGTAGACTGATCAATCGCCGTAGATCAAGGTCTGCACTGCATGTTTGCCACTCATCCTGCAATTTTAGGCACTATAGCAGGTAGTATTAATAAGTTTGATAAAATTTTAGGATCTGTATGGTAAGGAGATGGTGTCCTAAGTATTCGAATACTTACAGTAAATATGGTATACTAAGAGTAAATATATTTACTAAAATAGAAGAATAATTGCCTTTTTGTCCTTGTTGATATTTTAAACTTTACCAAACAGTGTTCAAATTCAGCAGACTGATCACGTTTTTTTTTTTCGTTTTTTTTTTTTTTCTTATTTTTCCCAGAAAATAGGATACGACATTTCGTGCAAATTGTCTCCTTTGCATGAAATGTGAAATCCTATTTTCTGAGGAAAATAAGGAAAATATTTCAAATTGTCGTCTGCTGAAATATTTACCCAGCATGCTAAGCGATAAATAAACTTCAAAATAAGAAGATACTAATTGCATTTGAGTTATGTTGATGTTTGACACCAGCGAAAAGTACAGAAACAAAACCTACCTTCAATACATATGGAACGGAAAACTATGATTGAAAGTACATAATATTGCGACATTTCAAATGTAAATAAAAACAAACGTGGAGATACTCAAGAAAGGCCGATATTTTAACTTTTATCACTATCGGGGCTAATTCAGCAGACGACAAATTGATTATATTTTTCTTTTTTTTTTTTTCCCAGAAAACAGGATTTGACATTCATGCAAATTGTCAAAAAATAAGGAAAATATATCGAATTTCGTCCGCTGAAATACTGACCTAGCATGCCAAGCGTTAAACATATTTCAAAATAAGACGAATCCAGATAATTCAGATGCAATCAGTATTTTGGATACCAGCAAAAAACAAAACGTACCACCAATATATATGGCACGAAAAAAATATGACTGAAAGTACACAATATTGCGACATTTTAAATGTAATTATTGCATAAAAAGCAGTGCCGCACGTTATTAACAGCCGTGCATTAACCGGCGAAAAGCCGTGTATTAACAAAGCAATTCACGCGCTACGCAACTTTCAATATGATCGTACCGAGCCACAGATTTGTTGCCGTTACGAGATGTGTACTGCCCGGCCCTAGAACGAGCATAGTCCGTGAAAATTACGTTCGCGAAACAAAATCGTGCAAGAAATAACGCGAAATGTAGCAAATGTTTTCAGTTTTTATGCAATAATAGCGATCGAACATGGTTTTTCAATGCATTAACATTCGCCAGGTCCCTTGGGAGGTGTTGAAAACCACTGCCTTCGGCCTCGGTTTTCAACACCTCCCACGGGACCTGGCGAATGTTAGAGCATGAAAAACCATGTTTGATCCCTATAATAAAAAACATATGTGAAGATACCCAGGAAAGGCCCCGATCAGGAATAACAGCCCTCTCAAAGCTTCGGATAAAGGTTTAAATACATAAAATGAAAACTGTACATCGACAGGCTAAAAATTCATACTTTGAGTATTGTACGTCAATTGGCTCAACAGTCATACGCAGAATACTGTACATCGACTGCCTCAAAATTCATATTTTGATTATTGTACGTCAATTGGCTCAACATTTATACCCTGAATACTGTACATCGACAGGCTCAAACTTCATACCCTTAATACTGTAAATCGACAGACTCAAAATTCATACCCTGAATACTGTACATCAACTGGCTCAAAATTATACTTTGAATATTGTACGTCAGTTGGCGCAACATTCATACACTGAATTCTGTACATCGACAAGCTCAAACTTCATACCCTGAATACTGTACATCGACTGGCTCAAAATTCATACCCTGAATACTGTACATCGACTGGCCCAACATTCATACCCTGAATACTGTACATCGACAAGCTCAAAATTCATACCTTGAATACTGTACATCGACAAACTCAAAATTCATACCCTGAATACTGTACATCGACTGGCTCAACATTTATACCCTGAATACTGTACATCGACTGGCTCAACATTCTTACCCTGAATACTGTACATCGCTTGGCTAAAAATTCATACCCTAAATACTGTACATCGACTGGCTCAAAATTAATACCCTAAATACTGTACATCGACTGGCACAACATTCATAGCGTGCATACTGTACATCGACTGGCTCAACATTCATACACTGAATACTGTACATGGACTGGCTCAAAAATCATACCCTGAATACTGTACATGGACTGGCTCAACATTCATACACTGAATACTGTACATGGACTGGCTCATCATTCATACATTGAATACTGTACATGGACTGGCTCAAAAATCATACCCTGAATACTGTACATCGACTGGCTCAACATTCATACCCTGAATACTGTACATCGACTGGCTCAACATTCATACCCTGAATACTGTACATTGACTGGCTCTACATTCATACCCTGAGTACTGTACATCGACTGGCTCAACATTCAAACCCTGAAAAATACTGTACATCGACTTGTTCAACATTCATTCCCTGAGTACTATACCTCGGCTGGCTCAACAACTGTGTAGTCATACCCTGAATACTGTACATCGACTGGCTCAACATTCATACTTTGAATACTTCACATCGATAGGCTCAACATTCATGCTTTGAATACTGTATGTTGACATTTATATTTTGAGCTCAATATATTCTCAATACTCTGAATATTGTGCATCGACTGCTCAATGATCATACTTTGAATGTTGTGTGTCGACTGGATCAACATTCAAACTTTAAATACTGTATGTCGACTAGCTCAACACGCACACTTTGAATACTCTACGTCGGCTGGCTCAACATTAATACTTTAAATACTGTACGTCGACTGCATATTAAGATACTGTTCATACTTTGAATACTGTGTGTCGACTGGATCAACATTCAAATTTTGAATACTGTACGTCGACCAGCTCAACATGCACACTTTGAATACTGTATGTCGGCTGGCTCAACATTCATATTAAAAGAATACTGTACGTCGAATGGCTCAACATTCATACTTTGAATACTGTATGTGGGCAGGCTCAACATTCAAACATTAAATACTGTACATCGACTGGCTGAACATTCATCTTTTAATACTGTATGTCGGCTGGCTCAACATTACTACATCGACTAGCTCAGCATTCATACTTTGAATACTCTACGTCGGCTGGCACAAAATTCATACTTTATTTAGTCAATGTCGGCTGGCTCAGCATTCAAACGTGGAATACTCTATGTCGGCTCATTCAGAATACTCTACGACGACTGGCTAAACATTCACACTGAATATTCTACGTCGACTGGCTGAATATTCATACTTTGAATCTTCTACGTCGGCTGGACTTTAATATCTCTACGTCGACTGGCTCAACATTCATACTTTGAATACTCTACATCGGCTGGTTCAACATTCAAACTTGGAATACTCTACGTTGACAGGCTCAACATTCAAACTTTGAATACTGTATGTCGGCTGACTCAACACTCATAGTCTGAATACTGTTCGTCGGCTTGCTCAACATTCATACTCTAAATACCCTACGTCGATGGCTAAACATCCATACTTTGAAAACTACACGTAGCCTGGCTCAACGTTCATACTGAATTTTGTATGTCGGTTGTCTCAACATTCATACGTCAACTTGCTCAACATATAAACTTTGAATACTCTACGTCAACAGGTTCAACATACATATTTTGAATACTTAACGTCGTCGACTGGCTTTACATTCAAACTTTGAATTCTGTATGTCGGCTGGTTCAACATTCAAACTCAAAAGTATTATGCATGCATTGACAGACTCAGTATTCACACTTTGACTACTCTACGTTGGGAGGCTCAACATTCATATTTTGAATACTTTACGTAGACTGGCTCAACATTTATACCCTGAATACTATACCTCGGCTGATTCAACATTCACAATTTGTGTACTGTACATCGGCTGACTCAGCATTCATACTTTGAATATTCCACGGCGGCTGGCTCAACATTCATACTGAATTCTGTACGTCGGTTGGCTCAAGATTCATACTTTGAATGCTGTACGTCCGCTTGCTCAGCATACTCAGAATACTGTGCGTCGGCTTGCTCAACATCCATATTCTGAATACTGTGCGTCGGCTGTCTCAGCATTTATACTCCGAATATTGTACGTCGGTTGCCTCAACACTTATACTCTAAATACTGTGCGTCGATTGGCTCAACATTCATACTCTGAATACTATACGTCGGTTGGCTCAATATTCATACTCTGAATACTTTACGTCGGTTGGATCAACATTCATACTCTGAATATTGTACGTCGGTTGGCTCAACATTCATACTCCTAATACGGTACGTCGGTTGGCTCAACATTCTTACTCTGAATACTTTACGTCGGTTGGCTCAACATTCATACTCTGAATACGGTAACGTCGGTTGGCTCAACATTCTTACTCTGAATACTGTATGTCGGCTAGTTCAACATTCTTACTCTGAATACTGTATGTCGGCTAGTTCAACAGTCATACTCTGAATCCTATATTTCGATTTGTTCAACATTCATACTCTGAATACGGTACGTCGATTGGCTCAACATTCATACTGTGAATAATGTACGTTGGTTGGCTCAACGTTAATTCTCTAGAACATGTACATCGGTTGCCACAACATTCATACTCTGAAAACTGTAAGTCGGTTGGCTCAACATTCATACTCTGAATACTGTACGCCGTTTGGCTCAACGTTCATACTCTGAATACTGTACGTCGGCTGGTTCAACATTCATACTTTGAATACTGTATGTCAGTTTGTTCAACGTTCATACTCTGAATACTGTACGTCTGTTGGTTCAACATTCATACTTTGAATACTGTACGTCGGTTGGCTCACAATTCGTAGTCTGAATAATGTACGTCGGATGGCTCAACGTTCATACTCTTAATACTGTACGTCGGTCGGCTTAACATTCATACTATGAAAGTGTACGTCGGTTAGGTCAGTATTCATACTTTTCATATTACTATACGTATATTGGCTCAATGTTCATATTCTGAATACTGTACGTCGATTGGCTCAACATTCATTCTCTGAATACTGTACATCGGCTGGCTCAACATTCATACTCTAAATACTGTACGTCGGCTGGCTCAACAGTCATACGCTGAATACTGTACGTCAGCTGGTTAAATATCCATTTTAAATGTCGGATACTGTATGTGTTGGGTTGGGCTTGAAGTTTGAATGTTGAAAATCGTATGTCGCGTTGATCAGCATTCAGATTTCTATTATCATTACGAAAACACGCCTATATAGTTTTGACCCCTCTAAACCCCACTTTTATACAGTGAAACTGGGGTTTACAGGGGTATACATTATTTATCTTATTTCTGCTCAAAACATAGATTGTGAGTACCCACAATCTATGTTTTGAGCAGAAATATGAAAAATATCAGAATTTTTTATCTGAATTGTTTCCTTTTTTTGGCTGTAAAAAATTCAATATATTTGAATAGGCGTGTTTACGTAATGCAAATGTATGTCGCGTGTCCCCGCATGCAGACACTGAACGCCAAATGTTGAATTAAAATGGCTCTTTGTTTGCTTTGGAGCTCAACGTTCAAATTTTGTGTGTAGAGTGGCTCAACTTTTTGAAGTTCAATGTTGAATGTTAAGAGTCAAGAATTCAGAATCTTCGCTGGACGCACAATGAAATCTTGTATGAAATCCTGAATCCCGGCTCATATTTGTAGAATGTTGAGGAACAAAGAAAGTCGTGTATGAAACTTTCAAATTTTGTATGCCGAATTAATACTGCGTGTCACAAGGCTAATGAATGCAGAAAGTTATGATGGACTCATGATTTTTACAGCACCGGGTTTTACCATATTCACTGTATCATCTCCCATACTGGCTGGGACTCAACACAGCTAAAAATAAATTAACTCTTTTTTTTATAAATTAAACTTCTATTCAGCGTTATCAAATTTAGGGACTTCATACACTTAGTAAATTTTCAACCGTTTTTTTTTTTTTTTTTTTTTTTTTTTCAAAAGATGACAACTTTTGTGAATTCCTGTTTGCTTTACTGCACACTAATCCCCTTCAGAAAAGGGTCCACTCTAAAAGGAAAGAATTTGCTCCCCTATTGGGTAAACTCAAAAAGGAAAGAATTTGTTCCCAAAGGGAGCAAATTCTTTCCTTTTAGAGGAGACCCCTTTTTTTAGAAGGGAGGAAAAATAAGTTTCACAAAGAATGTTTACTGATTCCCATTAAAAGCCATTATATATGTGTCAAATGTACTTTTCAGGTGCAATCCCCACTTTTTCAATTTAAACTTAGGTAACCTGTACTTCTACACATGTATGCACAAAAATTTAGTTATATGGTAACCCACATGGGTCATTGTTGTCGAAATAATCACCTGATCACATACAACCCTGATGAATTCGTATAGAAATCAAATATTTATTAAAGATAAAGTTTATAGTATCATTTTATTTATTTATTTATTTATTTATTTATTTATTTATTTATTTATTTATTATTTATTTATTTTGATACGTTGTGCTTGTGAAGTAACAAACACTGACGATAGACTCTGATATTTCTTTTATAATTAACCTAAATATTGGGACCCTTAAAGACATTAACTCTTTACCATACTTGTCCTAAAATTTGAACAAGCCCATTTACTACCTATTATTATGTCTAAACACTGATGGATGAGTGGCAAACAGTGTATACCCTGATCAGACGCCGCGTTCTGCAGCGTCATATCTGGGTCTACACGGTTTACTCAGCTGTGATTGTCTGCATATTTATGTTGACTAGAGTATTATGTGACCTGGTGACTCTGAACACAGAGAGCAAACAGGTGAAAAGAAATATATGTAAGGTGTCAGGAAAGTAAAAAAAAAAAAAAAACATGCAGTGCCCAGTTGTTCAAAACTAACGATGTCGTTAGTTAATGTATCGTTAAAACTTTAATCATTAAATATGGCATGTACGCTAATATTTTTGCTGAAAAAAGTGAGTACCTTTTGCAAATCATATAGGCTAATATTTTTGCTGAAAAATGTGAGTAGCTTTTGCAAAAGCTACTCACATTTTTCAGCAAAAATACCTGTGAATTAGATATTGTACTTACTAGAACAGTTAACATTTTGACCACTAACGAGCTCTTTAAGCTAACGACGCTTTGAACAACTGAGCCCTGGAGTACAAAACATCTGAGTCGCATCTTCAGGAAAAAAGACCCTGCGATACCTACAGACAGTGAATGTTTAGATCAGCATACGCATCTGTACAGTCTGGTCAGGCCCTTTGCTGTTATTCGATACCCAGTAAGCATTTCTACGTAAATAACTCAGCAAATCTATAGCAGGCCGTTACGTAAATCTATAGCAGGCCGTTATCGGCCCGTCAGGGTAGCTGACGGGCCGATAACGGCCCGCTGTAGATTTATAAAGAATGCTAGCTAAATTCTACAGTATCCATTTGCCCTATAAACAGAGGACAGCTGTCCCCTGATCGGCTTTGCGCATGTGCAGTCTAATCATGTCATGCCACTTAAAGCCGTAAGCAAAATTGTAGCAGACGACATTCTGTTATTATTATTATTATTATTATTATTATTATTATTATTATTCAGAAAAAAAAGAAGACTTGGCAGTTCATGTGAATCGTCTGCCTAGCAAGTCTTGTTTTCTCTGAAAATTGATAATAAAATTAAGAAAAAAAAAATGAATATCTGTTAAAGCTTAAGGGTTAAAAGAAACCTTTAAATCTACTGTTTGTCTATCGTTTAGTTATCATGGTGTTTTTGTGATTAATGATTTTTGGTTTCAACCAACTCCTACACTCGCAGATTATTCGATAATTCATTAACAGTTTACACACATACACGCAAATGCACCGATTTCCCTACAGAAGTGTCGTCTAGTCCTAAGATAATTTTTCAAGATAGCTTTAAAGCTTTGGCCTCAACATGAGAAGGGGGCCCTTACTGTATACAACCTTAAAGATACATGCAAAACTTTAACAGACGATATTCTATTTTTATTGGTATTTTTTTTTCCTGAGAAAATAAAGTTTGATTTTTCATCTTATCGTCATCTGAAAAAAAATCAAAATATTACAGATTGCTGTCTGTTCCCAGCAGCAGCACAACGTTGAAACTGAAGACGTCGTTTTCACGATGGCGCCCTACTAAGGATCAAAGGCAACGAAGGTACGCACATGTCTGAGACTGAGCGAATGACCTGATAAACAGAAACGCTCTTAATCAGGGCCCAGTTGTTCAAAGCTAACGACGTCGTTAGTTAACGATTCGTTAAAATTTACATTAAGTGATACGCAAATATGCTGAAATGTTTTGCTGAAAAAATGTGAGTAGCTTTTGCAGTGCAAAAGCTACTCACATTTTTTTCAGCAAAATATTTCAGTATATTGTATATTGAATCCGCTAAAACAGATAACGAAATGACCCTTAACGAGCTCGTTAAGCTAACGACGCTTTGACCAACTGGTTCCAGATTGCGAGTGATTTGCATAAGTCTTCGCTGGGCACCCGTCTTAACCCTTGTCCTGCTGAATAAATTAAGATGCCACACCCATTTCTAATTTTCAGCCAATCAGATTACTTGATGCACATTACTTATATAAATTCACGTACTTAATGGCAAACAGTGCAGATCCAGATCAGTTGGCTTCTTCAGTCAGAAGCCAACTGATCAGCCAACTGATCTGGATCTACACAACAATTTGCAAAGGCAGGACCTATCCGGATTCAGCAGGACTATGGCTAAGATATATTTTCTGCTACTTTCCAATATAAGATAAGCTTATGAGGCCTTCCCAGGGTTTTGGGGAACAAGGGAACATTCCCGTTTATTTTCAGGGAACAAGGGACCATTGGCAAATATTTTAAGGAAACAAGGGAACGAAACTACTTTTGGGGAACAGGGAACATGAAAATTTTGAAAATCATTTTGGGAACAAAATTAGTGAATAAAATAGTCCAAAACTACCAGGTATAACCAGTGAAATGCTAAATTCGGCTTTTTATTTCGCATATCGTGTACCTCACATCACGAAAACATACCTATATAATTTCGACCCCCTTTAACCCCACTTTTATATAGTAAAACTGGGGTTTACAGGGGTATACATTATTTTTCTTATTTCTGCTCAAAACATAGATTGTGGGTACTCGTTAGAACCGCCTCGGCGAGGCGGTTCTAACGAGTACCCACAATCTATGTTTTGAGCAGAAATTGAAAAAATATCAGAATTTTTATCTGAAAAATTTAAGTTTTTGGGGGTGAAATTTTCTGTATATTAGAATAGGCATGTTTTCGTTGAATATTATGCAAGTACTCGATATAATTCTATACTAATTGCCGTGCACTCACGGCACTCTGTAATAAAAATGTCTACTTTCTTTTTACAATAACATATATAAACAGTTGTTTCAGGAACTATTTCTTGTCTCGCAATTTCTGTCAAATACAATATGGGACTATATATGTTAGTATACGAGACCAGTTTGAATTATCTTTTTTTTCAGAATCGTAATCTCTCTCTCTCTCTCTCTCTCTCTCTCTCTCTCTCTCTCTCTCTCTCTCTCTCTCTCTCTCTCTCTACCGGCACAGTGGCTCAGTGGTAGAGCGTCCACTTTGTGACCGGGAGGTTGCGGGTTCGATCCCCGGCCGGATCATACTAAAGACTTTAAAAATGGATACTAGCTGCTCTTTCGCTGGCGCTCAGCATTAAGAAAGTAGAGCTAGAACTGGTCAGCTCAGTGTCAGTATAATGTGACTTGGTGGAATATCATGTCAAAGTGTCTGGGGCATGATATTTTAGTGAGGCAGCACTCTAAAAGTGAGCATTGAGCTCCCTGCCACATCCAGACACCGTCGCGATATGACTGAGAGGTTGAAAGCGACGTTAAGCCCAAATCAAACACTCTCACTCTCTCTCTCTCTCTCTCTCTCTCTCTCTCTCTCTCTCGCATTTTCTTACGTATCTCGTATGCTGGGCCATTTGAGCCGCGCTTATTGGTGTTGACGGGGCTGCATTACGAAGGTAAACCGTACATTTATACTACAACGGTTCAGAACCTAACATTTATGGTCCGAAAATTGACATTTTTTCTTAATTTGGAAGCCGTTCACGCCCTTCTTTTACATGCTCGAAAACTGATGTTCATACTATTATTACCCCGCATAGAACCGTATTAAATGGTATTTATCTCACCGTGAGGGTCGTTCAAGAAGTGTTGACAGCACTAACGCATAAATACTCTACTGCCGTCAAAAGGGCCCGTGACCTTTTGTCATTTGCATACGCGTTGTTTTGGCGGCACTACTTTTTTTGTAGTCTGCTTATTTACAAAATGGCTGCCAATATATTTCAATCGATTTTCAGTTGATTTTCTGGGAAAACAATGCTGAAGAAAACGCTAGGCCATGTGAAACTTCCGAATTAAATTCTGGCTAAGAGGCATCAGGAATCAAGAGAAATTCATCTGATTTCAGCAGCTGATCTCAACCAATACCTATCAGATTTCGCCAACAATGCTAATAAAAAGCTAAGAAGCGGACTTACCCGAAACTGCTTGTAAACGTTTCACCATGACCGAATACAAGTGCCTGTAAAACACTGGTCCAGAAGATAGCAAAAAATAATGTACCTGCTGCTTCAAGCCCAGCAGGCACACAACATCAAAATGACGTCGTATCAACGTCGATGCGACGTGATCACGTCGCATCGACGTTGATACGACGTCATTTTCACGTTGTGTGCCCCCCTGGGAGTATAGCCTATGTTACAGGCCATAAACTGTTTGCTCCTGGAATAACCATTCTTCTCTGAGTGGTAATCATAAACTTGTAATATCCAACATTCCTTCTGGTGCAAACTCTAACTCCAGAAGTGTGCTTTATTCCCTCAACTTCAGGCTAGAAAGATCTGAATCCAGTTCAAGGTCATGTCGCTTTACAACATCACAGTAAATTGCCTCCATTTCCGCCATGGCTCTTAATCCATGTCCCAAACCAGAAATACGTCTGAGCGCTGTGTTTGCTGGCAGTACCATGATCTATTGTAGCAGCGACGCGAATTTTAACCCATTTTAGTCTGGAAACCCCAAAAGGGTATTTGGCAAATTGTGCAGACCCAGATCAGACGCAACGCGGAATCTGATTAGGGTCTACATTGTTTGCATTAACTATAGGAAATTCTATAAAATATAGTAATAAAAACTAACCAGACATCCTACAGTTGGAAATAGACCGGTCCAAACAGATGTGGTAGAGGAGTCCACTCGACGTGAATGGGTTAATCACCAGCCCGCCAATTAACCCAACATACATAAAGAATAATTATTGAATGACTCAGTGTAAAAAGTTTGAATACACAACCAGATGAACTTTTCTGACCTGTTTACTACCTGTTACGCCATGGTTAAATAGGTCATTATGATCTCGTTTATTGCTCATTTTCAAGAGCTGTTCTGCCTTGTTAAAGTCGACTAACATACTATTAAAAAGGTTTGATGGCTTATTTTGTAAAGTTAAACTTTGTGAAAGTTGCATTTTATATAGTTTATGTTTTGTGTACCCTCAGTATATTCTTACACTGGTGACGACATATGACTAGCACGCTATTTTTGGAGCAATATCAACAACACTGAGTTGGACAGGTTAGATGCCGCAATCGGTGATGTACTCATTTTTAAAAAGGCGAACCCTTGCGCTGTGCATAAACTTTTGAAGACAAAACAAAAACGTATTAGTAAAACGTAGAATTTTTCTAGCATTGCGGCAAACCGATCAGGGCTGTTCGCTCAGAGGATAAATAGACTGTCATCACAAAAACACACCTATATAATTTTGACCTTAAACCCCACTTTTCTGTAGTAAAACTGGGGTTTACAGGGGTATACATTATTTTTTTTTATATTTCAGCTCAAAAAAACAGATTGTGGGTACTCGTTAGAATCGGTTCTAACGAGTACACACAGTATAAGTTTTGAACAGAAATATGAAAAATATCAGGATTTTTTTTTATCTAAAAACTTTCAGTTTTTGGTGATGAAATTTTCAATATATTTGAACAGGCGTGTTTACCTAATGACCGGTACATTTCGAAATGTAGTCATTAGTGGACGGGGTCATTTTGTGTAAAATTGAAGATTTAGGCATACATTTCTGTAAGGGCCTACTCGATAGCCCCAAACACATAAACAGTCAGTGAAAAACACTGTCCATGCGTCAGGTGCCTGTGAGAAATAATAGACTGTCATGATTCAGCCCATGTAGCCTATTGTAGGATGGGAATATTTTATCCTCGGGGTCAACACACAAAGTATTTGCAAATACCCATTACGAAAACATGTCTATTCAAATATACTGAAACTTTCATCGCTGTAAAATGAAAATTTTCAGACAAAAAAAATTCTAATATTTTTCATACTTCTGCTTAAAACATAGATTGTGGGTACTCGTTAGAACCGCCTCATCGAGGCGGTTCCAACGAGTACCCACAATCTATGTTTTTGAGCAAAAATAAGAAAAATAATGTATACCCCTGTAAATCCCAGTTTTACTATATAAAAGTGGGGTTTAAGGGGGTCAAAATTATATAGGCGTGTTTTCGTGATGGTTCTTGCCCTGAGTATGAATGTATACAATATCTACCTACTCTCTTTTCGACATCGTTTGGAAAATTATTATTATTAAAGCATCCATATGTATTAAATTACAGCGTCACATTTTTCAAATACATGAAACCTTTTGTCGTTCCTGAAAAAAAAAAGACATTTACATCTCTGGTTTTGCTTGACAACCTTTGACCCGAGGTCAGTTTTTTGACTCATAACGTCGTCGCTCCGCAACGTCATCAGTGGAATAGTCCATTTTCCGATAGGGATGTTATGGCTTCATTTATATTATTGTTTTATTTATTAAATTATGCTCCCTTTGTTAGAGTTGTTAGAAATCTGATAATCCCGTTACCAAATACATAACTTCTTCCCTGATCTTTATTTTTGTAAACCAAAAACAAAAAAAACTTACACCGCTAGAAACGCTAGAAAAATTGCGAAATGTATTTAGAATCTAGACAAATTTTGAGATTTGTGTGGAATATTATAAACAGTCAAGAAGAAATTGGAAAACGGCGAAAGGAATAAGTATAAGCCTGGTAGGATTTTTTTATGATCTTTTTTTTTTTTTTTTTTTTTTTTTTTCCTTTTTTTTTTTTTTTCAATTTAAATAATATCTTTCCAAACGATGTCGAAAGCGAGTATTTGCGTACACCGTTTGCGTACACCGTTTGTAGGCTACTCTAAGTATAATTTGCTCTTACCATAAGTCCAAATGGCAATGCCTATGTTCTGAAAAAAATAAGAATGTCGTCTGTTGAACTAGCCCAGAGAGTGATAATGGTTAAGCAGAAGTGTTTTTTCCGTTGTTGTTGTTATGTTGTTGTTGTTGTTGATGTTGTTTTTCTTCAGAAATTAGGCTTTGGCATTTCATGCAAATTGTTTCCGTCCTTTGAAGACAACGTGCATGAAATGTCAAAGCCTATTCTCTGGGGAAAATAAGAATGTCGTCTGCTGAATTAGCCAAGAGAGTGCTAGTTGTCAAGCAGAATTTACGAGGGCCAGTATACTCAGGACGAGGAAGTGTTTTCAACGATGGTTAACTTTTTTTTACTGTACACTGCGCAGTTATGAATACATGCAATTTGAAACAACTATTCGGGGAAATCTGACAGCGGATAGAAAATAACAATATTATTGTTCAATATTATTCATGACTAAAGTGACAGTGAGTAAACATCTGAGGGCTGATTACTTTTCTTTTCTTTTGCTGTTTTTTTTTTATGTGTGTGTGTGTGTGTGTGTGTGTGTGTGTGTGTGTGTGTGTGTGTGTGTGTGTGTTTCCACGTTCGTTAAGGAAAACATCATTGAACTTTATTTACCATGATAAACAAATAACCTTAATGAAAAAAAAATCGCAATAAAACATTTTAACAGACAATTTATTAATTTATTTCGAATTTATTACCAATTCATTTTTTAGCACAACACTTTTTCATAGCATAAATATAGTGCATGTCACATATTGACCGCAACTAATCATCAATGATTAATCCATTTATGCCGAATGGACTCTTCTACCTAAACTCAGAGGACATGTCAATTTCCTATATTAGGGGTGTCTGGTTAGTTTTTTTATTATTATTATCATGTTTTGTAGAAATTTCTGAACTAAATGCAAACAGTGTAGAGCCTGATCAGACGCCGCGTTCTGCGGCGTCTGATCTGGATCTGCAATGTTTGCCAGTGTCCCTTTTATGGGACGCTAGGCTTAAATGGGTTAAGTCCATTCTTCTGGCTATATAGAAAATATATCAGCGACAACGTAAGAAAATGTACCTCGGACATGTGCATCCAATGAAAACTCCAATCAGCCTGCACGGATCAGTCTTCGTTGTCCGCATGAAGAAACTTCGCACCCTTGGCCATCCAAACTGCGCCCAGTGAAGGTTCTGATCAGACTGCGCAAATGCGCAGGCTGATCTGAATCTTCACTGGGCGCATATGTCCGAAGGTACGACCTCTGACCTTCGTGGATCATATCTGTATTGGATAACATTGTTTCGTGACTATCAACAATCTCGCAAAACGTGAAAATCGGCATATCAGTACCAGGTCTTATCAAATCAACGCAGTTTAAATAACGGTAAATAATTTGGAATGTGAAGACGGGTGTATAGGATTGATCTTTTATTCAAAGAAATAAATTTTAGATACAAGAGAAAACTATCTATTGGTTCAAAATGCAGGGCGCGCTTTTCTGACTCAAGTACTTTTGTGTGTATGATTAAATCGTTGCACGTATGAGCGGTATAAGGGTCGGAACGGGAGAAAATGTACCCTAGGACATAGACACCCAGGAAAGTCTCATATCAGCCTGCGCATACGCGCAGTCTGACAAGAGTCTTTTCTGGGCGCTAATTGAATAGTTAAGTATCTGGAGTCTCTTCCTGTGGACTGTGAAGACTTATCTGTCTGTGCTGATGCGCAGGCTGACCTAAGACTTCGCTGTGCGAACATGTTCAAAGGTTCATTTTCTCACGCTATGGTTTAGATATAATTATAAGTAAAGGTTAAGAATACTTTTAGAAGTGTGCATATTTTCAGTACTGAAAACGCACGGTGTGCATTATAATGTTATTAAATGGATGATTTCATATCGGCCGTGTTGGTTTAAACATATTTTTATTTCAAAATTACATAATTATACAAATAAACATGACATATACATAAAAGACAGGATCATTCCATAAGCTTATTTAGTTCTTCTCCTAATACACATATCATTACGAAAACACGCCTATTCAAATATGCAGAAATTTTACCACCAAAAAATGAAAATTGTCAGATAAAAAAAATTGATATTTTTCATATTTCTGCTCAAAACATAGATTGTGGGTACTCGTTAGAACCGCCTCATTGAGGCGGTTCTAACGAGTACCCACAATCTATGTTTTTGAGCAGAAATAAGTAAAATAATGTATACCCCTGTAAACCCCAGTTTTACTATATAAAATTTATATAGGTATGTTTTCGTGATGTATGAATTGTATTACATCATGGCAGTGTATCATTATTACAAGGATTACATATTTAACGTGTTATAGATGCGAGGGCTGGCAGTCGTATTAGCCTGATTGCTGTATTGGCCAAAGGCGAAGCCGAGGACCAATACAACCATTCGAAGGCCAGTACGACTTCCCGAGGGCCAATGTAACAGGGCCAATGTGAAAACATCCATTTCATGACATTTTCATTAATCAACTTTTTGTTTTCTACTTATAAAATGTTGAATGTCAATAAAATCTCTTTTTGGGCAGTTTTCTTCTTGTGTGTTTTGCTTGCTTCACCATGCAGTTAATGATTGACATTATTAAAATATTGCTTTGTTTGAATGGATAATCAGAACTGCTGCCTACAAGTGTAGCTCAAACAGCAGGTATCTTATTGTACTCAAAGCACCAAATAGAAGAAGTATCCCCATTAAGCACATTACGAAAACACGCCTATTCAAATATACTGAAAATTTTACCACCAAAAAATGAAAATTTTCAGATAAAAAAATTCTGATATTTTTTTTTTATTTCTGCTCAAAACATAGATTGTGGGAACTCGTTAGAACCGCCTCGGCGAGGCGGTTCTAACGAGTACCCACAATCTATGTTTTTGAGCAGAAATAAGAAAAGTAGTGTATACCCCTTTAAACCCCAGTTTTACTATATAAAAGTGGGGTTTAAGGGGGTCAAAATTATATAGGTATGTTTTCGTGATGATTCTACATAAATCTATAGCGGCCCGTTATCGGCCCGTCAGATAACGGCCCGTCAGGGTAGCTGACGGGCCGATAACGGCCCGCTATAGATTTATGTAGAATGCTAGCCGGGTCGCTGTGTTTAGAGTCTCATCGACTGGTTAATACCGTAAAATATTCACCCTCCGAAACCCCTTGCTTTCTTTTATACCCTAAATCCTTGTAACTTTCAGTATTAGCTTTCGTATAAAGCCCGGGCCAAAACCGTGTAGAAATCATGCGATATGAAGCAGGCTGTTTGGCACATATTAGAACAATAACTACTTAGGTATTAGTAACATTAACCACTTCAGCGGGCGACAAACCGATATTTTTGCTTTTTTCCAGAAAAAAGGGCTTTGCCATTTCATGCAAATTGTCTCCTATCCTATGGAGACAATTTGCATGAATGTCAAAACCTATTTTCTGGAAAAAAATAAGAAAAACAAAATATTCTAAAATCTTTTACCCAGCATGCAGTGAGCCGCTCCAGAGAACCCCGCCGTGGTAAAGTGTCAATTCGGAACATATATGGACAGCGAAGGACCTAATCAGACTGCGCATCCGCGTAGTCTGATCAGGTCCTTAGCTGCATGCTTACAGAATCCTAGGGTACAGTAGAGTATATTGATATATAACAAAAGTCCGTCTCAGATTGTGTAGCTTGCTACCTGGTTTAGATCTTTAAGTTCGTTTAACCCCAGAGGCCCTTATCTCATGACAAGGCTCACTTTTTTATGTATTTGCAACTGTTGTCTGCCGGTCCCCTGTTCCAACCTTTTCATTAAATTTCAAAATGGGGGGGGGTTGGGGTGGGGGGGGTGGGGGGGGGAAGGGGCTTAACTATGGAAGTAGAGTAGAAGGCGGAAGGCAGGAACAGTGCATTCTTTTATGAGTGGAATTTGTAGAAAAGAGAGTATCAGAGGCTCAGGTGGAAGAGTAGAATGCAATTCTGCCTCCTGGCTACTGCTAATGAAAAGGCTGCCTGTTCCGATTAGGTACTCGAGCTAAACTTAGTATTTGGCTCAACAGAGTGCAGATTATATTTATATTTCCTTTTCATTGCGCCCATTCTTTGTAAATTGAATACCGTTTAAGCCAGTAATTGTGTGTGTGGGTGTGTGGGTGTGTGTGTGTGTGGGGGGGGGGGGGGTAGGGGGGCGTATACAGCCTCGCAAACTACATGTACATTGCTGCATATGAAAATACTTAATAAAACCTTGTCTCTGATTTTTTTTTGTTTTGTGTTTTCTTCGTTTCCAAAGGCAACCTTTTGAATTTTTATTTATTTTCAGTCTAGAAACTGTCGTTGCTCTAAAAATCACAATTGCTCTCACTTAATCTATCTAAATATGCTGCCATACGCCGCGAGGACATTCTAAGCAGACACTTTAAACCTGATGACGTCTGTTATCCGTTATCTTGTCCTCGCAGTACCCTCTCTTGACAGAAGGGAAGTGCCCTTTTTATTGAAAATCAAGTGATGGCTAACGCAAAAAAATGTCCCTCATTCTGTATGCGAACAGCAAATGCCCAGATCAGAATGTGCATCCGGGCAGCCAGATCGGGCCTTCCCTGTTCCTTGACATATTCTACAGTATTCATTGATTCTGTAAGCGGGCAACGAAGGCCCAGATCAGACTGCGCATGCGCAGTCTGATCTGGGCCTTTCGTTGCCCGCATAAGGCATCCGAGCCATTTTCTCAAGTCTGGCATTAAGTGGTTACTTCAGCATATCGGTTGATCATGCTATTGATTAGATCAAGTGTCATCAATCTGTTAAACAATAACGTTTTCCAGCTTTTACTTGTTGGCTGACACTTTCTTTCTGTCTTTTCTTTGCTTCATTTTCTGGTTTTGTTTCGTTCTTTTTTCTTTACCATCAATCTGTATATCAATAAACATTTCCAAGCTTTTTTTCTCGTTGTCTGACACTTTCTTACTATCTTCGCTTTGTTTGCTCGTTTGTTTCGTTCTTTCTCTCTCTACTATTAATCTCTTTGTGTATAGCAATAAACATTTTCCACCTTTTTTTTTTTTTTTTTTCTTGTTGGCTATCTTTTCTTTGCTTTGTTTGTTTGTTTGTTTCTTCCTTTTCCATCAAGCTGTTTAAAAAATAACAATTTCCCAGCTTGTCAGACACATTTTGGCCGTAAAATGAATTATAGGTAAATATTTGTAAACAAAGCACAGAAACAAAAAATATAAATATGTCATGGCACAGAATTTTGTACAATATTGCATGTGCGCACAGTGAAGCCAGATCAGCCTTCGCTTCTGCTGCTCGCATGAAGACGCATGGGATCCTTGGCTAACCACAGAGTACCCTGCGAAGACTGATCAGACCGCGTGGATGCAGAGGCTGATCTGAGTGTTCGCTAGGCGCATATGCAATCTTTATGAAAATGATCTGCCCCGACTCAAAGTGTTTCTACTATCGTAAACATTCTTTTTTTTACATTACGAAAACACGCATATTCAAATATATTGAAAATTTCATCACCAAAAACTGAAAATTTTCCGATAAAAACTTCTGATATTTTTCACATTTCTGCTCAAAACATAGATTGTGGGTACTCGTTAGAACCGCCTCGCCGAGGCGGTTCTAACGAGTACCCACAATCTATGTTTTTGAGCAGAAATAAGAAAAATAATGTATACCCCTGTAAACCCCAGTTTTACTACATAAAAGTGGGGTTTAAGGGGGTCAAAATTATATAGGTATGTTTTCGTGATGACAAGAAACGAGTTTTCTCAACAGATGTCGAAAGTACAGTGAGTATTCGGACATAATGTTCTGAGAAACAGTGTAGAACTAGATCAGACGCCGCAACGTGCGGCGTCTGATCAGGGGCTACACTGTTTTCCACACTTCCAGTCTTTAGACACACTAACAGGTATAAACATGGACTCGTCAATACAGGTCAGTTGTAGAAACGGACAGCTGTGTAATCTGCCAGAGCACCTAGCATATTTTCTTTTTGTCATTTTTCAATCAAATTTGATGTGTTGAACAAAACATAAATAGGTGCACATTATCTGGTTCTGTATTGCTCCAGGGCAAATTAATGACCCGCATAAAAAAATGCTGACGAGCCTTTGCTTTAAAAAGCAAAAATTCTGCTTTTTTAAAAAGAAAAATCAAATTACATGGAATTCATGCATGCTATATATCGTTAAGTAAACATTTTTTTTTCTTTTGAGAAAATAAGGCGACATTTCATGTGAGTGCCCAGTAAAAATAAATTAAGTGTCTGCTACAACTATGCGTGCCACTTTTAGTGTTAAATTGACCTCACTTTCAGGGTTAAATCAACTCTTAACACTCTCTGTGCCAATTAAGCAGACGACAAATTTATATTTTTCTTTCTTTTTTTCCCCAGGAAACAGAATTTGATATTTCATGTCAATTCATTTGGGGACAATTGGCATGAACAGTCAAGGCTATTTACAGGAAAAAAAATGAAAAAAATATGTCAAAATGTCGTCTGCTGAAAATTTTACCCACCACGCTCAGTGCGCTAAGCGTTAATAGATCTAACCCTAACTCGTGCATGACTACCAAATTATCTGACATCAGCGTCTTTCTAAGAACAAAAACCAGGAAGGGATGAAAAAAAAAATCCTGTCACATCTTGCGAAAGGGAAATATGGCAAACATACATCTGGGCCGCGCCAAGCGAAAAGGGGCATTCGAACATGTGCAAAATGCAGATTCTGATTCATCCCGCACATGCGCAGTCTTATCCTTACATCTTCCCTGAATTGATACATTCTATAGTCAATAATATCTAATTATGTTAGCGGACAGTGAAAGGCCCTGATCAGACTGCGCGGATGCGCAGGCTGATCTGGGCCTTCGCTGCCCGCATATGCCCGAAGATAGGTTTTCGCATGGCGCGGCCCATTATATAAAATACTCGGAAAACATATAACGTTGTAACAACGTTGTCGGTGACGTGTTAGCTGTGCTTAGCCTGTACATTTGCGGGTTCTGGTAAGGCCCCTCCTTATTCACATATGGCATAATAATCCTTGGCCCACAGGGAGGAAAATTGGGCCACAACAAGCCTGTCTCGGTGGGTCAGTCGGATGAGTGTTCGACTGCATGGTGATCAAGAGGTCTCGGGTTCGATCCCCACCGCGGACTGCGGATGCGTAAAAATGCTGTTCATTTCTGCAGGTCTGAGCATGTCCAGTCCCGCATTAGTCGAGTCTTTTCTGACGTTTAAGGGGCTTTTTTCTTTATTTTGATATTTACCACTTACCGTCAGAACAACCTACCTATCAAAAAAGCAGATTTTCCCCACCCAATTCTGGCTGGCCACTTTCAAAAAAAAATCTGAAGTATCATCTAGCAGGTAGCAAGAAAAAAAAAAAAATAGAATAAAGAAAAGAAACCATTATCCAATAAATTAAATGATTTGTTTCATTGGAGACTTGCATAACCAGCATTTTCTCTATACCTGTCAAAGTACATCACGAAAACATGCCTATATAATATGACCCCCTTAAACCCCACTTTTATATAGTAAAAACTGGTGTTTACAGGGGTATACATTATTTTTCTTATTTCTGCTCAAAATCATAGATTGTGGGTACTCGTTAGAACCGCATCGCCGAGGCGGTTCTAACGAGTACCCACAATTTATGTTTTGAGCAGAAATATGAAAATTATCAGAGTTTTTAATCTGAACATTTTCTGTTTTTGGAGGTGAAATTTTGTATATATTTGAATAGGCGTATTTTCGTAATGTTTGTCTTTGCCTAGACTGCACACGATAAAAGCCAATATGTTACCCTAAAATGTCAATTATTCATCATGAAATTCAAGTGTTGTCACTTTTTTCAGTCATAGAATATTAATTTGATAATACTGGCTATCTACATTAAAAATTAATTTTCGTGCCTCTGTTATGGTGAAAACCCTCATTTCAGATAGGACAGGAAATTCTGATTTTCATAATAGGTTTAATTTGGATGTTTTAGTGTCAAATATCAATACAAAGAAAAGCCACTTAAACATCTGAGAAGACTCGGATTATCCCGCATAAGCCCGGAGACAGAGTTTGTCATGGATAAAGACGCTTAAAATTATTGAGAGCTCATTAAGGGACACTTGTACTATAAATGAAACATGTGCGTAATCAATAAGTGGTCCCTTCCGATGTCCTCTACAAAATATCAAACACTTAACTTAATCATATCCCAATTATCTTTTCTGTCGCGTTCATATTAAAGATCGCTTCTGATTGTGTTTCTATCGGAAACGAAACCTGTAAGATAGTGAAATCGAAGATTATTATCGGACCGCCAAGATTGGTATCTACGAATCGCTCAATCAGCAGCTTCTGCAGAAAATGACCTTGGCCGCGATGTCAAGGTCGTTGCTGCTGTCCTTCATTTGTGCCGAGCGTCAAGTACGCAATGGCGAACAATCAGAAAGCCCGCCTACGGTCTGCAAATTCTTTGGCTCATAGATGGTTGTTTTATGCATGGCAAATATATAAGCCTTAAATTAATCCTTAAATCCCTAAACAAAATTGTAGCAGACGACATTCTATTTTTTAATTATTTTTCAGAGAAAATAAGACTTGGCATTTCATGTGAACTGTCTGCTAGATTCACATGAAATTTTAAACCTTATTTTCTCTGAAAAATAAAAAAAAATGAAAATGTCGTCTGCTGCAGTTGTGCACGCCATTCGCCGAGGTGAATTAGGACAGGTTTGTTTTGGTGAAAACATGCTACAAAGATGCTCAATCCGACATGCGTCAACACTCTAATCATCGAGCACCCGCTCAGTCACAGCAGTGTCTTGGCCATCTGTCGATACGTTCTACAGTAGCTAATAATTCTGTAAGTGAACAACGAATGTGCTATAAGACCATGCCAATGCGCAGATCGGTCTGAGTATTCCCTGTCCATTTTTCCACTTTGCACGACCAAAATAATATTCCAAGGTCTTCAACTGCTACGATTAACCGTTACCCCTCTATCGGCAAATTCAGCAGACGACAAATTAATGATATTCTTTTTTCCAGAAAACAGGATTTGACATTTCATGTATTTTGTCTCAAAACGGAAACAATTTGCATGAAATGTTAAATCATGTTTCTTGGGGAAAATATTTCAAAATGTCGTCTGCTGAAAATTTTACCCAGAGTACTAAACATTAATACCTCAATAGACATACAATGAGCATATTTCACCGGCGATGTCTTCAACAACTCTGTAGGATCAACGGAGGTTATTCCCTATCAAAGGTTTTATTTTACTGACAATTACATCAGCAGTAAATTTACAACGCTAAATATGTTGCCGTTGGCCAGGAATGGGAACTGTTTTTTGCAACTCACAAAGATTACCATTTGTTTGCAGTGGGATATGATTTATAGCTACTCCATGAATCTGCCATCCACTTGCAATGACAAATAGTTTATTGTAACTCCACAAAACTGTCAACTCCATAAAACTGCTATGTCTTGTAACTCCGTAAAACGGTCATGTCTTGCAATTCCATAAAACTGTTAATGTCTTGCAACTCCATAAAACTCATGTCTTGCAACTCCATAAAACTGGCATGTCTTGCAACCATAAAACTGTTATGTCTTGCAACTCCATAACACTGTTATGTCTTACAACTACATAAAACTCATGTCTTGCAACTCCATAAAACTGTCATGTCTTGCAACTCCATAAAACTTTCATGTCTTGCAACTCCATAAAACTGTCACTCCTTGCAATGAGAAATGTTTTATTCCATAAACTGGCAAAAGCTTACAAAAGGAAATGTTTATGCTGCCATCAACTTGCAATGGGAAACAGTTCATTGTAATCAGACAAAATCACCAAATGGGCATCACTAAATGGAGAAACCCGAGGAAAATGTAGTTTTTAAGTAAGAAATTTCTACATTTTGCATTAATATAAATGCAAAGTGTAGAAATTTTCTACATTTCCTGTTAGTGTCAACTTCTTCATTTCTACATTTTGCATTGTAACACAGCCCTGCAAACTGCATCACTGCCATATGAAAAGTCAATGAAACCAAGACTCTGACTTTCTGTCTTGTATATGTTTGATGTTTCAAGGCCACACTTTACAGATTTTATTGACATTTCATGTGAATCATCTTCTAGACTGATGAATCACATGAAATGTCAAGCCTCATTTTCTCTAAAAAAAATAATCAAATTCCAAAAAACAAAACAAAAAAAAAACACCTGCTGCAGTCCTTATTGGCACTATGGGTTTACCCTTTCACCCCCACCCGCCCAACCCCCACCCCAAGAGTTTCTGACTTGGACTTCCATCTCTGCATCTGGACATGTCCATTGATGGAAATAGGGGTTTTAGTCTAAAATCAAAAACAGAATGGCAAACAGTGTAGATCCTGATGAGATGGCTCATGATGAGCCATCTCATCTGGATCTACACTGTTTGCATTGCACTGTCTACACTGTACTGGTCTACAGGGTTAACACCAATTTAAGGGAAATCAAAACTGAGTAGAACATCAGATTTATTCACAACATAATTTTCTATTTATAAACATCATGAGAGATCAAATCATTGCTCCAGATAAGAGAAGTTTCCACTTAAATATTTTCATTTCTCCATGAAAACATGGGTACTCATTAGAAGCACCTCACTAAGGAATTTCTTATGAGTGCATGTTTTTGTAGTATGTTGTGGGTACTCATTAGAAGTGCCTCACTGAGGCACTTCTAATGAGTACCCACAACATGTTTTTGTGGAGAAATGAGAAAAATATCATCAATTTTGGATGCAAAAAAAGCACATTACCTGGAGATATGCATTATATTTATTCATAATATTCTTTTTTTCTATTTATATAGATCTTGTGAGATGTTCCACAGCTGTAGAGGCGACAGTGTTTTGTCATCCAAAAAATACAGATAATTTCTTATTTCTTTATGAAAACATGTTTCTGAGGCACCGCTTATGCTTATATTCAATGAACATTTTCACCGAGAAATAAACATACCATATCTGACCTAATTGCCACACTGTGTGCTTAGTGTTTTTTTTTTGTTTTTTTGTTTTTTTTCAAAATTACTGAGAAAACTTGAGATGAAAATGTATCCGTCTATATTAAGGGTACACTTAAAAAAAAAAAAAAAAAAAAAAGGTCAGCAAAGAACATATCAAATGATACTTATGCGATATTTTTTTTTTTTTTTTTTTTCTTATTTTCTTTATATAAACATTAACTATGTTGTGTGTACTCAACTGAATTGCATACACGTCATTAGACAAGTTGATGCACAAGATATGCCTTTATAAAGACGTAGACAAAAAGTACACTAGCTATAATCTGAAACTACAAAATTGCTTAACTGTGCGCTTTTAAGGGTATGTGTGATAATTAGGTCAAAAACAGTATTTATCACACACACACAGACACACACACACACACACACACACAACATTCACAGAAGGAGGGGTATTAAACCCCTTTAAGGGGTATCTAGAGGAGCATATTACTCATCTTATCTACAACTACATGTACTTTCACTTAAACCTTAAAGCGCCAATCACAACAATTGTCGTCTGCTTTGTCTTCTGCCGGTTACTTTAAAAGTCATTGTTGCAAACAGTGTGGACCCTGATCAGACTGCCCATATGCAAAATGTAAGTTTGAAAAGTTTGCAAGAAGATGCAGCAGACAACATAAGCAGACGAAATTTTCAGATGCAGATTTTCTTGGCACTTTAAGGGTTAATACCCCCTCTTATCTAGAGGTATGATGGGTGGATGAATGATGGATGAAAAGTATCATAAAAGCTATTCCGTGCTCTGCTCAATTATTAGCCAGAAATGTTGTTATAAACTCCACGAATCAAAAAAGAACATTGTACACCTCTTCCTAAGTTCAAAAAGTACAGCTCGCTTAGTTTGTGCAAAGAGACACATACATGTACTTTTGAAGCCATACATTTCCATGATATACAATCGTATCTCAATAGCTCAAACACATGGTTACCATGGTTAGTTCCAACTTGTTTTTGAGTCCCTACGAAATTCTTCCGATAGTTCAAGAAAACAAATATTTAGGAATATTTTCTTATTTTATGATGAAATTGTATGTTGTGTGTACTCATTAGAATTGCCTCATTGAGGCAATTCTAATGAGTACACTTAACATACAATTATTGTGTATAAAATTGAAAAGATTCCCCTAAGTTATGGCTATTTGCTTTCTGATATGGTTCCATGATTAACAAACAGTGGCTCAAACTAACCATATCTCAAACAAATTTCTATGGCCAGACGATATTTGAGCCATTAAGTTGAACTGTAGTATATTTTATTCTTTATTGGCCTTATGCTCCATGTACCCAAGAGTCAGATATTGTGTCTGACCATTCTATGTAACAGGGTAATTTTTCTGCTTTTGCTCACATCCTGGTGGGACAATCCTAATAAGTAGCACAACACCTTCAGTATAGAAACAGCAAACAGCCCTTTCATCTGGCAACATGTTCGCTCGAGGTACTCAACTTATCTACAGGTGAAGTAATCAATTCTCCATCCACAGTCAACATTATAAAAAAAAAGGTCAAAAGCTTGCCTTTGGAAACAAAGAACTCACTACTGATTAGAAAATGGGAGTCTCGGTTTTATTGAGACTCTTCATAAGTAGTAAAGAAGTTTGCAACACTGCTTACTCCCTCTAGCATCAACATGAGCAGAACTCCATTTTCAAATATATCACAATGGACCCAATGATCCCAAAGGAAATGAAATATAATCTGCACTTTTAAAAGCCATTTATCACTCCAATGGCTTTCTACATTATGTAACCCATTTCAGGTGAAAAATCTATCCCCCCATTCACAGTCAACATTATAGAAGCCATTTATCTATCATCTCCTTGTCTGTATGAGCCACAGTGTGTGAAAATGTACCGCAAATGAAGCTGAAAATGAAGACTCAAATCAGACTGCGAAGAAGATGCTTTTTTTTTTCATTCAAAAAGTATTTATATTTTTCTTATTTCTCCATGAAAACCCTATGTTGTGGGTACTCATTAGAAGCGCCTCAGCGAGGCACTTCTAATGAGTGCCCATAACATATGTTTTCTTGGAGAAATAAGAAAAATATCTACCTGATACCGACACATATCTAGACCTATGCATCAGTCTTCCTTATCTGTATGGCGTGACATTGCATCCTTGGCTATCCAAAATGTAAACAGTGAAGATTCTGATCAGGCTGCACAAATGCGCAGGCTGATCTGAATCTTCACTAGGCACATGAGTCCAAAGGTACAGTTTCTGACATTGCAGCCTGTGTGGCCATTTTATCATCTCTTTTTCTTTCCTGTTGGTCTTTCAAATGTCTGTTTCATGCCGCCACCTTTAGAACTATGGAACTTGATGGACTGGGCAGTGTCAGCTACCCAGGGAGAGTCGAACTGTGTCGTATCCTGATCAACTAGATGAGTGTACTTGGTCCTGCCAGAGCGACCAAAATTCTTCACCTGAAGATTACAAAAAGAACATTTATTATCAGCAGGGTAATGGATACACTTTCAAGGGAGGCAATTCTGTCACAGTTTTTGCAATCCTGAAAATGGGTATACTCTAAAAGGAGAGAATTTGCACCCCGTGGGAGCAAATTCTCTCCTTTTAGCGCAAACCCTTTTCCAGAAGGGACTTGCTGTGCAGGAAAGCAAACAGAAGTCAAAGAAGTTGTCCCTTTTAAAAACTGGAAAAAAAATTAGAAGCACCTCACAGAGACACTTTAAATGAGTACCACAACATATTTTTTCACAGAGAAACAAAAATATAACTTTTAAGCTAAAAAAAAAATCTTATCTAGAGAGCTTTATGTTATCTGGAAACTTATTTGCATCCTTGCCAAAGTATTTTAGCTTTTATACAATACTAACAAAGTCCTTAAATTAATTTAATGCTAACCCTTAAAGCGCCAAGAAAAACTGCATCTGAAAATGTTGTCTGCTTATGTCGTCTGCTGCATCTTCTTGCAAACTTTTCAAACTTACATTTTGCATATAGGCAAACAGTGTGGACCCAGCTCGGAGCAGTCTGATCTGGGTCCACACTGTTTGCAACAATGACTTTTAAAGTAACTGGCAGAAGAAAAAGCAGACGACAATTGTTGTGATTGGGGCTTTAAGGGTTAAGTGGACTGGATACACTCGGAAGAGTTTCTGCCAAAAGAGACAGTTTTTATGATTTCCTGTTTGCTTTCTTGCAAACTATGCCCCTTCTGAAAAAGGGTCTACTCTCAAAGGAAAGAATTTCCTCCCAAAGGCTGCAAATTCTTTCTTTTTCCAGTAGACCCCCTTTTTAGAGAGAATGCAAAGCAATTTTAGTTTGATTTAACCCAGTGACCTAGTTTTTTACCCCAAGTGACCCAGTTTCAAACTTGACCTAGAAATCATCAAGACAAACATTTTGAGCAATATTCATAATGATTACTTAAAAAATGTTACCTCTGCAGAGTTAACAAGGTTCATTTGGTGTGGTGACCCAGTTTAATACCTGACCTATAAATCATCAACACAAACAGTTTGAGCAAGATTTATGGTGATTACTTCAAAAAAGTGACCTCTATAGTGTTAACAAGATTTTACTTTGATTTGACCTGTCGACCTAGTTACCCCTTTTGAACTTGACCTAGACTTCATAGGGATAAACATTCTGAGAAAGTTTCATTAAGAATGGGTCAAAGCTGTGACCTCTAGAGTATTAACAAACTTACTGTTGATGGCACAGGATGGACAAAGGACAGAGGGTGATCACAATAGCTCACCCTGACCATTTGCTTACATGAGCTAAAAATTAATAAGGACATGAGAAAGCAAGCATTCTCTCCCTTCACCAAATGTGCTGATGGTGTCAAGACTCTAAAGAGTACCTGTAGCATGTGACAAGAAATTCAGTGGTTACCTTCTTATCCAGATTCCCCTTAAATGAAATTCCCCTTAAACTTAACAATATGTTAAGCAAAAACACTTCTCTGAAAACTGCAAGGAAGAACTGCTGAAATAACAGTCTAAGGGACACAACTCCAAAAATCTATATGACATGAGAAAACAAGCCTTCTCTCCCTTCACCAAGTCAGGATTCTAAAGAGTACCTGTAGCATGTGACAAGAAATTCAGTGGTTACCTTCTTATCCAGATTCCCCTTAAATGAAATTCCCCTTAAATAAAAATGCTGGATTAACAATTTGTTAAGCAAAAAATGCTTTGAAAAACTGACCCTGCTTCCAGCCACCTTGCAAGGAAGAGCTGCTGAAATAGTCTAAGGGACACAACTCCAAAAATCAAAAGGACATGAGAAAACAAGCATTCTTTCCCTTAGCAAACTGTTATTTCTCTTTAGTAAATGTGCCAGAATTCAAAAGAATACCTATAAACAGTATGTGACAAGGTTTTTTTTTTATTATTATTATTATTTAGTGGTAACCTTCTTATACACAGGTAAACCAAAAACCAGCTTGCATACATTCAAAACCCAGGAAAAGGCCAAATAATTGTCAGACACAAAAATGGTCTCCAAAGATTCACAAACCTCACAGCTCCAGATGTGGTGATAATTAAGGGGAAATGCTGCACTTCCAAGAGACATAACTCTGTCAAATTGTTTTTGTTCCCTTCCAAAAAGGGGTCTACTCGAAAAGGAAAGACTTTGCTAGAGCATATTGTTTCCTTTTAGAGCAGACTCCTTTTAAGCAGGGGGTTTATATAAAAACAAGAGCTGTCGGAGGACAGCGAGCTCGCCTGCTGGGTACATTTTATATTGTAACATTTTTATCATTAAGCCATATAATATAGGTCACACTGACCTAGATGTATTTGTATGTAAATCATTTTGTCACTTAGATATAATAATCCAGGTATGACAATTCTCCATGAAATAGTAATAAAAATAAAAGGCAAAATCACTGAAGCATGAAATATAGGTCACAATGACCTAGATATAGTAAGTGGTCATTCATTGGGTCACATGGAACTAATATCCCAGGTGTGACATTTATCCAACAAATATTCAAGATATAAGGCAAAATCACTGAACCATGAAATATAGGTCACACCAACAGAGATATATTTTGACGTCAATAATCGGGTCACAAGGAACTAATATCCCAGGTGTGACATTTATCCAACAACTAGTATTCAAGATATAAGGCAAAATCACTGAACCATGAAATATAGGTCACAATGACCTAGATATAGTAAGTGGTCATTCATTGGGTCACATGGAAGTAATATCCCAGGTGTGACATTTATCCAACAAATAGTATTCAAGATAGAAGGCAAAATCACTGAACCATGAAATATAGGTCACACCAACAGAGATATATTTTGACGTCAATAATCGGGTCACAAGGAACTAATATCCGAGGTGTGACATTTATCCAACAAATAGTATTCAAGATATAAGGCAAAATCACTGAACCATGAAATATAGGTCACACCAACAGAGATATATTTTGACGTCAATAATCGGGTCACAAGGAACTAATATCCCAGGTGTGACATTTATCCAACAAATAGTATTCAAGATATAAGGCAAAATCACTGAACCATGAAATATAGGTCACAATGACCTAGATATAGTAAGTGGTCATTCATTGGGTCACATGGAAGTAATATCCCAGGTGTGACATTTATCCAACAAATAGTATTCAAGATATAAGGCAAAATCACTGAACCATGAAATATAGGTCACACCAACAGAGATATATTTTGACGTCAATAATCGGGTCACAAGGAACTAATATCCCAGGTGTGACATTTATCCAACAAATAGTATTCAAGCTATAAGGCAAAATCACTGAACCATGAAATATAGGTCACAATGACCTAGATATAGTAAGTGGTCATTCATTGGGTCACATGGAACTAATATCCCAGGTGTGACATTTATCCAACAAATAGTATTCAAGATATAAGGCAAAATCACTGAACCATGAAATATAGGTCACAATGACCTTGATATAGTAAGTGGTCATTCATTGGGTCACATGGAACTAATATCCCAGGTGTGACATTTATCCAACAAATAGTATTCAAGATATAAGGCAAAATCACTGAACTATGAAATATAGGTCACAATGACCTAGATATAGTAAGTGGTCATTCATTGGGTCACATGGAACTAATATCCCAGGTGTGACATTTATCCAACAAATAGTATTCAAGATATAAGGCAAAACCACTGAACCATGAAATATAGGTCACAATGACCTAGATATAGTAAGTGGTCATTCATTGGGTCACATGGAAGTAATATCCCAGGTGTGACATTTAACCAACAAAAAGTATTCAAGATATAAGGCAAAATCACTGAACCATGAAATATAGGTCACAATGACCTAGATATAGTAAGTGGTCATTCATTGGGTCACATGGAAGTAATATCCCAGGTGTGACATTTATCCAACAAATAGTATTCAAGATATAAGGCAAAATCACTGGACCGTGAAATCTAGGTGACCTTGACCGTAAAATGTAGGTCACCATGACCTTCACTCTCTTACACTTAAACTGATGTCACATAGTTAGCTGATGTATAACCAGTTGTGTCTATAACCTGTAGGCATATAAGATTTTACAAATGTGTCCTAGATTTTGACCCCTAGCCCCACCCCAAGGCCCACCCTGAGGTATGAACCCAGGGGTATGTTCTTTTGGAATCTCAGAAGACTCATCCAGGTACCCAAATTCTAAATATGAATGCTCTATGAGGAGTGAAAGTCAAGATATAAGAATTTGAAAAACTTTAACACAGTATTACAAAGGTGTCCTAGATTCTGACCCCTAGCCCCACCCAGGGGCATGAACCCAGGGGTTTATTCTCTTGGAATCTCAGAAGACCCTCCAAGGTACCTAAGTTCCAAATTTGATGCCTCTGTGAGGAGTGACTGTTGAGATATAAGCATTTGAAAAACTTTAACACAGTGTGACGGGAACGGGAACGCAAACGCAAACGCAAACGTGGACGACCTGGGTGACTACAATAGCTCTCCTTGTACTTCGTACAGGCGAGCTAAAAAGCAAACAGGAAACCATAAAAGTTATCCCCCTTGTCAAAAATGGCAGAAAATCCTGGTTTATTCATTCACCTTAAAGTGAAATTTTTTTGTTTTGTTTTGTTTTGTTTTTGTTTTTTTTTTTATTGTTTGTTTTGCTCCAAATCATACCTTATGGTTGCTCAGTGGAATTCCTTTACTCAGGCAATTCCAATTAGCACAAGCTTGTGCTAACTGGAATTGCCTAAGTAAGGGAATTCCACCGAGTAAAAATAACAAAAGTATCTTCTGAATACTGCCTTTACCATGACCTACTGTGCATACCTGCATAACTTTAGGTAGAATAGTCTTATCAAAGTGATCTTCCAGTGTGGGTGTGGAGAAGTCCTGAGTATAAACATTGTCTTCTTCATCCTGAAACAAAAAAAAAAATGTCATAGTAATCCTAAAAGTGTGACAGACCACATTCTAAAATTTTATTTATTTAATTTTCAGAAATAATGAGGCTTCACATTTCATGTGAATTTGTCTGCTAAGAAGACAAATTAACATGAAATGTGAAGCCTCATTTTCTCAGAAAAAAATTTAGACTGTCATCTGCTGCTATTGTGATCACATTTTAAGAATTAAAAGAGCAGAAAAGTCCAATGTTACAGAACTAAAATGTTGAGCTTAATTTTCTTGAAAATAAGAAAAAAAATCATAATGATGTCTGCTTCTCTTCAACCTTTAAACTGCCAATCACAACTATTGTTGTCTGCTTTGTCATCAGCTTGTAATTTTAAGTCATTTTTGCAAACAGTGTGGACCCAGGTCAGACTGCTCCTCTAGTATGCAAAAATAGGTTTGAAAAGTTTGCAAGAATATTCAGCAGACAACATAAACAGACAACATATTTCAGATGCAGGTTTTCTTGGCATTTTAAAGGTTAAGGGTTAAAGGTTGATTCTGTTGATTGTGTTGTGGTTTAACGACACGTCAACCCTTGTGGGTCATTTTGTGTCGTCAGGCTGATCCTGTTCATGCTTAGATAACACAGATGTCATTATTTGCCCAACATTTTCAGAAAGAAGCAGACAAAAAAGGAAAAGTCTGATCAGGTTCAGCAATGTTTGCCATTCTGCCAGCACTTTTTAGACAATCAAATGAACTTATAAATAAGGAGTTAAGTTTTCTAAATATCTGGGCCCAGTTGTTCAAAGCTAACGACGTCGTTAGTTAACGATTCGTTAAAATTTACATCGAGTGATACGCACATATGCTGAAATTTTTTGCTGAAAAAATGTGAGTAGCTTTTGCAGTGCAAAAGCTACTCACATTTTTTCAGCAAAAAATATCAGAAAATTGTACATTGAATCCAATGAAACAGTTAACGAAATGACCCTTAACAAGCTTGTTAAGCTAACGACGCTTTGAACAACGGGGCCCAGGATAAAATATGGTACCTGAGAGAAGGTGATGATGATTTGTTGTTTATATCTCATAAAATAGTATTTAAGTCATATCGAGATGGTAAAGGGTTAAAATGAAAGGCTCTGTGCAATACAGTGCCATAAAGTCATAATCTAAATTCCACCTATAGCTGGATTTGATCCTGGGACCTCATGAATCAAAATCAGGAGCAATAACTGCAAGGCTAATAGGACACTTCAACAGAACAAAAGAACAGGACACCCATGTGCAGGGTAATGCTGCTTAAACCATGCACAACCAACTTATTTATATTTTTTTTTTGGTTTTGTTTTTTGATTGACTGAGTTGAGGTTTGACCGCCCAGTCAACCCATTAGGGTCATGTCTAGCACGGTCAGTTTATCTAACCACACTTTTCTTGGACAGTCTTAGTCCCCTAAGCTGTAACTTGTGCACATTCTTTCTCTAGAAACTGACAACTGCCTTACTTGAATCAGTGGAAGGGAGAAAGTGTTGCTGTGTTGAGGTTTTACGGCCCAGTCAACCCAATGGGGTCATGTTGAGCGCGGTCAGTTACCTAACCACAAGTTTACTGGGCAGGCTTAGTCCTCCAAGCGGTTAACCAGTATTGTGCACATTCTTTCGCCATAAACTGACAAATGCCCTTCTTGAATCAGCAGAAGGGAGAGAATGACCGTAGAAAATATTTCATGATCAATCTCCACGAAAGAATGTTGCCGACCTCAGCGGGGATTGAACCCGTGACCTCCTGGTCTGCAGTCGGACGGTGCATCCAACTGAGCCACCGAGGCCGGTGCAAGGGAGAGAGTTACCACAGAAAATATTTCATGATCAATCTTCACAAAAGAATGTTGCCGGACCCAGAGGCATCGAAGCTGTGACCTTATCACCAGTCAGATGCGCATCCAACTGAGCCACCAAGGCCGGCTACTCATAGCTCTAAATAAGCTAAAAGTACAAGTGTCATTGGCTAATGCATGGCTCCAGATACAAGGGGTATCCATATAATATTTTATTATTTCTCAGCAAGGCACTTCTAATGAGTACCCACAATATACGTTTTCATGGAGAAATACAAGAATATCAGCTTTTTATTGAAAAAAAAAACAACAAAAAAAAACAAAAAAAAAACAAGTACACTTTATCAAGAGCTATGCAAAGGTTTCCCTATTCCCATACTGATGAAAAAGTTTATACCAGAAAGAAAGCCCCTCTGTGATAGTACTTCTGTAAGAACTTGTATTTCCCTTTTGGTGCCTTGTTTGTTCTGTGTTTGGGATTCTTCTGGAATTCTTGCCGCCGCTCCTCCTCTGTCATATTGTGTAGGCGCTCTATCTCAAGTTTCTCTCTCTCTTCACTGAAATTGTTTAATAATTGACCTTTACCATTATCTGGGCAAATTTAGCAAACATTCATGTAAAATTTTCACAAGACAACATATTGACGATATTTTTCTTATTTTTCCTAGAAAACAGATTTTGACATTTCAAGCAAACTGTCTCCAGCAGAGAGGATTTGCATGCAATGTCAAAATTTGTTTTCCGGGAAAAATAAGAAAAATATTTCAATATGTTGTTTGCAAAAAATTTTACCCAGCATGCTAAGCATTAATCAAGATTTGTAAATAGCTAGAGATGAAGGAATATTCATAAGACTACCAATTTGTTAATTTTGTTAACAATTTGTGTTGTCGGTACTAATTTGACGGCGACATTATGTTTAAGGCCTCTTTTGACAGTATTCTGGTTGATGCTCAGAGGGTGATAATGAAAGTCTAATGCTCTGTGCAATAAAAAAAAGTATGGTTACTGGAGCAATTCTGATGGCTATCAATGGCATCTGAAGCAAAAATACAAAAAGTATCCTGAATTATTTCAGGATTACTAAAAAAGTGTGATATTAATGATCTGATTCTGAACTTGAACAGTTCATGTAGCTGTATAAATTTATCTTATTACAATTTGGTCTTCAAACAAGACCTGTCGCCGGACAGGATAGCATGCCTGACCTCACGCTTGTCAATCAAATAAAGAATAAGACTGACCATAAAATCCTTTCATAGTGTGTGAGTGTGTGTGTGTGTGGTGGTGGTGGGGGGGGGGGTGGGGGGGGGAGTGGGAATGATACTAGATATAATTTTGGATGAAGAACATATTCCGTAGCTATCTGTACATCAAATATACTAAAGAACTTTGAGGGAAAACTTTAACAAAATTTCTAGTCTGTGACCTTGACCTCTAGGTCATAGGGTGGCAATAGTGCTGAATAAAATTTTGGACCAATATCTATAATCAGGCCAAATATAAGATAAATCCATGCAAGGACTTAGAAAATAAAAGCAAAACTTTAACATAAATTTTTAAGTCAGTGACCTTGACATCTAGGTCAAAAGCAGGGATGGGGATAGTGCCGAATAAAATTTTGGACTAGTATCTATAATCATGCTATATATAAAGTAAATCCATGCAAGGATTTAGAAATTAAGAGATCTTAAAAACTTTGACGCAAAATTTTAACATAAAGTTTCTAAGTCCGTGACCTTGACCTCTAGGTTATGAGCAGGGGTGTGGATAGTACTCAATAAAATTTTGGACTAACATCTATAATCATAAAAAAATATAAACTAAATCAATCTGAGGATTAAGAAAATATAAGTTCTTAAAAACTTTGATGTAAAACTTTAAGCCAGGGTAGTACAACAGCTTTTCCTGTACTTTTGTACAGGTGAGATATAAACAGCAGTGTAATAAGAAAATAAATTTCAAGCATTTCACAATAAACTTTGCCCACTCATATTGAACCTAGTAAAATGTGTTTTCATTCAAATCACTCATAATGGAATTGAGAAGTCACCTGATAATTATGTGTCATTCTAAAGATAACTTGAATTAACATTTAGATGTACAGATGTACCTACAATAATAACAATGTGTGCATCACTTACTTTTCTCTTTCTTCTCTGTCACGTTTTAACCGCCGTAACTCTCGAACTTTCCATGCCTCATATGCCTCCTCGTCATTTTCATCCCCTGAGTCAACAGCATCACAAGCATCCCTGACACCCTGAGCCTCTTCCTGTTCACGACGGTGCTCAGCTTCTATCATCTGAAACAAAACTTACCATGATTCATTGCTCCAGATAAGAGGGGTATCCACATATTATTTTTCTTATTTCTCCACAAAAATGTAAGTTGTGGGTACTCATTAGAAGCATCTCACCAAGTACCCACAACATTTGTTTCTGTGAACAAATAAGAAAATTATACAGTCGAATCTCAATAGCTCTCAAACACCAATGGCTCGTTTACCATGGCTAATTCAAACTCGTTTTCGAGTCCCTATGAAATTCTTCAGATAGCACAAGAAAACAAATATTTAAGGAATTTTATCACGAAATAGTATGTTGTTTGTACTCATTAGAATCACCTCTATGAGGCAATTCTAATGAGTACACTCAACATACCATTATTGTCTAGAAGGTAAAAAAAAAACAAAAAAAACCCCTAAATTATCGCCATTATTTGCTTCCTGGCCTGGCATCATGATTTACCCTCAGTGGCTCAAACTACCCATACCCTGAACAAATTTCCATGGTTCCAAAGATGTTAAAGCCATTGCAGTTTAACTAAATGTTTTTTGGTTGAATTACTCTAAGTATAATTACTCTAAATATTTGGTCACAATATAACTCATTGTGCTTACTCAAAAATTCCAACATGTCCATCTTACTACACTATAACCTCTTTATAACACGATTCATTATTACACGGTTTTGGATTTAACACAGTTCAAAGATGGATCCCAAAAAATGTATAGATTATATTGAAAAATGACCATAAATGGTCATTTTTCAATATAATCTATACCTTTTTGTTTGGATATAACACGGTTGTTTAACTAACAGGGTTTATGGTACGACCCCAACAATAGTGTTATAAAGAGGTTGTGGTGTACCTGGTATGTGTTTATATTATTTACACATAGCTTAGGATAAAGTATTTTTCCAACCAAAAAGTATATTTTTCTGATTTCCCAATGAAAGCATGTTGTGGGTACTCATTAGAAGCCCCAGAATTATCACCAAATACAAGTACTTAGCAAGTCTTTTGCTAATGTAAGTAAGTTGATGACAAAATACACACAGTGGACAAACATCAAAGCTTATTTTTTTCAGAGAAAATTATCATAAAACTAAAAATGTGTTTGTAAAACACCATGACCCCAACTATATATTTGTCCATACTAATGCCAAAGTTGGAAAGGGCAGCTCTGACAAAATTAATCCGTTTTTTTTTTTTGTGTGCTTTTTTTTTTTTTTTTTTTTTTTTTATTTTTCAGAAGTTATTCAGGTGATCTACACCTCAGCCATAATAAGCTCACCAAGTTTCAAGGCCCTAGCTCAAATAGTTATCATGACTGATTTCTTGCTCACAAAAGCATGACAAACATATGGACTAATGACCCAAAAGAAATGTGCCTCTCCAATTTCTGTGTTGAGAGCATAATAAGGTCTCTTTGTTTCTTAATTCAAATTCATTAGTCTAAGAGTGACATAGCTCTTGATAAGATGCATTTTTCAATCCAAAAGTTTTGAAATTTTTCCAATTTCTCCACAAAAACATATGTTGTGGATACTCATTAGAAGTGCCTTTGAGAGGCACTTCTAATGAGTACCCAAAACATACGTTTTCATGGAGAAATAAGAAAAATATTTTCCTGGTACCCACTCAAATCTAGACCTACGAGTCAGAGAAAAACTGCAGAAATACCTTCAGCGTCTGGATTCGTCTTTCAGTGGCTTGTTTTTTAGTTTCAATCTCCAGCTCTTTGGCCTTAGCTTCATTTCTCTCCCTCTCCTGAATGGTGATACGGTCTTTTCTAGAATGAAACGAAAACCGACCATATACAATGAAAACAGGGCCCAGTTGTTCAAAGCTAACTACGTCGTTAGTTAACGATTCGTTAAAATTTACATCGAGTGATACGCAAATATGCTGAAATTTTTTGCTGAAAAAATTGTGAGTAGCTTTCAGCAAAAAATATCAGATTATTGTATATTGAATCTGCTAAAACAGTTAACGAAATGACCTTTAACGAGCTCGTTAAGCTAATGTCGCTTTGAACAACTGGGCCCAGATCGCAGACAATAGGCAATGTGTATGAAGAAATAAATTTGATTTTTTTTTTTTTGCAGTTCATTGATTCATGAATGAATCAGGCTACTTTGCACATAACTTTGCATTCAAAAGTCAATGAACTGCAAGCAAAAATTAAATTTTTTTCTTATATTCATGTTTTATCATATGATAAAAAATATCCTGACTGAATACGAAAAGACAACCTCTTTAACTCTCCTTAGCAGCAAGTACATCATCTAGCACAGACGATATGTGGACAGGACGTAAAAGCCTTCGGTTCATTGAGCAGTGTTTAGCACACAGCAAACAGAGTGTAGGTGGGTCAGAAAAGCCATTGTGTTTATTCAATGATAAATGCACATAGTATAAGTGCAACTCAGTGCTCACACTGCGAAGGTAAATATCACTGTATCGATGAAGATAAATGAACTAGACATGTGTCCAATTCATGGAGATAAATGAAGTCCCATTAGGAACTAGACATGTGTCCAAAGTACATGTATTTTATATCTACAAGTCGCCCAATACTTCCTACCCTGTTTCAAGTCAACTGGCCTTTCAATTCAGGAGGAGTTTAAAATAGATTTTTGATATGGTGGCCGTCTTAGATTTCAGATAGGAATGATTTTAGGTATTTTTATCTACTAGTCACCCCAATGCCCCAATCCAAGTTTCGAGTTAATCTGTTCCACGGTTTGGGAGGAGTTGTTGAAAATGCAAAAAGCTGATGGACAGACAATGTACAAAAGGTGACGGCAAAAGCTGAGCTATTAAATCCATTTGACTACCTGGTGACATTCCTTAAATATCGCTATGGAATGATAAACAGCTTGGACCCCAATCAATTGCTACAGGAGCAGTCTGATATGAGTCTTCATATTTGCTGAGGGGCTTTCTGTCCCAATATTTAGGAAAAGCACACAGTATACCATTTCTCCAGATAAGAAGGGCTATCGGATAATGATTTTTTCTTATTTCTGTATGGAAACATATGTTGTGGGTACTCATAAGAAGCGCCTTGCCAAGGTGCTTCGAATGAGTACCACAACAAATAGTTTGTGTAGAAATAAGAAAACTGTCTACATGTTTGGTCAAAAGAAAATGTTTTTTATCTACACCTATTCTATTCTACTACTTTCTTCTTACTTCCTAACAAAGACTGGTTTCAATCTGGGTCCTGTTTCTTCCTCTGAGTCTGAATACTCTTCATATTCTGATGATTCTTCTTCACTCTCACCTTCTGACTTCTCTTCCTCTAGTCCCAAGATTTCCTGGCAACAGAAAGTACAGTCAAACCTGTCCTAAAGGCCACCTGTATTAAGCAATCACCTGCCTTTAAAGGCCACTATTTCTGATCCCATTAAAGTTAAAGAAGTGGAAATCTACCTTTATTAAGCAAGCACCTGTCTTAAGCAACCAATTTTTGGCTTTCCCATAGGTGCTTGCTTAACACAGGTTTCACTGCATTTTAACCCTTGTCCTGCTGAATAAATTAAGATGCCACACCCTTTTCTAAGTTTCAGCCAATCAGATTACTGGATCCAAATTGTTGATATAAATTCACATACTGAATGGCAAACAGTGCAGATCCAGATCATTTGGCTTCTTCAGAAGCCAAATGATCTGGATCTACACTGTTTGCAAATGCATGGTATTTCCAGGCTCAGCAGGACTAGGGATAAGCTATTATAATGTAATAGGACCATTTCAATTTTATGGTCCTGATGACCCTGAACTTTCTAAAAGTAGTTTTTGTTTGTTTGAGGATTAGCATCACTATCAACAATCTTTTAGTCATGTTATGACACTGTCAGGAATGTGGCAATTGATGCCCTTTTATAGTGCTGTCTCACTTCAGTATCCCAGAACCCTTTGTTTGTTTGACTTGGAGTTTTATAGCCCAGTCAACATGGTTACGGTCATACTGAGCCAGTCAGTTAATCTTCTCATACTTTTCCCTGGGCTGACTCAGTCCTCTAAGCTGTTAACCAGTACTTTGTGCACATAGTTTTGCCAGTAACTGACAACTGCTCTTTTTGATTCAGAGAAGGGGGAGAATGACCAAAGAAATTATTTTTGATCTGTCTCCTTGGTGTTATGTGGCCAAGCTGTGATTGTTTTTTATATAATCATACAGGGAAAACTAGTCCAGCATATGAAAACCATGCCAAAGTCATTTTAGCTATTTCTGTTAAAGAGCCATCTGGTGATGATTCCTGAAAACTATTTCAGTTTCTACAGTTTCCCTAGTGTCCACAAGGTGTAAACTGCAGTACTCAAGCTAACCCTATATAGACGAGTGGGCCACCCCTCTTGCCCTCTCCTGCCACCCCTCTGCCCTTCTGAAGCTGTCCTCTGCCTTATTTCCAGACATAAAACCCTACATTTTGCTGAAAATTTCATGAAAAATTGGACAAAAATTTAAAAATTTATCAATGTGTAAAGGTCAGTTTTATTTGCATTCTAGTCTGAGGCATTTATTGTGGAATGGGATTATATTTTGTAACATGCCATGATACTTAACATATCACATGACACATGGTGCCCTCATTCTTGAATGACCATGCAAAAAGTGCCCTACCCAGCACCCCTCTGCCCTAAAATCCTAGCTGGAGCATTGATTAACTTATCTGTAAACAGACAGACAAGGAAAACAGGCCACACTTCCCGCAGCCATGAATTGCTAACAAATCACATAATGAACATTTTTATGGAGGGCCATCCTAGAGCCATTCATGCAGTTATTTGAAAATCCAGCAGCTGTTTTTTGACAAGAAGATTCTTAAGATTTATATAAAGGAATACAATAAAAACTGGCCCAGCCCTTGGCAGCCATTTTTTTTTACCAAAATTCATCTTGTGAGTACTAATTGGAATGGACAGGCAATTCCAATGGTACCCACATGATATGTTTTGGTTTAAAAAATATCATTTGGTTAATTCCTTTGGCTGGACCTATGTCACAAACTTAGATTGTGTATTTACCTCTTCTTCTTTTCTCTGATTTGCTCTCTGTCTTAATAAATTTCTTCTTCTTTCTATTTCCTAAAATGAAAAAAAAAACAAATACGTCTGTAAGATATTACTTTAGATATTAAGCGGGTTTAACTGATTGTGTTGGTGTTTAACGGCATGTCAACCATTGTGGGTCATTTTATGTCATCTCCCAGAGAAAGGGAGAAAAGAGATAGAAGAGATGAAAGAGAGGAACAGGGAAGAAAGAGGAACAGGAATGAAAGTGAAAAAAACAGAAGAAATAAAAACATTCCCCCTCTATCCTGCTACAAGGATAGCAGGCCTTGCCCAACTGTAAACCAATATCAGTTGGACTCCCCGGGACGTAAGATACACGACACCTTCGCATCACCCGACCACCCCACATATTAAGCCGGGATTCCAGCGCTAAGTTGTTCAAAGAATGATTACCTTAACAAGCTCATTACTGATCAAAATACTAACTGTTAAAGTATAAAGTACAATATCTAATTCACAGGCATTTTTGCTGAAAAATGTGAGTAGCTTTTGCAAATGCAAACACTACTCACATTTTGTCCGCAAAAATATTAGCTTGTTTGCCATATTTAATTTAAAGTTTTAATGATACATTAATTAACGACCTCGTTAGTTTGTAACAACTGAGCCCAGGTAAATAGTTTTCTTATTCCTCCATTAAAACATATGTTATTGGTACTCATTAGAAGTACCTCAGTGAGGTGCATCAAATGAATACCCACTACATATATTTATGTGAAGAAAAAGGAAATATCAATCCTTACCATTGAAATAACAGCTTTATCCAGATCAATGGGATCTTGTCAATAAAATCAAATGTCCCACATGTATTTCACACAGCTTCTGTTGATAAGGTGATAACTGAAGAGTTTGCTTAGCACCATTTTTGTTATTTTTGCACCAAAAATATGTCTTTCTGGTACAAATTCATGGGAAATGTCTCACCCACAGCAATTCCAGGACAATTCTAGTGGGTAAACTAAAGTAACAAAATCATCTTCTGTATACTCCTTTTATCTGATTTACCTGGACCTATGAGTATTAAACATACAGGGCCCAGTTGTTCAAAGCATCATTAGCTTAACTAGCTCATTAAGGGTCATTTCGTTAACTGTTTTAGCGGATTCAATACACAATATTCTGATATTTTTTGCTGAAAAAATGTGAGTAGCTTTTGCACTGCAAAAGCTACTCACATTTTTTCAGCAAAACATTTCAGCATATTTGCGTATCACTCTATGTAAATTTTAACGAATCGTTAACTAACGATGCCGTTAGCTTTGAACAACTGGGCCCTGAACTTTTATATTAACAGTATAACATAGCAACAGATAAGGCGCTTTTTTCATCCGAAAAATGCTGATATCTTTCTTATTTCTCAACAAAAACATATGTTGTGGGTACTCATTAATAATAATAATAATAATAATAATCGACTTTATTTATAGAAGGTAACACATTTAGTAATCTAGTACTAATCTTCCATGTGGCCCTCTTTTTTTCTGGGTAGAAACCAGTACTAAGCAATGCGGATAAAGTCTCTTGCTCAAGGAAACAACACTTGCAGTTAGTGGGGATCGAACCGGGTACCTCTCGATCTCGAGTCCGATGCTTTACCACTGCACCACAGCGCTCCAATTAGAAGCGCCTCGGCGAGGCGCTTCTAATGAGTACCAACAACGTATGTTTTCGTTGATAAATAAGAAAAATATTATGATACCCCCTCTTATCTGTAGCTATGTAACAATCCTAAGAATTTGTCAGAAATGTTCAAGGTATGTTGCCATAATGACAACTGATGCCATATATGAACAATGAAGGCTCAGTCCTGTTTGCACAATCTGGTCACAGCAAACACTGTTTACATTTCCATAATTATGCACACTTTATTCCATATGTTTCTGGCCTAAATTTAGTTTTTTAAGTGTTTATTTCACAGAATACTGGGTGAAATGGCAAACAGTGTATACTCAGATCAGACTGCTTCTTTATGTGACATTTTTTTCTGTTTGCAACTGGTTTAGCCATTTTGTAAACACACCTAAAATAATTGAAATTCGACTCTTCCAATATATAGTGTGAGGGAGTTTATTCAGTTTAAAATTGGTTAAAAAAAATATCCCACCCACCTCATCATCTAATTCTTCCTCTTCTTCACTGCTTTCTTCTTCCTCCCTTCTTCGTGTCTTCTCTTCCTCTGAATCTGTTGCTTCTGCTAACACTTCAGGTTCAACAACCTCCCGTCGATGTCTTGCAACCCTACCAGAACAAACCAGTTTAACCAAAATACTGCAGCTACTCTAAGTATTTGGAACAGTAACTCATTAACTAAATTTTAACAAAGTCCTCTAACTACCTTGTGAAGCATCAAAAAAATTCTGGCTGCATGGTAAACTATGCAAACACTGATCAAACTGCTCTTTTAGGTATAGTTTGATATAGCTCTACATTGTTTGCTCAGGAATGTCTGTCGGAATATTTAGGGTAATTGTGATATAGGACACCAGCAAGAAACAGTTCTACAAATCGAGGGTTGAGCACAAGACTATGGTAACTCAAACATATTTTTGAAACCCTTGTTTAGGGGCAACTTGGACCCCTTTGTAAACAAAGCAAATTTAGGTGCCATTGCTCATACGAGCAATGGCACCTAAATTTTCATTGTTTACAGAAAGAAATGTTGTAATCTTCATAACGCCTTCATGGTGAGGAGATTAGGTTTGGGGAAAAACAACCATCTGACTTACGCCAGTCTTGCGCTCAACCCTCGAAATGCAAACAGACAAGGACTAGGCACCAAAACTGGCTTGTCAAGAAACAGCTGCAGCATCACTGTAAAGCACTTCATTGCACAATGCCTTTCATTGTCATGATATAGCAGAAATAGCACAGAAAGAGACATAAAACACAAAATCTATCCATCTATCTCTTTCTTCACCTCTGCATGGATTTCAACCAAATTTGCTTTGTACCATTCTCATGTACATACTATGTGTCAAGATTCGTTTGCAACTTTCCGTTGTTGCTGAAAATTTTCTAAGTGCTCCCATCATCTCATAACAAAGAAGTTGCTGAAAATTTTCTAAGTGTTCCCATTATCTCATAACAAAGATACCTACATCACCTTGTCTCTTTAAAAGTGATAGATAAAACCCTTCATGGGTTCTCTGTGTTCCCGATTTAGAACTGATATACCACTATACAAATAGCCCGCATACATGATCTGTCCATATTCTGATTGGCCGTTCATGGTTGTGACTTAACCACACAGGGTAAATATTACATCAGAGCTTGTTTGGGTTTATATAAGTTATAAGTAAAAGTTGGTATCATCTAATCTATGCCTTAAAATTTCAAGATTAAACACTCTATATTTCTGTAAATCACTGTTTTGCTAAATATTAAGTAAATTTCTCTTTGTTTTCAAATAAACTTGAAGAGTCTGTTCCACAATGGCTGTTCAAAAATGTTATTTTACATTGCAAAGATTGATAATAATTGGCCAGACATTTTCCTGGCTTGCAATGAAGGTGACTGTAGTCCATCTGTCAGAAACAGAGAGATGTTAGAGATGGTTATCATAAAAGTATTTCAAACGCATACAAAGTGAAATGGATAGACTTTCTGGGGAGACAATTCTGTCAAAATTGTTTTCCCACCCTTCAGAAAAAGTGTCTCATACAGTACAGTCAGCGCAACCTTACTACGTGTCGTTTTCACTAGCGAACGAGGAAAGGATTAATTTCCTCGCAAGTTCCGCGCTCTTTCCACGTTCTTTCCACGCTCTCTCCACGATAATTTCGCGCTTATCACACGCAACAAACCCGACCGCAACGCGGAACGTGAAATTTGCGTGTCACTCGATAGTTCCACGATCGCCACGCGCTACAGGTAAGATCGCTTCACGCTACACTCTACAACCCATTGCAACCTGTCTGCATTTTATTTTAGATCAGTACCGCATCCGTTCTTCTGATCCCAATGTGTTTACACGTGTACGGTAGTACATGATTTCTATTTGTAATAACGATAATATTCTTGTATCATTGTTTGCCTTAATTGTTATTAAGTTCTTGTGCTTTATACTGTGATCACACTATTCAGAAAAAACGAGGATTATTTTTTTTTTCGTCAGTGTCTAACGTCTAAGTAAATAGCAAATAAAATGTCAAGCAGAGCGCTAACCAGAGTCAGGGACTAGTTACCTTGTTCAGTTTTTTTAGGACAATGAGTATTTAGTGGTAAATAGAAGCAGAATATTCAGAGAGGGCAGGCTAGTGACCGACGACGTTGCAAACATTCAGTGGGGTGTAAATCCTAAGCAAACTAGTAACTAGTCACATGTAACGTCACGCTTAATTTACAAAAAAAAAAAAAAAAATGGCGTCTACTAATATGCTAAGCGCTTCGAGGGTAAAAGTAGCGATACATTTCAATTGACAAGGGAGACAGAAACGGACACGCTGGAATGTATCTACACTGCTCGGATCGAGGCCTGGACGGTTGATGGTTGGACATGGGTTAGGACTGCCCATTCAAATCACCACTTAATGATGACGGTGACTTGGTGTCTTATGTCTCTTTCAACAAAAAATAAATATTTAAGTCATATTGAGATGATAGAACGCGGCGTCTGGTCAGGGTATTTACTGGTTGCCGTTTTTCTCTAGGAATATCTAAATCTCATAGCCGGATGTATCTAAAATGGACGAGCCAGAAGCTTACAAGTTTTGCACCCTGTGTCCCTGCCTGTGTCCCTGCCTGTGTCCCTGCCTGTGTCCCTGCCTCTGTCCCTGCCTCTGTCCCTGCCTCTGTCCCTGCCTCTGTCCCTGCCTCTGTCCCTGCCTCTGTCCCTGCCTCTGTCCCTGCCTCTGTCCCTGCCTCTGTCCCTGCCTCTGTCCCTGCCTCTGTCCCTGCCTCTGTCCCTGCCTCTGTCCCTGCCTCTGTCCCTGCCTCTGTCCCTGCCTCTGTCCCTGCCTCTGTCCCTGCCTCTGTCCCTGCCTCTGTCCCTGCCTCTGTCCCTGCCTCTGTCCCTGCCTCTGTCCCTGCCTCTGTCCCTGCCTCTGTCCCTGCCTCTGTCCCTGCCTCTGTCCCTGCCTCTGTCCCTGCCTCTGTCCCTGCCTCTGTCCCTGCCTCTGTCCCTGCCTCTGTCCCTGCCTCTGTCCCTGCCTCTGTCCCTGCCTCTGTCCCTGCCTCTGTCCCTGCCTCTGTCCCTGCCTCTGTCCCTGCCTCTGTCCCTGCCTCTGTCCCTGCCTCTGTCCCTGCCTCTGTCCCTGCCTCTGTCCCTGCCTCTGTCCCTGCCTCTGTCCCTGCCTCTGTCCCTGCCTCTGTCCCTGCCTCTGTCCCTGCCTCTGTCCCTGCCTCTGTCCCTGCCTCTGTCCCTGCCTCTGTCCCTGCCTCTGTCCCTGCCTCTGTCCCTGCCTCTGTCCCTGCCTCTGTCCCTGCCTCTGTCCCTGCCTCTGTCCCTGCCTCTGTCCCTGCCTCTGTCCCTGCCTCTGTCCCTGCCTCTGTCCCTGCCTCTGTCCCTGCCTCTGTCCCTGCCTCTGTCCCTGCCTCTGTCCCTGCCTCTGTCCCTGCCTCTGTCCCTGCCTCTGTCCCTGCCTCTGTCCCTGCCTCTGTCCCTGCCTCTGTCCCTGCCTCTGTCCCTGCCTCTGCCCCTGCCTCTGCCCCTGCCTCTGCCCCTGCCCCTGCCCCTGCCTCTGCCCCTGCCCCTGCCCCTGCCTCTGCCTCTGCCTCTGTCTCTCTCTCTCTCTACCCTCATGCAAATATGACAGGTCTCCTTTCGAGCTAGAAGTTGTTTGCACTGACTTTATTGAAAAAAATGGTATCGCACCGGCGGGAATCGAACGCGATTCGATCCCCACTTATCATGAAACACATGTATTTGCTACGGTCATTCGCTCCTTCCACTGCTTCAAGATTGGCAGTTACAAGTTTCTGGCGGAAGGGGGTTCGGTGTACTGGTTAACCGCTTATTGTATAAGCATATACAATTTACAGGCGCGATTCATAAAAAATGTTGTTCCCAATCCCATTTCGCATGGGCCCGACTCGTTAAAGCAATTGCAGTTAACTCCCTTTTGATAGTCAGTTGCAGTTAGCTCCCTTAAAAGAGTAAACACCTGCAGTGTGAGGACGTTACCCCGCATTTATCAGGGTACAAATGAATATTATGTTATGTTATTCTCTTACAGTATATACATTAATAGCATTATCTTTACTGGTTAATAGAGCAATCTTCAAAACTTTCGTTTCCATGTAAAGTGTTCTGTTTTTTGTGTCTTCAAAATTTATGCAAAACCAAGACCGTAATTTATTAAACCAGTAAAAGAGACGCATGTATAAACCTAGCATCGGCGGGGAAGAATCTTCTAAATGACATTTGTCCATAATATTATCATATGCCCTCACGGACATTCTAAGCAGAGTCTTCCTGGTTAGAAACCAATACTAAGTTACGAGGACAAAGTGTCTTGCTCAAAGATACAATACTTGGTGCTCGCGGGTATCGAATTACCACTATCTGGGCTAATTCAGCAGACGACAAAAAAAAAAAAAAAAAATCGTTATTTTTTTTTTATTACCAAGAAAACAGGATTTGATATTCATGCAATGGAGACAATTTGAATGAAATGCAAATCTTGTTTTCTTGGAAGAATGAGAAAAATATTTCAAAATGTCGTCTGCTGAAAATTTTAGCCAGAGTGTTAGGCGTTATGGTTTGCACAAACAAATCCCGCATGGGTCTGTGCATGGCGAAACCTACGATGTCATGTACGAAGAGACGGATCAGCCCGCACACTCTGAGCCTGCACATCAGTACTCTGATCAGAGCCTTCGCAAATCGTATGTACCTCCTGCAATCTCTGGGTTTAACAAAATGTCTTGTGCGACGAGCGAAGACTCGGGTCAATCTGCGCAGCTGCACATTCTGATAAAAGCATTCGCTGATCGTATTTACCTTCGATAGCTGGGCTGTCCAAAGCGGGATAAACAGTGCGACTGCAACAGCACATTCCGATCAGACCCTTCGCTGATTGTACAATATGCACCTTCTTCGGAATCCGGGCTATTCAAGAAGCTTGCTTTATATAGTGGGTCGATGCACAGACTGACCTGAGTCTTTGCTGGTCGCACGTACATTGTACTATTGTACGTTTTGTTGTCCGGTTCATTGTACGTACGTTGTAAATCATACTTCAGACATGAGAACTTTATACCGACGTAATTTTGATTTGAACTGGAGTTAAACGGCCCAGTCTACACTATTTCGATCTTGTTGAGCCTGCACACTTTTCCGGGTTGGGCTTATTCATAAGCTATTAATCATTTCAGCAGAAACTGATAACTGCCCTTCTTTTCTTTCATATACCTTACTTTTGGAGTTACGGCCCTCTGAACACTAAAAATATTTTAGTGATTTCAGATTTTTTTTTTTTTTTCTGTCCGCTCTGTAACTTGAAAACTATTTGAGATATTTTCTTGAAACTTATTAGTTTATTAACAGAGTCATGGTACTTGCTTGATGTAAGTGCAGTGGCGGGGCATGGGGAAATGTCTGCAGCCCTTTTATTAGATATTAAACAGTACGAAATATTGGGAAATGGTGCCTCGGTGGTGCAGAGGTAAAGCTTCTCGTCTTGTCAACCGGGGTCATGAGTTCGATCCCAGGCTTCTCAAGCCTTTCATATTGGACTTTAAACCAAGGTCCATATCTCCATATGTCCTAGCTGTTAGTAGGACGTAAAAAACTCACTCGTTTTAATTGTCATTAGCCTCTATTGCCCCTTGTGCGCGTAAAGTGTGTTTTTGTGTGACAGACACCCTTTTCACAAATCCTGTCTTGTTGATTCAATGTCTCTTTGATAGCAGAAGCACCCCTTTAAGTAAATTCATATTGACACGTGCGGCTGCTGCACGTAAGTGAGAATTTCCCGGTCTTTTACCACAGTACGTCATTTATACTGAGCGCGTGCGGTTGTTGCATGGGAAAAAGCAGTTACAGGAATACCAAATATAAAATACGTAATTCGTAATTCGTCGACTGGGGGCAGATCGAGGCCCATGCTACCTTGATAACTTTTGCATGATTTTTCTAATCGAAATTCAAAGAGCAAGCTTTGATATTCGCACGTTCTATTCAATAATAATCAATAATTAATGTGTGGCCTGTGTCACGGTTCATGACTCTGGAAAGAAATGAAAACAATCAGAACGCATTAGAGAATTTTTATCTTTTCACACTTTAAAAGACGTACATGTACTGCAATCAGAGTAGTGCATGGACAGTAGATTTTGTTTTTACAGGTAACGGTAAAGTTGAGCGTGCACTAATCTTTTCTACGCCCGGGTTTCCACGCCTATAATCCGTTACACGCTCGATCACACGCTTGTAGCGAGAATTTCCACGCTTGTCTTCCACGCTACACGTTGAACTCGCGTTACTTCCTCGCTAATCCCGCGCAACTTCCACCATAAAAAGTCACGTGACTTGCGTGTTCCCACGCTTGGTATCGCGACACGTAGTAAGGTCGCGCTGCCTGTTCTGTAGGTCTAGATAGGAGTAGGTATCAGGTACATATTTTTCTTATTTCTCCATGAAAACATATGTTGTGGGTACTCATTAGAAGCACCTGTGTGAGGCACTTCTAATGAGTAACCACAACATATGTTTTCATGGAGAAATAAGAAAAATGTCAATACTTTTGGATTGAAAACTGCATCTTATCAAGAACTATGTGTCTACTATAAAAGGAAAGGTCTTGCTTCCCTTGGATTTGATGTGCAGGAAAGTAAACAAGAAGTCTCCTTTGTAAAAAATGGCAGAACATCTATCAAGTTTAAGTGGTCCGCTTAACCCTTTCAGTCCTTTAAACAAGACGGGATGTTTTGCAAACAGTGCAGATCAAGATGAAATGGCTCAATCCAAGCCATCTCATCAGTAACTACACTGTCTGCCATTCTGTTTTGAATTCAGACTATAGCACTGATGGAACAATAGCTCTGTCCAAATTCAAACATGGAAGAGTTGGCTTCAGAAAATAGTTCAAACTACCTGTCATCTTCACTGTCTTCTTCCTCATCTTCTTCTTCCTCTGCTTCTCTTTCCCGACGAATTTCCTGAAATATATGGTCAAGAATTTCAGTAAGAGTTTAATAGGCAAACCTACACACGATTTTATGAGGTGTAAGCATTTATATCTGAAGCCATTTATACAACAAAACTCATACTTGAGAAAAAAATTTCCGCTTGAGACAGGAAATATTTCCCTTTAACAGAATGTTATCATGCTATATGATGATCAAAGATGGTGTAATGTCACAAAACTTATCGGCATCATTTGCAAACACCTGAAGAATAAAAATCACAATTTTAATCAAAATCAAAAACAACACTTTTATGATATATATCAGTTAGCACACTTTGACTTGAAAATACAAGAACTATATCCTTGGAGACTTGCACATCTTAGCACTCTCCATAGCTAAGACAATGTGCAATTAGCCGCATAGTCAGAAATCATTTGGTTTGGAGTTAAAGGGCCCAGTCAACACTGCATAAATGCAACAGATTAGACTGCACAAATGCAATGGATTACACTGCATAAATGATTATAAAATATATATGATATATATATATATATATATATATATATGCAATAGATAAGACTGCACAAATGCAACAAATTAGACTGTACAAATGCAATGGATTAGACTGTACAAATGCAATGGATTAGACTGCACAAATGCAACAGATTAGACTGCATAAATGCAACATATTATTGCCTGCACATGGTCAATAGGCCCTTTTCTTGTGTGACAAAGAACAGCACTGGCAGCAGCTCACGTGGTGCAATTCAAACAACAGCTGGTTATAACATTACGAAAACACGCCTATTCAAATATATAGAAAATATCACTTCCAAAAACTGAAAATTTTCAGATAAAAAAACTCATATATTTTTCATATTTCTGCTCATAACATAGATTGTGGGTACTCGTTAGAACCGCCTCGGCGAGGCGGTTCTAACAAGTACCCACAATCTATGTTTTGAGCAGATATAAGAAAAATAATGTATACCCCTGTAAACCCCAGTTTTTCTATATAAAAGTGGGGTTAAAGAGGGTCAAAATTATATAGGCCTGTTCTCGTGATGATAACAGACAGTCCTAAAATTTTGTGCCCCAACTTTTCTGACAAACAACATATACCAACAATACACATACTGCTCCTTTAGAACTGTGTCTATACTGCTTGCTATTCCAAAAAAAGTTTTCTCAGAAGCAAACACATATGAAACTAGAGTGTTAACAATATTTTCCTTTGATTTGACCTGGTGACCTAGTTTTTGACCCCAAGTGACCAAGTTTCGAACATGACCTAGATTTCATAGGGGCAAACATTCTGAATAAGTTTCGTCAAGACTGGACCAAAACTGTGACCTCTAGAGTGTTTACAAACTAATTGTTGACGACGGACGACCGACGATGGAAAGAGGGTGATCACCCTTAGCTTTCACTCAGGTCAGCTAACAAAATCTAGACCAAAACAAAATATGGAATTATGTGTTCAAAGTTTTCGGACATTTACCTTATCTTATCACAGTTGTATTACCTGCAATCGTCGAAGACGTGGATCATTTATTTCCTCTTCCTGCTTCTCCTCTTCCTCTTTCAGATCAGCTTTCTGTTTTGTTCTTTTCACAATAAATTCTTCCTCACTCTCATCACTACTACTTTCTGGAGCATAGTCTGGTCTGGAATATTTGGGTAGAAAAACAACAGAATATTTATATTTTTTACTATTTCTCCATAAAATATACATTGTGGGTATTCATTAGAAGCACCTTACAGAAGCAATACCAAAGAGTACACCAACATGAGTTTTCATTGAGAAATAAGATAAATATCAGCACATCTTTTCATTAAAAACACACACACACAAAAACCATCTTAACTTGAGCCATGTATGTGGCTCATATGTACATGTATGGCAGCTTAGATGGTCAGGCTGGTCTGAGTCTTTGTACTTGACATGTATTTGTTCAGTGAACCCTCATTACAAAGACAGCATTTGTTCCCAACAACGTTCCATTGAAATGAATTTGCTGTTGTGAAGAATCCTTAATGAGCAGATTGATACGTAAGAAAGGTCTTGTTTTGTTCTTATTTCCTCAAAGAACATATTTTGATATTTGTTAGAATCACCTCAGTGAGGCAGTTCTAACAAATATCCAAAACATATGTTTCTTTAAAGTAATAATTACAATATTCTTGCATAATTTGTGACTAATGATTACCTCTTAAGCAAAGGTTTCATGACAGTCAAGTTGTCATTAAAACGAATTTTGTCGTTGTATTGAATGTCAATTAAAAAGGGTTGTCTGTTTTGGGTTTGTATTTTTTTTTTGTTTTTAACATACATGTACATTTTGGTATCTCCTTTTGTTCCCCAACCGCTTCTAATATAATTATCATGTTTACCCAAAATATCTGGATACCATAACTTTTTTATCTTATATACCCAAAAGATTGGATACCTTAACTCCTTACAACATCTGTCCTAAATTTTTAACAAGTTGAGTTTACTACTACCAGTTGATTTTACCACCTGGTGGTGTGCCTAAAAATGCTAGATGAGTGGCAAACAGTGAAGACCCTGATCAGACACTGCATTCTGTGGTGTCTGATCTGGATAGACACTGTTTTCTCAGCCCTGCCTGTCCCAATACATGTAGCTAGGGTAAATATGCTACTTATCGTATTTGACTCATTTACGGCCCATACTCCTATAAGCGCACAGTCAAGTAATTTTGTAGTGTTCAGATTACAACCTGTGTACTTTTATTATCTATACTTCATTATAAAAGCATATATTGTTGGTACTCATTTGAATTGTCTTGACAAGTCAAGGCATTCAAATGAGCACCGACAACATATGCATTTAAAAAGAAAATCAGAAAAAAATATTGTGTAAGCATCATCAATTATGCCTCTCATGAAGTCCTTTGCTGATCTTACTTTAAAGTGTGCCCTTATTACATGTAGGTGGATATTTTACTACAAGTGTTTCCAGTAACTTTGAAAACCCTTAAGCGCACAGTGCCATAATTAGGTCGAATACGGTATCCAAAAATTTAAACAAGTCCACTTTACTCCTGCTGACTACCTAAAAAGTGACAGAATCCATACTTTTTTCCAACAGTTCATAAAAACAACTATTAGGGCTACTTGTAAGAATCACTTTTGTCAGGGGATTTTAAACTGCTTTAGTGCAGTAGGCAACCCTAAAGAGTACCTGCTAAATATGCTTTTCTACAGAACACCAGAAATATCATTGAAAAGTAAACACTCCTCCAAAATAAGTGCTCTGGGCAGCTGACTGGTCAAACAAAGCAGGCCCTGACCACACTGCTCCTGTTAACTCGGACATGACTTTGTGAAAACTTTGGTAAATACAGCATGGGACGAGTTACCTTTTTCCTGTGACATATCTGTTGACCTTAACTTTCTGCATGGAAATTCCACCTGGAAAAGAACAAAGCAAAGAATCAAAGGTCAAAAAAAAAGAATCAAAGGTCACTTTAACCCCTTAACCCTAGTCCTGCTGAACCCTGTCTTTATACCCTGCCTTTGCAAACAATGTAGATCCAGATCAGTTGGCTTCTTCAGAAGCCAACTGATCTGGATCTACACTGTTTGTCATTAAGTACGTGAATTTATATCAATAACCTGGATCAAGTAATCTAATTGGCTGACAACTAAATGTAGTAGAAGTGGGCATGGCAATTTATTTAGCATGACAAGGGTTAATACAGCATAAAAGCAGCAGATGACATTCTAAAGAATCTGAACTACTCGTAAATAAGGTATAAATCTTTTTACTATTTTTCTGGGGCGCTGTGGTGCAGTGGTAAGAGAGTTCGTGGGTTCTAACCCAGTGAGCACCAAGTGTTGTGTCCTTGAACAAGACACTTTATCCACATTGCTTAGTACTGGTTTCTACTCAGGAAGACCTGCATGGAACACTCATAAAATGAGGGTGCCGCAGGGTGGGTGGGTCAGTTGGTAGGTAGACTGACAGAAATAAACTTCACATTTCATGTGATCAGTCTGTATATAAACCTTGATGCCCTGGTACATGTACCTGGGAACAGTTCTTTGATCATTAGACCATTAAGGTTCCAATAGCCCAGTATATAATGTTCCCACAAACCAGGTACTTACAGAATAACCCTACCTGTTTATACAGTCATACATTCCCAAATACCATGTTATTATTGTTTATTTTTATATATATATATTTATGCATATCACCCCAATGAAGTATTTCTAAAGCCTGGAATTTGACTATCTGTTGATGTGTCTATCACTGCTGCTGGATGAGTGGCAAACAGTGAAGAATCAGATCAGGTGTTACTTTCCCTGGTATCTGATCTAGGTATCTGATCTGATCTAGGTCTGCACTGTTTATCCAGGCTGGTCTGTTCCAACACTTAGGGTAAATACTGTTTCCACAAATCTGAACAAGTCCAGCTAACTACCAAAGAAGGTGTCTATAATGTTTGACTGAATGGCAAACAGTGCATACCCTGATCAAACTTGAACTGGGTATAGACTGTTTGCTCAGACCATCTGTCTAATATTTAGGGCAAAAATATCATGATTAGACAACTACTGAATGACAAAAAAAATGTTAATGTTTTCAATACCTTTCTCATTCTTAACTGGTACAGCACCAGCTGTAGACAAAATGGGTGCTGTTGTTTTGATGGAACTATCCATATTGGAGGTGGGGATTCTGTGAGTTGCTGGAGACTAGTGCTTCACTTTTTTGCTTCTAAAATCCCCAGCTGATGAAACCTGAAAAGCAAAATTGATGGTAAACAGATTTTCTGATAACATTTATTCAACTGTCGTGTTTATTTAACAGGTACAAATGTAGGTCTAATTCTTTTCAACTCTTGCAATTTTTGATGAAAACTCTCTTAAAAAATAATCAAGTTTTCTTCTAACAAAATCTTTCACAAATTTCCCACTTATGAATAGATCATGTGCACTGCACCATGACATAGCTGACTACACCCATGCTTTCCCGCAAACAAGCTCTGCCAAAGACTGACAGAATGCCGAAGGTTTCCCGGCTTTGAATTATTTTTGTTTCTGAGATATAACAGTAGTGCTTAGCTGAGCTGGCAGCCAGTGTGCATGATCTATTTATAGGTGGTAAATTTGTGAAAGATTCTGTGTTAAAAAAATTTAATCGTTTTACAGTTTTTGTCAAAAATTAATAGAATTGAAAAGAATTCTAGAATGTTATAACTATGCATATCATCATAAATGTGAATATTTTTAAAATTGAGGGGGATAAGTAATTTGCCTGGATGTCTCAAACTGGAAAGTATATCACAGTTCAAAAAAGGTGAGGGTCAGACTTCATCTTTGCAGAGTTGTTTATCTTGTGGGTATAGATTCCAGCACATATCAGAATTTTAAAACCATTATTAGACAGGGGTGGTGGTGGTGGTGGTGGTGGTGGTGTGGGGGGGGAAAGAAGTCTGACTTCCTATAGTGTTCAATAATATAAAAATGCAAAATTTTAAAAGGATAAAAAATGCAAGAATTTAAATGTGGTACGGACATTAACCCACCTGACATTTACCCACGGCTATTAACCTAAAAGAGGACATTTACCCACCCCAAAATATTTTTGGTGACACTCTCCTTAAATGCAAAAGATATGTTTTAGAAGTGCTCTTTAATTTGTCATATATTATCTTTCATTCATTTATTCCTTCTTTAATATTGGTAAAAATGACTTTGTATCTATTTGAAAGTTTAAGCTGAAAATGACTGTATCAAAGCTGAAAGCTAAAAATGACCATGTATCAAAGATGAAAGGATGAAATTAAAATAATTTTACAGTTTAAGTAAGTTTCCTTTGATATATATTTTTTTTTCATAAATCATAAATAACATGTAGCAATTCCTGAGTTTTTCTGTATCATTATACAAAGTTATACTAATTACCATAACATTAAATGAATATTAGATCATAGTTTAATGATTTTTAAGTACTTCAAAGTTATTAACAATTATTCAAACTTACATACTATTATCTTATCATCATACAAAAATGTTGCAAAATGATAAAAAAAGAAAAAAAAATATTAGAAAATGTGGGAAAATGTCTAGGTGGGTAAATGTCCTACAATGAATACTGGAATAACTTTGGTTCATCCAAGTCGAGAATTAAGGTGAAGGACGAAAATGCAAGGAGTTTGATAGCGGAAACCATGAGAGTAGTGGGAAATGAGGTCATAGATGGCTTCACTGATGGCTTCTGTAAGGGCAATCCTGGGCCCTATAGAGTTGGTGCCAGTCTGTACTTCTCAAACCAGGAATCACCTAAACTAGCCAGTTTCCAGATGAGCTTCCATACTTTGGGTGACTTTGTAACAATCAAAATTCCATAAGATTGCATAAGAATAGAAACAGACAGAAGAAACATCAAGAAAGTCATATTCTTCTAGGACTCACAGTCAGCAGTGGGGAGTCTCACCTTAGGCTGGGAGAATACATGTAAGTCATACAGATCTGTGGTGGCAGAGATCCAGCAGACAGTCAGTATTTTCAAAGACAAAGGAATAGAGGTAGAAATACTCTGGATGCCATGACAGGACATGCTGATATATCAGGCAGTGAAGTTGCAGACCAACTGGCTAAAGTAGCAGCAAATGAAGTAGAACAAATAATGGAAGATACTATCTCTATTACAGAGCTAGATATTCAGAAAGCAGTGAAAGACTCCTGCGAGGCAACAGAGATGGGAAGCGGCATCTACAGGGAGATATTTGCTTGACTTAAACCAAAGTGTTACTGCAAAACAAAAACTTTGACTGGCATCAAAATTCAAAGAATATTGTCCCAGTTAAGAGCTGGTTACTGTTACCTGAATGAATACCTAAACGAAGTGGGAGTGAAAGACTTACCTGTGTGTGACTGTGGTGATCCAGAGATTGTGTATTATTTTATAGACCAATTTAAACACTGCATGTCACAATAAAATCATTCAGAACCTCTCAGTCATTAATGAAGAGTTTGTTCTATGGTGTGGCTGGCAGAAAGTTCTTGTTTAAGTTTATCGGACAGTGAAACGGCCGGTGCTTTTCCAGAAAAATAAAGCAACTTTCATTCATCAAAAGTTTCTTTTCAGAAAAGATTCTCATCGACTGATCATTTAAATGTCATAACCACGATGATTAACACATATTTTGACTATTTACTAGCTAAACCTAGGTGTTAAAATGGTCACATAAAGTAATATTACGGTTACATGCGCGCCTTCTGATATCAGAAAAATATCATTGTAACAACTGTATTCATGTAAGGAAAAGCAGTCAAATTGCTTCTTAAAGCTGTTTCTGTAAACACAAGATAAAATTTAAGAGTGAATATTTACCAAAAGGAATTCATTATTCAGGTAAAATTTGGCTTGAATCAATCTGTATCAATGGAACCAGAAATGTTTGTGCCAACCACAGTTATTGGTCACGTGGCATAATATTATAATCACATGGTCAGTAGCCGGATACAAACAATAACATTAAAAAGTTCTATAGAAGTGTGTAGTAAATATGAAGAAAGCAGAGAGAGAATACAACCAAGACTGGTTAAAACTAAAGGAATCCATGAATTATCAGCCGCAGTGTTCCTAGCAGTTGAAGAAAAGCCCGTAAAAGGACCCAATACATGAATACAGAGAAATTTTCAATGAGGCTCTGGAAGAGTTTATTCAAGATGCCAATAGAAAAATCACGAATTGATTTTTTTTATTATTATTTTAACAACCAAACCTGACACACACACTTATTACTGAAATAAGGGAGAGTTTTTATCCATAATGAGGTACCAGAGCTCCAACTGATGTACCAGAGAGTTCACTCAGCCAGAGGGCTGATAAACAACAACAGCACTCAATTCAAATACGGGCCATGTATGCTTTATTGACCCCAAGTGTCTATGACCACTACTGTTGACAATTAAAAATTTAACATTTTACTGGTAAAATCAATCATAAAATAATAGAACAAACTGTACAGACAGCTAGACGAATTAATGGAAAGACCTACTGCCAGGATGTGAATTTCTGATCCCATGTGGAAATTGGAACGGCCATGTTGGTCGTGCAGGCACTGGATACAGGGAATTGCATGGTTAGATGGGGTATGGCAGGCCAGAACCAGATGTTGAGGGTGAGAGAACCCTAGAGTATGCCTTAGCATTCAACCTGCTTCTTGGGAACATGTTTCAAGAAATGTGACAGCCATCTCATCACATACAAGTCGGGAAACATAGCAACGCAGATAGACTTCATCCTTTTCCATAGGACCATGCGCAAACTTGTCACAGATGTAAAAATGATCTCTGGCATGGAAGTAGCCCTGCAACATCAGCTTCTTGTATGCGACATGAGGACTGATGTGCCATCAAAATCCAAGCACAAGTTCATCCCTTGCCTTAAAGTTTGGAAGCTTAAAGACCCTCAGACAAGCAATCATTTCCAAGAGGTCTTCAACTCGCATGTGAGTGCATCTGCAGGTGTAGCTGATGCTGCCACTGAGGATATCTGGAACAACATCAAAACTGGCCTGCTCAAGACAACTGAGGAGGTGTGTGGCACAACTCCGCCCCACTGTTGGCATCTTGAAACCTGGTGGTGGAATGAGCATGTGGAAAAGGCCATTGCTGCCAAGCAGAAAGCTTTCAAGGCCTGGAAGACTGGTTATGGCACTAGGACATCATAGGATGCAGCCAAATGCATTGCCAGACATGCAGTGCACCATGCTCATCAACAAGCTGACAAGATGGTCCATGAGACTATTGACCCCAAGTCTTCAGAAGTCTACCACCTTGCTAACCAGTTTAGAAGAGAGAATGCTGATGTTGTTGGTGACAAACCGGTGAAGAATAATACAGGGGTGATGTCATTGAGCAAATACTTGAAGCAGAAGGCCTGGTTAGATGACTACCAAAGGCTTCTAAACATTGAGTGGCTTGGACCCAGACCACCTGTCTGATGAACCATCAGTGGAAGGCCCTCCCATCCCAATCACCACTGATATGGTTAAGATGACTATCTCTCAGATGAAGGCAGGCAAAGCACTGGGCACACCTGGCATAGTGGTGGAGACGATACAAGCAGCTGATGACATGGGCGCCTCCATGATCAGTGGCCTCGCAGCTGCAATCATTCACAATGGCTAGGTATCCTCTGACTGGAAGCAGAGTTTCACTGTCTGCCTTACAAGGGTAAGGGGTATGCATTGGGAAGGGGAAACTACCACGGTCTCAAGTTGACAGAGCAGGTCATGAAAGTCCTGGAGAGTATTGTGGATGGCCTCTTCAGACAGTTGGTGTCAATCTAAGATTCCCAGTTTGGCTTCGTCCCAGCCAAACGCACAACAGATACAATCTTTGCAAGAGACGTATCTAGCTGCCAACAAGAGACTCTATATGGCTTTCATACACCTGAAGAAGGTGTCTGATCAAGTGCCTCGGAAAGTCATCTGGTGGGCACTGAGAAAACGGTGTGGAGGAGTGGATTGTGTGTCTGGTGCAGGTGATGTATGCCAATGCATGGAGCCGTGTCCGTGTTGGTGAGGAGTACAGTGAAGAGTTTGAAGGATTATCGGTGTTAACCAAGACTCGATACTCAGCTTGCTGTTCTTCATCATTGTGCTTGAAGCCTTGTTACGCTAGTTCCGCTCTGGGGTCCCCTTGGATGACCTCTATGCAGATGACCTTATCATCACTGAATTACTCGAGGAATGTGTCAGGAGGCTCTTGACTTGGAAAGAAGCAATGGAGGAGAAAGGACGGAGAGTAAATGCAGGAAAGATGGAGATCATAATCTGTGGTACAGGCCTGAACCTCCTGCAGAGCTCAGGTGAGTTTCCATTAGGGCTGTCATTGATTATCGCGATATCCATGAATCAATATTTTTTACCCATCGTTACTGTATTGATACACAATGTAGAAGTATCGATATGTTAACATCAGAAATTATTTCAATGTAGTCATGAAGTTTGATACCATAAAACTGAAAAAACAAAAAGAAATGAGATGGCAGGCATGTATTTTTGGACATCCAGGAATATATAATAGAAATCTTTGTGTTCTTATTTACCGAAGTAGACTGTATCATTATATTTCTATTGAGGTTACATTTGAGCACAGTGTTAGCTTGGCAGTTCACTATCTCATACGGATAATATAAATCAACTAAAGAACATTGACTATAGTCAAACAGACTGGAATAATAAAGCTATATCAGTAATATACTGATACAGATATGATGCCCTACATAAAAACAACAGTAATTTCCCTAGCATCTTCAGGAATATCATAGTATTCAAACATACAGTACATTATTTGTGATACCATAACTGTGATAAATGAAAACAGATGTAAAAAATATGAGAAAACTTTTGAGGCTCAAATACCTTCAGTTCACGTCTTAAAACTAAATTTATCAATAACTTTTTGGATTTCAACATGACAGAAACCTTTTTTTAAGCAGTAAACATTTATGATTCAATATATCGCGATATTTACTATCGATATGAAAATGTTCCAATGAATGACAGCTCTACGGAAACGCACTGTCTGTCGCACTGGAGTGGGCAGCAACAGCACCTTCTGCAACGGGTGCACAAGAAATGTAGTGGGCTCAAGCACTTGACAAAAGGACCCTGATTACAGATGAACATGGTGCCAGGGAACTGCATGCCCCTTGGATGGCAGACCACAGAGGGAAGTCCAAGTCAGACTTGACAAGTTGGAGGTGGTAGCTTCCTTTTTCTACCAAGGAGACATGCTCTCAGCAACAGGTGGCTGTGAACTTTCAACCACAACACATGTGAAAACCGTCTGGAAGAAGTTCCACCTGGAAGAAGTTCAAGGAACTGCTACCAGTTTTCTCTTCACGCCACCTCTCTTTCAAGACACGTGGCTGTGTGTACAGCTCTTGTGTGCGGGGCGCAATGCTCCATGCCAGTGAGACTTGGCTGTTGACAAAGCCAAAACCTCCAACGTCTGCAGTGAAATGACAGGGCAATGATCAGACAGATCTGCAATGTCAAGCCTCAAGACATCGTTACCACCAGATCCAATGAGCTACTTGCGTAGCTTGGTATTGAGGATCTGGACCTCATTCTGAAGGAGAGAAGGTTCCGCTGGTATGGACATGTTGAAAGCTCCAATGGTGCAGTCAAGAAAGCCTTTGACTTACAGGTTGATGGAAAGCGTGGGCCTGGGAGGCCCAAGATGACGAAGCAGCTGACAGAGGGACTGCAGAGAGTGGAAGCTCTCTTCTATTGCCCCTATCTATCTATCTATCTATCTTCTCATAATTCAAAACCCTCTTGCGAGTATTATTTGAATGTGCTGCACATGGTGTGTTAGTAAGAGAAGAAAAAGTGAGATAGTGCAGCATAAAAGTGTAAAATTATGGTGAGCATAGATGATAGGGTTAGTGTTAGGAAGAAGAGTTTAAAAGCAAGATAAAAACAGTATATGCCTCATGATAGACATACCTGGAGATATGGTGTGAGATCTGCCATGCATGGAGCAAGCCAGCTACTTGGAAGGGGGCCCACTGATGTGGATGTCGCCCTGTACCTGCGCGTTAATTAAAAATCCGATAATGATTGCCGAAATTGTAAAATGTGCGAAAATAAGCAATGAATAACAAAACAAGAACACAAATAGACTTACAGCATATGCGTACAAAACTTACTTCAGAAATCAGTTTGAAATTGGTATGTATAGTACAAAGTCATGTATTTAACATGATTTGACTTTGTTTGTTGTAAAATCTGCAAAAACGAAAATTGGTTGGAAAACAATGATTCTCCGGAAGTAGTCCTTCGCAATGCGATCGAAAACAGTGCGAATCGGACCGAAATGGAGCGGACTTGGCGACAACCATCGAATTACCCCAAACCACCCTAAACTACCCAAACTACACCAAACGATCATTGACAAAACAAAATACACAAAAAAGGTCTATTTATACATATATTGTATATGTATATACATACAAAATACATAATTTGATGCATTTTGGTGCACACATAGGTTTATTTGCTCACTTATATTGATGTAGATTCTTTCTAAATTTATGATTTAATCTGCATAACGTTTCTGGCATTGTACTGTATAATAATAGTATGTGTTCGCCCTGTCACATTAGCCCAAGGATAAAATTTTACCCTTAGTTTCCAGCTGGCACCGCGCAATTGAGAGACTGCTGATGACATCACAGGCCAATAGTTATCTTTCTTGCTAGAGACATCCAGGCATATTTTCGACAGAATTTTAATGTATTTGAGCATAAATATTTTCCTTGTCTCTTGTGAAATTCTGATCAAACCATAGTTATTTGATTCTTATATACCTAAAAATAATCACGGTGAAGTTTCAGTCCCTTAGACTGTATATCATCAAGGAATAATGACAGTAAAATGGTGTCAGCTGTCTCCAACTTGGCTGATAAAGCGAGAGTAACCTTACAAAACTTTGGCCTATGCAACCCTAGGAATGAGCTTTAAATGTCTTAAATAGGATGTAAATCAACTAGAGCAAGTGCCCAGAGGGTCATGAATACCCCCAGCCAGCGCCATTTCTTTATTATAAAATATTTTAAAGTTAATGACAATGATCGATATAAGGCAAGATACAGTTTACAATGTCTGTCTCTGAATGACACTGATCTATAATCCCCAGTACAACTTTTCTGGAATAAATAGTCCTCAAGACATGAAGCAAATTTGCTGGGCCAAAAAATATAGGTCACAGATGTACATATACTGGAGAAATTAATCTGATGGTCACATTGACGCATTATACCAACTATAATGTTAATCCATTGAATAATCTAAAAGATATTAAGCAAAATCATTAGACCATGAAATATAGGTCATACTGATTTACATTTACTTTTAGGTGAAAGTTTGGGTCACACTGTGTCATTATATGTAACTATGACATTAAGGTATCAAATAGTGGGAGATATGACAAAAACACAGGGCTATGAAATATAGGTCACATAATCCCAAAATATGATAGTAATACATCAAATTGTCTTCAAGATGTAACATAAAATCACCAGACTATGCAATACAGGTCACAGATAATAATAGAGTCATTAATGACTCCACATCTATCAGTTATACTAATTGATAGCTTTTTTCATTAATGCTGGTCATCAAACTGGTATTAGATGTAATTGTTAAGTTTAGGCCCTTTCAATGCTCTTGCTTTCCGTTTCGGTTATTTTTGTTTAGTTTACTCTATTCTTTATTTAGATTCTGCCGATCCTCAAGATACCAAAAATCAGTTGACAAACCTACAAAATAACACACAAAAACATTGTTGAACTTAATGACTTAAGGCGATCAATATCCCCCTCCCCTCCCCACCCCCCACCCCTACTCCAACAAGAAATTCAAACTTAGCCCATTGACATACCTACCAAACTAAATGGACCAACCAGTGTTGAATTTGACAACTTTAGTGGATCAATTTAACAACTTAAGCTGAAAGCTACATTAAACCCAAACAAAACAAATGAAACTGATGGTTTAACAGCAGACAATGCTCAATACTAAGGCAATATAAAATTATATAATAGGATGATTGGAAGGCATTTAACCTTTACCACTTTAGGCTTATTCGGCAGATGACAAATTGATATTTTTATGCCTCTGTCAATGGCAGACGGGCATATAGTGTTTACCCTGTCTGTGTGTGTGTATGTATGAATGTAATATGTATGTGTATGTGCAGATGTGTGTGTTACCAAAATCGTGTCTGGGCCATAACTTTATTCCTTGATTGATTTTGAAATTACTTGGCAGAAAAGTTTAAGATCACAAGATGAAGTATCACACGCAAGACCCAGGTCCATAGCTTCAAGGTCAAGGTCACATTTAGAGGTCAAAGGTCAAAAATAGGGTTTATTTTTCGTGTCCAGACCATAACTTTATCATTCCTTTATGGATTTTGAAATTACTTTGCAGAAATGTTAACCATCATGAGACAAAGTACTGCACACAAGACCCAAGTCGGTAGCTCCAAGATTAAGATCAAGGTCACTCTTAGTGGTCAAAGGTAAAAAATAGGGTCTATTTTTTCGTGTCAGGTCCATAACTGTCCTTCCTTGATGGATTAGAAATTATTTAGCTGAAATATTAACCATCATGAGACAATGTGTCGCATGTGAGACCCAGGTCAGGAGCTCCAAGGTCAAAGTCACAGAGGTCAAAGGTCAAAAATAGGGTCTATTTTTCGTGTCCAGTCCATAACATTGTCATTCCTTCATGGATTTAGAAGTTACTTTGCAGAAATATTGACCATCATGAGAAGATGTGTCACGCGCAAACCCAGGTCAGTAATTCCAAGGTCAAAGTCACACTTAGAAGTCAAGATAAAAAAAGTTGTATTGACATTATGTCTGTCACATTACACTCATTTCTGTGTCCCATGTCAAATAGCGGGGGCATCTGTGTCCTATGGACACAATTCTAATTTTTATTTCTTTTTCCAGAAAATAGGTTTTGGTATTTCATGCAAATTATCTCCTGTGAAATAGGATTTGACACAGAATTCCTAAATCTAATTTCAGGAAAAAATAAGAAATATTTCAAAAAATTGTATGCTGAAATGTTTAGCAAGGAATGCTATGCATTAAACCTTATCCTAGAGCATAGACAATTAGCACTTTTTGTGGATTATTTCCTTTAACCAATCATGGTAAGGCATTGGGTGTTTGCCATTTATTCCACACAGTCAGCCAGTCTCATACATTTAGAAATGATTACAGATAGGGCAGAAAGAAAAAGAATAAGAATTATTTAACTGGATATTTTTTTGCAATACAAAAATGTAACAAGCTTAATATATATTAAACACAGCCATACAGAATCAAAGAATGGTACATGTAAAAATGCAATAGTGCTGATCAGACTGCAAGGACACACAGGTTGGGGCTATATTTTTGTAATGGCTCTTGTATAAATAGCACAATATTCTAATTTAGTGCATATCAGCATGATAAACAGTACACAATGTGTGAAATAAATCATAAAATGGCAAAACTTCAAAACTGGTGGAATTCAATTAGAGTGCCATGTCAAATAATAGCAGATAACAATACAAAATTATTTTTTTTAGAGAAAATAAGGGTTGACATCATATAATATCAAGCCTTATTTTATCTGAAAAAAGGAAATTCATCTGCTGCAGATCACATTTTGTGGGAAATCATTTCAGGATAGTTTCTTCAGAAAACAGGGATTGACATTTCATGTGATACAGCTCCTAAGGAGATAATTTACCTTACTGTCAAATTCTGATTTCTGGAGAATATGAAAAAATAAACAAATAAAAGAAAAGCGAAAAAATCACTCATTTATTATCTGTTACTTCATAATCTGTTACTTCATAATCATTTTATGGGTAATGGATACACTTCCAGGGGAGACAAGTCTGTCCAAATTGTTTTGCTACCCTTCTGAAAAAGGTGTCTACTCTAAAAGGAAAGAATTTGCTCCCTTTAGGAGCAAATTCTTTCCTTTTAGAGTAGACCCCTTTTTCAGAGGGACATGTAAGAAAAGCAGACAGGAAGTCAAAAAAGTTGTCTCCCTTGTGAAATATAGCAGAAAATCTTCTAGGTCACAAGTCGTATTAAGTCCTATTAACAATTAAGGGGTAATAAATATCCTAGCCTGTTTATTATCGAGCTTCCTCACAATTATGAAAGACACTTGAAAACATGCACATGGTAAATGTCCTAAAATTTCTAATACTTACTTCATACGTTTTTGCCTAAATTTTGTTCTTATTTTTTGCAGTTATTTCTAACAATAGTGGAATGGCAAACAGTGTAGACCCTGATCTGATCTTGGTCTCCACTTGTTTGCTCATGCCATTTTGTCAGAAACTTTACATGTATGAAATTCTAGGATAGTTACCATATATATTTATAAATAAAAATATGAAACAATAATACCCCACCAATACAGTGTGGCGGGCAGATAACTCTGTCAAACATTGACGAAATTTGCCTATTAGCGATTGCAAACCAGATTTCCACAATATCAATACATAGACCAAGTCTGGTGAAACTCCATTGATATTTATTCTAGTTATTGTCCAGAAATGAAAATATGGATGTGTATTGGGCAGATAACTCTCAGTCAAAAACTGACAAAATTAGCAATCCCAATTCAGATCTACACAATATCAATGTACATACCAAGTTTGGTGGCAATCCATTGACATTCAATGAAGTTATCATCTGGAAACAAAAATCGGATCGACAGAAGGAAGGACTGGGAAAGATGGGCAGATGGATGGACACACAGACATCCAATGTGAAACCATAATACCTGCCCAATAATGTCTGGCAGAGTATAAAAAGCACAGGTGAAAATAACTTTGACATTGAGCATAATTCATTGACTCAAGTGAGTTGTTTATAATCAGGAAGTATGAACATTGTGAATATTTAATTATCCATCTACACTACTCAAGCATTTTAACAAAAATGAAAAAAGTAGAATTCCTAGAATCGGATGTGTCGCCTGCTTAAAGCGCCAACTATTTGATATGAAAAAAGAAAAAAAAAACACTGTATTTGTCCTAATAATCGCTTCTATCCCCAAAAAAGGCAACTCCTTACAACTTAATTTTATCAATTCAGTAAATAAAGGGCTATAATTTGACCTAAATTTTTGTATAATTACCAAAATCAAACTTGACCTCTATGCTATAATGAGATATTCTGCAAACTTTGAATGAAATCACTGCATTCCATCAAAAGTTATTGTAGAGGGGAAACGATATCTTTATCCTGTATTTTACCCCAGCAACAAAAACTAAGTCAAAAAAGGACCATAACTTAGCCAAATTTTGTGGATGATTACCAATATCAAACTTGACCTGTATTTTACATTGATATATCCTTCTGCAAACTTTCAATGAAATCAACGCATCCCAGCATAAGTAAAAGAGCGAAACCAATATCAACACAACAAAAACGAAGTCAAAAAAGGGCCATAACTGTGTCAAAATTTTGCAGATGATTTACAACATCAAACTTGACCTGTCTTTTACAATGCTATATCCTTCTGGAAATTTTCAATGAATCAATGCATCCCTGCAAATGTTATTGAGCAGAAACCAATATCAACACAACAACAAAAACTAAGTAAAAAAAAGGGCCATAACTTGGCCAAAATTTTGCATATGATTATCAATATCGAATTTGACCTGTAACTTACAATGATATACCCTTCTGCAAACTTCTGATGAAATCGATGTATCCCTTCAAAAATTATTGAACGGACACCAATATCTTAACCTAACAACAAAAACTATGTCAGAAAAGGGCCATAACACAGCCAAAATCTGGCAGATGATTACCAATATCGAGCTTGACCTGTATTTCACAATGATATATAAATTATTTCTGCAGATTTTGAATTAAATCAATGCGTCCCTTCAAAAGTTATTGAGCAGAAACAAAAAGTGTGATTATGACGACGACAAGGCTGCCTATGACAACGTAGACGGACAATATGATCCCGATGTATCTGCCATGCAGGCAACACAAAAAAAAATGATACTTTTAAGAAATTGAAAATGGATGATAATGATGATTGGCCTTGTTTTAATACTACTGAATGATGACTGGTCTTACTTTAACACTACTGAACAACATGCAGGATACAGGGCATTTGTTTAACCATTTTAACTCTTAAAAGTGCCAATGCCAACTGCAGTAGGCAACATTATTGTTTTTTATTTTTTTTTTTTTTATTTTTCAGAGAAAATAAGGTTTGAAATTTCATGTGAACCATCTAACAAGCCAACAATTTACAAACAATATCAAGCCTTATTTTCTCTGAAAAATAAAAAAAAAAAATCAAATTCAAATTTTGTCTGGTATAACTTGAAAGCAGCCTTAAGGGTCAAAGGAATTCTCTAGGCTAACCTTTGACTTGCTGAAATGAAATAGCAATTCATTCAAACATCTCCAGAGGAGAGCAATTTGAATACAAAATCATGCTCTATTTTCTGGCAAAAGTAAGAAATGGTCATTGATTTGTCACCTGCTGATTTAGCCTAGAGAGTGCTAAAATATAAATCAGCAGATGATAAATTTGATATTTTTCTTAATATTGCCAGAACACACATACCCATAGGACTTGTTATTAAGAGTATTTCGAGGGTTGAGCGCAAGACTGGCATAAGTCAGATGGTTGTTTTTGCCCAAACCTAATCTCCTCACCATGAAGGCGTTATAAAGATTACAACATTTCTTTCTGTAAACAATGAAAATTTAGGTGCCATTGCTTGTATGAGCAATGGCACCTAAATTTGCATTGTTTACAAAGGGGTCCAAGTTGCCCCTAAACAAGGGTTTCAAAAATATGTTTGAGTTACTATAGTCTTGCGCTCAACCCTCGATTTGATGATTATTCTGGGATAATGATTCTGAGTTTAATATATACATAAATTCTTGTTGTGGGTACTCATTAGAAGAGCCTTGACATTATTCTGGGATAATTGTTTATTAGTTCTCCATAAACACTTGTTGTGGGCACTCATTAGGAAAGCCTTGTCATTATTCTCCATAAAGACATGATGTGAGTACTCATTAGAAGCAACTCAGCAAAGTGCTTCCAAATATTTAGCATGCATATATAGTATACTGTATGAGCAAAATTTTAAATTTTTCAAAATATGAAGCAGGTAAGCTGAAAAGTAGAAGCAGTTTTTTATGAGGAGTTGATACACTGACATAATAGATTTGCTACCTTTGGAAAAGGAAACAATTCCAAAAGGAAAGATTTTTTCCCCTTTTTGAAGAAAAAATCCGTTTCAGAAGGGACTGGTGTATAGGAAAGTAAATGGGGAATCACAAACATTGTCTTTCTTATCAAAAATGGTGACAATTCTACCAAGTTATCCATTTTAACCCTTGTCATGCTGAATAAAGATGCCACACCCATTTCTAATTTTCAGCCAATCAGATTACTTGATCCAGGTTGTGGATATGAGTTCACATACTTAATGACAAACAGTGCAGCTCCAGAGCCATCTGGATCTACATTGTTTGCAAAAGCAGGCTATATCGCGGTTCAGCAGGACTAGAGTTAAAAATTATTTGTCATTCCAACAGTTACTAAAGTATCTTACATCTATATATACAGGGGCCCAGTTGTTCAAAGCATCGTTAGCTTAACAAGCTCGTTAAGGGTCATTTCGTTAACTGTTTTAGCAGATTCAATATACAATATTCTGATATTTTTTGCTGAAAAAATGTGAGTAGCTTTTGCACTGCAAAAGCTACTCACATTTTTTCAGCAAAAAATTTCAGCATATTTGCGTATCACTCAATGTAAATTTTAACGAATCGTTAACTAACAACATCGTTAGTTTTGAACAACTGGGCCAGGATCTTTAATACATAACCAGTCATGAAACAAGTTATATAATTCATTTCTATATTATGCAATCCTTGAAATGTTTCATAAAGATTACGTGAAATTTCCACTCCAATATGGGAAATTTTCATCAAAATGCCATCTACTGTAATAACACTAAGTATTGGGACAGATAGGCCTTTGCAAACAGTGTAGACCCAGATCAGATGCTGCAGAATCTGGCATCTGATTAGGGTCTACACTGTCTGCATACATACAGGAATATTTTAGACACATCAAGGGGTAGTAGAATTGACTATTTCAAATTTTAGGACAAATATGGTAAGTAGATAAGGTGTCCCAATACTTAGCGTAAATATGATACTAATGTTTAAATTCATCAGGCTAAAGGTTACAGTACAAGAGGTTCAAAATCAAAATTTGCTCAGAAATACAAAGCAAATAACCAACATCTTCATAAAGTATTGAATACATATTTATGTATATACTCTGAGTAAGGATACAGATAAATGCAAGCTCACAAGTATCATTGTTTTAATGAGGAAAAATATCTACATTTTTCCATATTTATACCTCCAGGCAAACAAAGTATATAGAAGGTATATAGTTTCTGTCTTTTCTGTAACAATCTTTGTCTGTGAGTGTGTGTGTTAATTTTTTTCCGTTAAAGATTTCTCAGGAACTACTGCACCTAGGATTTTGAAATTTGGTACAAACATTGGGTATGCCTTGTATTGTATAAAAGACAACCAGCATCCTCATGCTTATCATTCCCTTTATTTGTCCATTTTTCTTTTCATCACATATTTCTCAGCTCCAATGAGAGCCAGTCTTAAAATTTTGTATACACCTTCAGAGGGTTTAAGTATATTCTGTTAAAGAAAACCATAATGCTGAAATTTGTTTTGCCTTTTTTTTTCATTTTTTCCATCTCTCACTTCTATGTAATGCAAAGGCAAATTTGTCAAAGATTTCTTAGGAGCTACTGCATCTAAGGTTTTGACATAGGGTACAAACATAGAGTACGACTAGTATTGTGTAAGAGAGAATCAGCTTATTATTCCCTTTATTTATTCTTTTGTGTTGATTTTGTGTTGAGGTTTTACGGCCCAGTCAACCCAATGGGTCATGTCGAGCGTGGTCAGTTTACCTAACCACACGTTTACTGGGCAGGCTTAGTCCTCTAAGCGGTTAACCAGTATTGTGCACATTCTTTCGCCAGAAACTGACAACTGCCCTTCTTGAATCAGCGGAAGGGAGAGAATGACCGTAGAAAATATTTCATGATCAATCTCCACGATTATTTATTCTTTTATCTTTCTCTCTAATAAAAATGTTCACAATAGATTTCTCAGCTCCTATGAGAGCAAGGTCTTTGAACTCTATTATGTAAAAGAAAAGCAAGATACTGTGATATATTTTGCCATCTTTTTCTTTTTTCCTTTTTCCATCTGTCACTCAAATGTAAGACACAGGCAAATTTGTGTCAACATTTCCTCAGAAAGTATAAGACCTAGGATTTTGTAAGTTTGTACAAACATTAGGTTTGACTTGTTGTATTGTGTAAGAGAGAATAATTCCATTCTTATCATTCTGTTTATTTGTCCATTTTTCTTTCTTTCTCATAAAAATCCATCACAGATTTCTCACTGCAAATTTTGTATATACAGTCAAACCTGTGTTAGTGGTCACCTCTATTAAGCAGCCAACCTGTATTAAGCAGCCAGAGGAAAGTTGCCCCAAAATTCATAGACTTATATATTTGAACTGTATTAAGCAGCCACCTGCCTTCAGCAGCCACATTTTAAGCTTCCCATGGATGGCTGCTTAAGACAGGTTTGACTGTACCCTGACAATGGTGATGTATGTAGTGTAAAAGAAAACCAAGATAGTGAGATTTATTCTTTTGTCTATCTCTCCCATGCAATACGAAGGAAAATTTGCCACTTCATAATTGGATAAACATACCTTTGATACCTATGGCCGGGGGTATGTGAGCTTTGCTCACTATCTGCTATATTTTTTTGATTGTACTAGTGAGCTTCCGTAAATACTGCTTTTGTAAGAAAAGACAAGCAATGTTAAATTTTTTCATACAGACAAAAAAGAGAGTAGTTTTTTAAAAAAAGCTTAGAAAGTCATCTTTTTGTGTGATTGAATAATGCGGTGGCATGTAATGATGTTTCAAAGAGCTAAACTGAAGTACACTTCCTGCAATTTAATGTGAATAATCGGAATGAAGTCGGTGGCTTTGTAGGTTGTCAAGGGTATGTTTTTGTGCATTGGGTGTTTAGCCACACCATAATTCGGTTAGTTTGTTTCATTTAAGTCATCCAATAGTTCTTATCCCACAAGACCAGCCTCCAGCACCTACCAAATTGCAAAAATTATCTGAAAAATAATATACCAGTTGTCATTGCTTGTCTTCTTTTTTGATGATGCATTTTGTCTGTCATATCAAGATAATAGATAATGGGCCCAGTTGTTCAAAACTAATGATTTCATTAGTTAACGCATCATTATAACTTTGATTATTAAATATGGCATATATGCTAATATTTTTGCTGAAAAAATGTGAGTAGCTTTTGCATTTGCAAAAGCTACTCACATTTTTTCAGCAAAAATACCTGTGAATTAGATATTGTAATTATTAGAACAGTTAACATTTTGACCACTAATGAGCTTGTTAAGCTAACAATGCTTTGAACATCTGGGCCTGGTGCTCATGAAATGCTCTATGCAATGAAAGCACTGTACACTCATAAGCTGAATTCAGTATCCAGCAGAATTCCACCCTGGGACGTCTGATCCTAAGTCGGGAGCACTAACTTAAAAATAATCAGACTTATTGGTGAAAATTCGACCTATTCTTTTTTTTCTGATCAAACAAGGAATTTATATTTTTCTTATTTCTATGTCAAAATATATGGTGAGTGTATCCATTAAAAAGATTTCATCAAGTAAATTCAAATAAATGTCAACAAGATTAAAAACTAGGAAAATTATTTACCATATACACCCTAATTATTGCACTGTGCACCTAAGTTTTTTCAAAAATCACTAGAAAAATGTCGTAAAATGTTCTCCTAATACAGGTACACTTTAAAGAAAGATTAGCAGAGAGCTTCATGACTGGCATATTATTTAATGATAATTATGCAATATTTTTCTGGCTGTCTTAAAAAAAAAAAAAAAAAAAAAAAAAAAAAAAAAAAAAAAATGCATATTGCTTGGATGGAGCTTATAGGTGCAGTAATAAGGTCGAATACGGATACCTCCATTAACCTCATCACGAAAATATATCTATATAATTTTGACCCCCTTAAACCCCACTTTTATATAGTAAAACTGGGGTTTGCAGGGGTACCAGTTATTTTTCTTATTTCTGCTCAAAACATAGATTGTGGGTACTCATTAGAACCGCCTCGGTGAGGCGGTTCTAATGAGTACTCACAATCTATGGTTTGAGCAGAAATATGAAAAATATCAGAGTTTTTTTATCTGAAAATTTTCAGCTTTTGGAGGTGAAATTTTCTATACATTTGAATAGTCGTGTTTTCGTAATGTAGAGTTACATCATAATTATATTGAAACAAAAGCCCAACTCTGAATAACATTCATTGATACAAGATCAGTAATTTATGTATTATTAACAATAATATTGCACTAAAGAGATAAAAAATCTAACATAAACTTTTGATCTGGAAATGAATATCTGACAAATTTAACCCTTAAAGCCCTATTAAGCAAACTTGTAGCAGACGACATCCTAAAATTGATTTTGATATTTTTCATTGAAAAATAAGACTCGACATTTCATGAAATGTCAAGCCTTATTTGGTCTAAAAAACAAACAAAACTCACAGTGTTGTCTGCTGTAGTTGTGAACAGAGCTTTATGGGTTAAAGCACTTCTTTTATGAATATAAGTCCCTATAACGTTTTCGAATGTAAATAATATTAACCATGTAAATAATATTAACCATTCTCTTGCTAAACATGGCATGCCCTATCTTAGCAAACAGTGTAGATCTGAAGAAGCCAACTGATCTGGATCTGCACTGTTTGTCATTAAATATGTGAATTTCTATCAAAAATCCGGATCAAGTAATCTGATTGGCTTGAAATTAGAAGTGGGCGTGACATTTTAATATATTCAGCAAGGCAAGGGTTAAGCCATAATAAAAGCATCCATTAAAACAGGAGTAGATGACCTGATTTCTTTTATTTTGTTTTTAGAGAAAATAAGGCATGAGATTTCATGTGACTCATCTGCTTGGCTTATTTTCACTGAAAAATAAAATAAGTATTTGAAAATTTCACCTGCTACAATTCTAAATGGAGCTTTAAAGGTTAACAACATTGAAATAAGAAAATTGATTAAACTTACAGAATAGTCTGCTTTGCCTACAGATCCACTAAATACCAAACTGGGACCAGTTGTTCAAACATTAACAAAGTTGTTAACTAACATGACTTAAAATTTCTATCTTGATCTATTGCAAATGCATTGATATTTTGAAAAAATGCGAGTAGCCTTTACATTGCATTTTTGAAGCAAAAATATCAATGTATTTGAGAGCTCACTAAGCTAACGATGCTTAGAACAACTGAGCCCTGGAACATATCAATCAAGCAAAACACAGCTCCAGATAAGGGGCTTTTATTTTCAATAGAAAAGTATTTATATTTTTTGTATTTCTTTACAATAGCATGATTTGTTACTCATTAGAAGCATCTCATGGAGGGGCTCCTAAGGAGTATCCACAACTGTTTTCATGGAGGAATAAGAAAAAAATTTACCTGATACCCCCTCTCATCTGGAGCCATAAAAACCTTCATATTCTTTTCCAACAGACTGAGGATTAAGGCATAAAGGCATATTTAAAGTACCAATCACAACAGCAGCAGACAACATTCTAAAAATCTCAAAGGCGCTTTGAGTCAGTTAATGCTGTTTACAAAGTTTCATAATATATGGAATGTTAACATCTTGTTCCTCTAAGAAAAATATTAAATTACCATAATAACCCTAAGTATTGGGACAGATAAACCTTTGCAAACAGTGTAGACCCACAGATCAGATGCTGCAGAATGGGTCTACACTATTTGCCATTCATACAGCAATATTTTAGACTCAAGAAGAGGTAGTAGAAGTAACTATTTCAAATTTTAGGACAAGTATTGTTAGTAGATAAGGCGTCCTAATACTTAGGGTTAATATGATACTAACGTTTAAAGTGTCACATCACGAAAACATGCCTCTATGATTTTGACCCACTTAAACCCCACTTTTATATAGTAAAAACTGGGATTTACAGGGGTATATATTATTTTTCTTATTTTGCTAAAAACATACATTGTGGGTACTTCTTAGAACTGCCCTGCCGAGGCAGTTCTAACAAGTACCAACAATCTATGTTTTGAGCAGAAATATGAAAAATAATATTTTTTTTCATCTGAAAATTTTCAGTTTTTGGAGGTGAAATTTTCTATATATTTGAATTGGCGTGTTTTCGTAATGTCTGCTGAAGTTTTACCCAGCATGCTAAGGATTGATTAACTAGTTAATTTCAATATTGTGCTCGCCAAAGCTTGTTTAATGAATTTTTTTTATCAAAACAGCCACCAATGAGTAAAGATCAATTATGCTTGCAGGGACCTGAATTACACCAATCCAGGTCTACTGTCTTCCTCAGAATCTTCATCTGTACTTTCAGTTTTATGCATTGAACCATACATATTCCTTCTGCTTTCTTGTAATAAAGGCTGTCTCATATTATCGTTCCTGATTTGCCTTGAATTATGTCCCCTAGCAGGTGGCACATTACCACCTCTTATGACTGGTTCTCTACCAGTGGCAGCTTGCTGTGCATTTTGGTGCAGTAGATGTCTTAAATGGTCATAGCCATCGCCCGACCTGCGTGGACATGGAGGGAACGGTGCCCGCTTTCTTTCTCGTATGTATTGGAATGTTGTTCCAAGTATTGCCATGAGTATCCACAGAATTGTGAGAATAATTTCTGAAAAAAAAAAAAAAAAAAGAAGAAATAAAATGAAAAATTATGGATAAAAAAAATGATTACATAGAAAAATACTTTTAATTTTCAGAATTTACTACAAAACTAAAATTTTGGCATCATTGGGACAATTCTATTGAGACTTATTCTTTGTGGATACATAAAAAAGGAGGACATGCATTAAGGATGCACTTGTTGATGTAATTCAAATGAGTACCCACAACATATGCTTTTATAAAGAAAATCAGAAAGAATTGCATAAACATTATCAAATAAGTCCTTTACTGATCTTTTTTTCCCTTAGTAGGTAGATACATATTTTACCACAAGTTTTCCCACAAATTTTGAAAAACCTAAGCACACAGGGCAGTAGTTAGGTCAAATACAGTATCCCCAGAACCATCAGCTTATCTGGGACATTGGAAGTGGCAGTTTCTCATAATCATAGATCAATGTAACTGAACTATATTTCTCACCTTTGGTAGTAAATGGTCCTGTTATGATTACTTTGACATAGTCAACATCAGTTCCATGTCTTAAAGAGTTCACTACAATATATTTCATACCACTGCCAACATAAACATCAATTGCCAGAATTAACCCATACGCTCCAACCACAGCACAGCTCACAATGTTAAGCTGAAAATAAACAGAGAAAACTCTTCAGGGCTAAGTTGTTCAAAGCATCGTTAGCTTAATGAAGTCATGAACTTGACAAGAATTGCAAAATACACTGGAATTTCTCTATAAAATAGCTCATTATAAGACGGTTTTGGAACCCCAAAAGTGTTGTAGCCAAACAAAAATGTATAGATTATATAGAAAAATGACCATTTTTGGTCATTTTTCTATATAATCTATACATAATTGGATACAACACTGTTGTTTAGCTAGCATAGTTTTTGCTTTGGATTCTAGAAACAGAATTATAAGGGGTGTGGTGTACTAAAGTGCAAAAAATTTAAATACAATGATATTTTTTCAAAAATGTATATGTAGCATTTGCATGGAGTAAAACTGATCTGAATCTACAATGTTTGCTCAGACAGTCTGGCTTAATATTTTGGGTATGTATGGTAACATAATTTATCAGAAAAGAAAAAATTAAATTTTGATGTTTTTTGAGAAAATACAAATAAAATTGCTAGATTTCATCATGAAAATTAAAAACACATGGTTTAGTCTGGACTACTGTTATTCCTAAGAAAATAGCTGGGCACATCCTCTGACTCATCTCCTCAGGAGACGATACAAATAAATTTGATGACGATCTGGTGTTTTATACTTCTTACAACAATTTTTACGTTATATCAAGAAATCCAAATGTAATAACGAAAGTTCCTGCACAGTCATGAACTGAGTTCTGCCTTTAGAGGGTTTGATCCTGGAGCCTTGTGATCTGAAGTCAGGAATGCTGGCTGGACCATGCAGATGCTTAAACTGTATCTTGTAATTTTTTTTTTTTTTTTTTTTTTTTTTAATTTGACATTGTGGGAAATAAGAAAACAAAATGTGTCATCTGCTGATCTTTCAACCTTTAAAGCACCAATCACAACTGCAGCAGCTGACATTTTTAAATATCTTTTTTTTTTTTTTTTTTTTTTTTTCATAGAAAATAAGTCTTGGTGTTTTATGTGAATTGTCTGCCAAGCAGACAATTCACATGAAATGTCAATACTTATTTTCTATGAAAAAGGTAAATAAAAGAATTTAGAATTTGTTTGCTAAAAATTTTGCTTGGCCCTTTAAAGAGTTAATCTTGTCTGCTATAAAATATTTTTGTTCAAAACAAAACAACAAAAAAATCATACTTACCATTCTTGTGAAGAACAACATGAAGACAGGCAGTATCAGTATACCACATGTAAACGTTATACCATAATTAAATGGAGCATCCCAGTAGTTCATATTAGCTGAAAATAAAATAAAGATGCTACTTCATATGATAAAATCTGTAAAGGTGGCCCTTGGAAACAAAGAACAGATAAAATAACAAGAATTCCGCAGAAGGCGTCATCGCACCTGCTGGGGCAAAAGTCACAGGAGCCACAATCAGAACGTGGTTATTAAATAAGTTTATTTCATTCTTAGCAGTGCTTACTTGGAAAACTGGGTTGAAAAAAATGTAGACAAAGTGCCTAGTGGGGCACATATATTCCAGGCCAGTCCCATTCCCTCTAATGGCTTTATCTTCAGCACTGACTTTTCATATCATACAGCCCAATGATAATGGAACGTTGACATAAAATGTGTAAAAGTCACTGGAGCATGAAATATAGGTCAAGGTCACAGGTCAAGGTACCTGCTAATTCAGTACATCAAGGAGAAGCACAATGCAAGGTATGGTGGTTGTAGGCCTTATAGTTGAGGAGTTATCAAACATCAACGTAAAATGTGTCAAATATAGGTCAAGGTCACCGGGTCAAGGTACCTGCCAAGCCAGTGCAATGAGGTGAAGCATTATGCAAGGTTTAGTGGTTGTAGGTCTTATATTTGAGGAGATACCGAACATCAACATAAAATGTGTCAAAGTCACTGGAGTGCACAATATAGGTCAAGGTCACCAGGTCAAGGTACCTGCCGAGTCAGTACATCGAGAAGAAGTGCTATATAAGGTTTGGTGGTTGAAGGCCTTACAGTTGAGGACATATGGAAGGGTGACGTAAAAGGTGTAAAAGTCAATGGAGCGCGAAATATAGGTCAAGGTCACCCAGTGAAGGTACCTGCGGAGTCCGTACATTGAGGAGAAGCACTATGCAAGGTTTGATGGTTGTAGGCCTTACAGTTGAGGAGATATTGAACGTTGACGTAAAATGTGTAAAAGGCACTGGAGCGCAAAATATAGGTCAAGGTCACCGGGTCAAGATACCTGCCGAGTCAGTACATCTAGGAGAAGCACTATGCAAGGTTTGGTGGCTAGAGGTCTTACACTTGAGGAGATCTGGAACATTGACGTAAATTATGTCAAAGTCACTGCAGCCAAAATATAGGTCAAGGTCACCAGGTCAAGGTATCTGCCAAGTTAGTACATTGAGAAGAAGCACTTTGCAAGGTTTGATCGTTGTAGGCCTTATAGTCGAAGAGATATCGAACGTCGACGCAAAATATGTCAAAGTCACTGGAGCGCAAAATATAGGTCAAGGTCACCGGGTCAAGGTACCTGCCAAGTCAGTACATCTAGGAGAAGCACTATGCAAGGTTTGGTAGTTGTATGCCTTATAGTGGAGAAGATCTGGAATGTCAACGTAAATTGTGTCAAAGTCAATGGAGCGCAAAATATAGGTCAAGGTAACTGGGTCAACATACCTGCCAAGTCAGGAGGTCAGGGAGATGTGTCATGCAAGGTATGATGGTTGTTGTAGAAATGTAGTTGATTAGAATACTAACTTCGATGTAAATGTCGAACTTCGACATAACAGAACTGTTAACAGACAGACGGACAGATGAACGGACAGACGAATGGAAAAGCGGGCACCTATGTCGCAAAGTCGGGAGGTCAGGGAGATGTTTCATACAAGGTTTGATGGTTGTTTAGTTTTGTAGTTGATTAAAATACGAACTTTGACATAAATGTCGAACTTCGACATAACAGAACTGTTAACAGACGGACAGACGGATGGGCGAACAGACAGACGAATGGAAAAGTGGGCACCTATGTCGCAAAGTCAGGAGGTCAGGGAGATGTTTCATGCAAGGTTTGATGGTTGTTTAGTCTTGTCATTGATTAAAATACTAACTTTGACATAAATGTCGAACTTCGACATAAATGTTGACAGACGGACGGACGAATGGACAGACATACGGAAAAGCGGACGCCTATGTCGCAAAGTCAGGAGGTCAGGGAGATGTTTCATGCAAGGTTTGATGGTTGTTTAGTCTTGTAGTTGATTAGAATACTAACTTTGACATAAATGTCGAACGTCGACATAAATGTTGACAGACGGACGGACGGACGGACTGACGGACTGACGGACGGACGGACGTACGGAAAATTGGACGCCTATATCGCACCCTGCTACAAGCAGGTGCGATAATAAAAATCAGTGTCTCATTTTTACTGAAGCTCTTCATATGATAGCATGGATTCTAACATGATGTTAACGTTTTCCCATTGAGCCTTATGAAAACATCACCGTGATCAAACTACAATGATTCACATTGTCAACACAGTGCATGCAAAAGGGCATGTCTGATGACGTTGCATGTAAACATTTACTTCTCGCGATATACACTGCAAAAGAATTCGTTGGAAAATATTGCAACAATGTCGATTTTCCTTTCTGTATCAAGTTATAATCTGAATACTTTTCCTCTCCAGTTAATTATTGCAACTAACTCATGGGCTTGTCGGACAGATGCCAATATTAATTCACCCTGGCTTCGCCATCATGAATTAATACTTCCCAATCTGCCCTCCAACACCATGTGTTATTTGCAATGATTCACAGTAGAGAAAAATTATTTCTTAATTCAAGGTGAATGAGTACGCATTAAAGAATTACTACCATTTTACAAAGGGAGACTATTTTCTCTCGCTTATCTCTGAAATGTTTCAGAAATTGCCAATTCTTTCCTTTAAGACTAGCCCCAAACAAGAAATGAGGCAAATATCAGCCTGTTACAGTTATTCACTGTGTATCCATTCCATACATGCACATGAACAGTGATTGGGTGGTTGGGTGGTGCAAAGGTGTCATGTATCTTTTGTCACCGGGGCGTCCAGCTGATATTGGCTTATAGTTGGGCAAGGCCTGCTATCCTTGTAGCAGGTAAGGGTAGGGAGGTGATGTTTTTATTTCTTCTGTTTCTTCACTTTCATTCCTGTTCCTCTTTCTTCCCTGTCCCTCTCTTTCATCTCTTCTGCTATCTCTTCTGTCTCTTTTCTCCCTTTCTCTGGGAGACGACACAAAATGACCCACAAGGGTTGACGTGTCGTTAAACCCCAACTCAATCAATCAAAAACATGAACAGTGAAAGCATCCACACAGTCTGACTGGCAAAAAGCATATATATAGCTGCTAAGAATAAAATATTGCTGAAAATAATTCTGCAATTCCATGCTGGACCCAGAGAATTGTAAAAAAAAACAAAAAGGACCCTATCCCTGACCCCAAGAAAATATGTGTCATTATCTCATTAAATCTGGTCTCATTGATGTGATGGCTTGCTATCTCAAAGCCATGCACCAGTGTTGATCTGTCCCAGGATAAACGTTTCAGTAAAATTTGTTCTTATCATTATCCAGTTAAGTTTGCTATGATACATGACAAAGTTCTAAAAACTTTTTGATCCTATCCCTGCATCATTTCTATGCCCCTATGCCACCCCTACGTACCCTTACCCCAACACACACACACACACACACACACACACACACACACACACACACATACACACACACACACACACACACACACACAGGGAAAGAGAAAGAGAGAGGCCAATAGAGTCCTGATGCAATGCTGAGTAAACCAAATTATATGTTTTTGTGGGGAAACAAAAATATCTGGAACCTTTCTTATTATGAGATAAGCGAAAAGCTGAAAGGATGGATAAACATTAAACATATGTAAATTTATCATCTTTTACAAATTTGGGATGTTCATGTACAATACTGCTGTTCACATGGAAAATTTTGTGTCCTTATTTTTATAGTAAATCTCTCTAAACAGTGAGGGTATTGACAGAATGTTAAATTCATGCTCGACATTTTAGCAATGTATTTCTTTAAAGTCTAATATTTTGTGGCAATGTATTGCCAGGGTTCGCGTTACCGATCGCCATTGTCGCCATTTGCGCAGAAAAATAAAATTTGGCACAAAAAATCATAAATTGGCGTAAACAAGTGGCGAAAAAAATATCACCTGAATTACCCGCTACTGAGTCATATAATTGTCGCACGTGTCTATCACACCTTCCTTGATTGTATAATTCGCCAATTAACAACTCAATTATCGATCAGAAAACGGTAGCTGATCAAATTAACCTGAATTTGATGAAAGCGATATAAGGTCACATGCCGTGATGCGCAGTTTAACAGTAGCACCACCCACTTTTCACGCCTTTCGTCCTAAATATTCATGACGCTCTGCCGAAACTACCAATCAGGAATTAATGTCAGAGTCGCATCGCCTACGTCACGGAAATTTACCCAGAATGTAATCACGTGGAACCCTATGTCAAACACAAAGATGGAAAACAAACTGATTACACGAGAAATAATTATTGTCATTAATCGGTTCGGCTTATTAAAGCGGTAAGTACACTTTGACAGTGCCAACTTTAATTAAGCATGTTTCGGTACCTTCTTATGAGCCTTAATTTTATTTGGCAATCAACGAACGTCGTCCCGAAAAAAAACACAAAAAAAAAACACGAATAATGCCTCGGAGGCGGACACATTAGTCTCCGATGGTCCGGATCGCGCATTCGATCCCCACAGATTGTAGCGATTTATTATGAAACACATAAATTTGCTACGGTCATTCGCTCATTCCACTGCTTCAAGACTGGCAGTTACAAGTTTCTTGCGGAAGGGTGTTCAATGTACTGGTTAACCGCTTATTGTATGAGCATGCCCCCTCTTTTTTGTTGGCGCGATTCATAAAAAAAATGCTGTTTCCCAATCCATTTCTCATAGATCAGACTCGTAAAGCAATTGCAGTAAACTCCCTTTTAAGTCAGTTGCAGTTAGCTCCCTTAAAACAGTAAAACCTGCTGTGTTAGAAACTTACCCCGCATTTATCAGGGTACAAATGAATATTGTTACGCTATTCTCTTACAGTATAATACATTAATAACATTATATTTATTGGCTTATACAGCACTTTTCAGAACTTTCGTTTCCATGTAAAGTGTTCCATTTTTGTGTCAAACATTCGATATGCAAAACAAAGACTTATTATTAATTCATGACATTGTAATTAATTAATTACAGCAGGTTTTAAAAATCAGTGGAAGAATTAATTTCAAGTCCCCCACACATTTCACATTATACTGACTCTTGAATCTATTGCTGCAATTAAAGGAATCAGTAAATGAACACCTTTTTTCTGACAAGATAATTCTTTGGCGAAAAATGGCCAAAATCTGGCTCAAAGTTAAAGAAAATGGCACAAAAAAAATCAAATTGGCGAAAATGGTGGCGAAAGAAAAAGAAATCCTAGTGCGAACCCTGATTGCATCATGGGAATAGAAGATCTAGAGGGCTTATATTATTTATTATATGTTAATTAATATAATATTAAATTAATTATTGTATTTACTTATCTTAACTATTGTATTTTCCATGAATACCTGGACGCAGTTACAGCGAAAAATACAGTGCAGAACCAGATCAAATAGCTCCTAAAGGAATACTCTAATCTAGGTTTACACTGTTTGCCAGTCCATCAAGTTTTCACAAAAATTAATTTTAGACAAAAAAAAGTATGGAATAAAGTGTTAGAAATTTTAGAACATTTACTGTACTCCCTTTATCTGGAGTTATGGTAAATACAATATACCTACCAAAGGGTGTATAAAAAAGAACACTAGAGAAAAGGTATCCGAACACGAGCCCAATAAATAGAACATTTAAAACTGGCAGACCTACTCTCCACCACAGACCAAGCAGTAAAATACCACCTAGACACCCGAACACTCCCGAGAGAACCAGTATGCCTGAAAAAAAGAGATTTTAGATGAACTGTTTCATACAATAAGGTGCTGAGGGCATATTCAAACAGCAAAGACCCAGATCAGACTGCACATCTGTGCAGTCGGATCTGGGCCTTTGCTGTTTGCTCATGTAACATTTATATCAAGTCTTCAGACAAGAAAGTATTCTGAAGAATATTTCATTATTTCTGCACTGAAGCATAGCCCAAGATAAGGCTTTTTTTCCATAAAATTGTTTCAATATTTGTTTTTTACTTCGGTATTTATGACAATAGGTTTTGCATTGAATCGGGACAAAAATTTGCAAATTAACTTCTTCCATGTAAAGGGCCAGATAAAAAACAACTTTCTGAAAGATGTTGAAAGCAGGGAAGGATAAATACAACATACTGTATTATTGATGATACTGTTAAGGTGGAAGAGGAAGGACACAGCTCCAAAAACTGCACTTTTTCCTACCAGAACATATTGATAGGTTTCTTGTTTATCCATGCAAATGTATGTTGTGGGTATTCATCAGGGCCCAGTTGTTCAAAGCTAACGATGTCGTTAGTTAACGATTCGTTAAAATTTACATCGAGTGATATGCAAATATTCTGAAATTTTTTGCTGAAAAAATGTGAGTAGCTTTTGCAGTGCAAAAGCTACTCACATTTTTTCAGCAAAAAATTTCAGAATATTGTATATTGAATCCGCTAAAACAGTTAACGAAATGACCCTTAACGAGCTTGTTAAGCTAACGATGCTTCGAACAACTGGGCCCAGAATGCCTCACACTAAGATGCTGATAAAGGTTAACCAAAACATATCAGCCAGCGCGTGACAAAACAAACAATATGGCATGTGTATCCAGCAAAGAATCAGATCAGCCTAGGCATCTGCCCGGTCTGATCAGTCTACGCTGTGCGCTCAATGGGTAGCTAAGGACCCAAGCTTTCTTCATGCGGACAGTGAATGATCAGACTGGGCCGATGCCCAGGCTGATCTGAGTCTTAGCTGAGTGCACATGCCATTTTGTAGGTTTTGTCATGCACTGGCTAGTATGTTGTGAAGAAATAAGAGAAATATCAATACTTTTTTGGTTAAAAAAGCACCTTATTTCAAGTCATACTGATGGACTTACCAACTAGGCTAATATTTGTCTTCAGAGCAAGTACTTGGTAGAGAACCAATGAAAATATCAGAAAACCAAATACAAAATTCTCTGAAAATAGAAATTTATAAAATAAACTATGGCTAGGAATAATCTTGACAGTAGAAACCTTTAAAATGTTCTTTTTAAGTTTCTCTCAACGAATTTACATGCCTTAAATGTCACAGCTAAAAACAACATAAATTAATTGGCCTCATCCCCATCCATTTTTTAGAGTTTCCCACAAAGAATTTACTAATTAGTCAATTAACTTGCTTAAATTTTCACAATTATAGACTAAATGGCTTTGCTAATCCTTTATTGATCCCTTAATTTCTGCAAAACTGCAAACCTGGTAAATGTTAAAGGAACACTCATCAAACAAAAGTATATACATTTATTAGTAAATAAAGAAATTAATTTGTGAGCAGTTTGGTGAAAAATTTAAGAAAATCAATTGAAATAAGAAAATTACTGGGCTTACATTATCAACATTCTGCCAAAATGTCTGTTTTTTAAAAACTTTTTTAAGGTAACATAGAATTTAATTCCCCTTTAATACAAAACTTTTGGTAGTTATTATCACATTCTTCAGCTCAAAATTAAAATGTAGACAGAAATAAAAGAAAAAACAAAGAACAATTACATTTTTTGTAGACGTTTGGCACCTGAACAAGTATACCTGCCCACATTCAAAATCCAGTCTCCAGGGCAGTGATGTTATGTCACCTAATGTCATTTCATTACAGCCAAATTCTTTGCATTCTTAGTTGTTATCTTCCAAATACTGCCTATTTGCAGAGTTTCAGGGTGTACATTTCCATCATTTTTACAAGGGAGACAACTTTTGAGACTTCATGCTTGACTTCCTATGCATCAAACCCCTTCTGAAAAAGGGTCTACTCTAAAAGGAAAGAATTTGCTCCAAAGGGGGGGGGGGGGGGGGGGGGTGGGGAGCAAATTCTTTCCTTTTAGAGTAGACCCTTTTTTGAAGGGAGTTAAAACATTATTGACAGAGTAGCCTCCCTGGAAAGTGTATCAATTGGTAGCAAGACGTTTTGCCCCCAAGACGTTTCCCCCCTGGTTGTTCCCCCCCCTAGTCGTTTTGCCCCCATTTTGGCCCCCTAGTCCTTTTGCCCCCAACCCTAGTTGTTTCGCCCCCAAACCATTTCCCCCTATTTTGTTTTATATAAAAGATTTATTAACTCCATGTGAGACAAAGAGAAAGGGAGAGAGAGAGAAGAACATGTACTTTGAATGAAAATGTTAATTAGGAACTATGATAAGTATTACCTGTTTTGATCAATACCGTTAATCACATTGTTTATTTGGTTTGACTCATAACACGCAATTAAAGCGATTAATGATGAGGTGTGAAAACACACGCTCTTTGCAAAGTTAAACGCCTTTTATTATCGCTTGAGCACCTTTACCAGTTTTGTTTTAAATTGACTGACGACACCAGAGATGTTCGTGTGAACAATCATGATGAAGTTACAAGACTTTAGAACAGATAGTTAATTGTCATCTGCTGTTATTAAAATATTGTAACAAAAATAAAAGTAATGAATAAAAAAGATATATGACAATAAAAGAAAAAACAAGAGCTGTCGTAGGACAGCGAGCTCACCTGCTGGGTACATTTTACATTGTAACATTTTTATCATGGAGCCATATAATATAGGTCACACTGACCTAGATGTATTTGTATGTAAATCATTTTGTCACATAGATATAATAATCCAGGTATGACAATTCTCCATGAAATAGTAATAAAAATAAAAGGCAAAATCACTGAAGCATGAAATATAGGTCACAATGACCTAGATATAGTAAGTGGTCATTCATTGGGTCACATGGAACTAATATCCCAGGTGTGACATTTATCCAACAAATAGTATTAAAGATATAAGGCAAAATCACTGAACCATGAAATACAGGTCACACCAACAGAGATATATTTTGACGTCAATAATCGGGGTCACAAGGAACTAATATCCCAGGTGTGACATTTATCCAACAAATAGTATTCAAGATATAAGGCAAAATCACTGAACCATGAAATATAGGTCACAATGACCTAGATATAGTATGTGGTCATTCATTGGGTCACATGGAACTAATATCCCAAGTGTGACATTTATCCAACAAACAGTATTCAAGATATAAGGCAAAATCACTGAACCATGAAATATAGGTCACACCAACAAAGATATATTTTGACGTCAATAATTGGGTCACAAGGAACTAATATCCCAGGTGTGACATTTATCCAACAAATAGTATTCAAGATATAAGGCAAAATCACTGAACCATGAAATATAGGTCACACCAACAGAGATATATTTTGACGTCAATAATCGGGTCACAAGGAACTAATATCCCAGGTGTGACATTTATCCAACAAATAGTATTCAAGATATAAGACAAAATCACTGAACCATGAAATATAGGTCACAATGACCTAGATATAGTAAGTGGTCATTCATTGGGTCACATGGAACTAATATCCCAGGTGTGACATTTATCCAACAAATAGTATTCAAGATATAAGGCAAAATCACTGAACCATGAAATATAGGTCACACCAACAGAGATATATTTTGACGTCAGTAATCGGGTCACAAGGAACTAATATCCCAGGTGTGACATTTATCCAACAAATAGTATTCAAGATATAAGGCAAAATCACTGAACCATGAAATATAGGTCACAATGACCTAGATATAGTAAGTGGTCATTCATTGGGTCACATGGAAGTAATATCCCAGGTGTGACATTTATCCAACAAATAGTATTCAAGATATAAGGCAAAATCACTGAACCATGAAATATAGGTCACAATGACCTAGATATAGTAAGTGGTCATTCATTGGGTCACATGGAACTAATATCCCAGGTGTGACATTTATCCAACAAATAGTATTCAAGATATAAGGCTAAATCACTGAACCATGAAATATAGGGCACACCAACAGAGATATATTTTGACATCAATAATCGGGTCACAAGGAACTAATATCCCAGGTGTGACATTTATCCAACAAATAGTATTCAAGATATAAGGCAAAATCACTGAACCATGAAATATAGGTCACAATGACCTAGATATAGTAAGTGGTCATTCATTGGGTCACATGGAAGTAATATCCCAGGTGTGACATTTATCCAACAAATAGTATTCAAGATATAAGGCAAAATCACTGGACCGTGAAATCTAGGTGACCTGGACAGTAAAATGTAGGTCACCATGACCTTCACTCTCTTACACTTAAACCGATGTCACATAGTTAGCTGATGTATAACCAGTTGTGTCTATAACCTGTAGGCATATAAGATTTTACAAATGTGTCCTAGATTTTGACCCCTAGCCCCACTCCAAGGCCCACCCTGAGGTATGAACCCAGGGGTATGTTCTTTTGGAATCTCAGAAGACTCCACCAGGTACCCAAATTCTAAATATGAATGCTCTATGAGGAGTGAAAGTCAAGATATAAGAATTTGAAAAACTTTAACACAGTATTACAAAGGTGTCCTAGATTCTGACCCCTAGCCCCACCCAGGGGCATGAACCCAGGGGTTTATTCTCTTGGAATCTCAGAAGACCCTCCAAGGTACCTAAGTTCCAAATTTGATGCCTCTGTGAGGAGTGACTGTTGAGATATAAGCGTTTGAAAAACTTTAACGCAGTGTGACGGGAACGGGAACGCAAACGCAAACGACCGGGGTGACTACAATAGCTCTCCTTGTACTTCGTACAGGCGAGCTAATGAAAGAAAAAAAATAATAAGCAAAACAAGTGATTAAACATAATAAAAAAAAAAAAGATAATTAAACAATAAAATACATAAAAAATACATAAATAAGATTAAAAAAAGAAGAAAAAAAAAGAACAAGAAAAAAAAAAAAAGAAAAAAAAAAGATGGTCGGTAAATAGTTACACTAAAATTTTTGAAGAAAACAGCCTCACACCTCTCCGAGTGGCCACTTTTAAGCTCGAGGGGAAGGGTGGGCGGGAGGTGAGGGAGGGGGGGTGAGGAACTTAGGGGTAATTTTGGTACAGGTGTGCGAGCCAGTATTTCAAAACCCACCCCATTCATATACCTGGCCTTTGAAAAAACGGACCTATTCATATACTTGATCATCCAAAATGTTGACCTATTCATATACTGTCCTTTGATTTTTTTTTGTACCCATTTTTGCTGGTTATTACACAAATATCACAGTCAATTCATGTAATACCAAGAGGATAAGCAGCCTCGAAAAACCTCTGAGCGAAAAATATGTGCATATACCAGGATGTCAGAAAAATGGGGCCTTTCACATAGGGAATCCAGAAAAACTGGGCCATTCACATACTTTTTGTTGAAAAAAAAAGGGGGCCAATCATATACCTGGCAGTGCTGAAAAAGGGGGCTATTTGGCACACACATCCGTACTATGCCATGTATAGGAAGTTACCCACACCCCCCCCCCCTCCACCCCGAGCTTTTAAGGCTCGGTGCCGGCCGGTAACTAAGGATAAGTTATCCTTAGGCTGACGTGACAGGGCGATGATGCTACTTAAATATTTGCCTCTTCTCACCTCTAATAAAAGCTCAACAGTGAAAATTAGTTTTACAAGGAAAAGTGGGCGAAACGACTAGGGGGATGAAACGACTAGGGGGGGAAACGACCAGGGAGGAAATGTCTTGGGGGCAAAACGACTATGGGAGGAAATGGTTTGGGGGCGGAACGTCTAGGATTCTATTAATTCCCCTAAAGGTAAATGGATATATTTCAAAGAGAAAGAACTCTAAGCTAGTAGGCGTTGCCTCCCTGATAAGGGCAATCACTGAATCAGAAAAGAATTTGCACCCTAATGTATGAATCCCTTCTCAAAGGGGTCTAGTCTATAAGGATTTGTTCTCAGTTGGAGCAAATTCTTTTCTTTATTAGTAGCCCAACTTTCAGGTCAAAAAAGATATTCCTTGGAAGTGTGTCCATACACCTTTAAATACAGTTAATATACACAAAGCAAATACCCTGCACGAATCAATCAGTTACTTTGTTCATTTGTGTAAAATATGTATATACCAAGGGCCTCATGGAAGATTAACTATTACATATGATTAATATGTATGTGCTAAATGTAGAAACCCTCTATAAATAGTCTTTACTGTGATAAATTTTACTTACATGTACTACTTACCAGTACTTGACAGAAAAGATGCAGTTAGTTTCTTTGCTGTATCCATGTAACATAAAAGCATGTATTGTCAAGGCAGGCTCAATTTTTGTGTCAGGTTTATCTGTTTGTGAACTGAGCTGGAGTTCTACAGCCTAGTCAACACTGTTAAGGTCATTTGAGTTGGTCAGTCAACCTACCAGTATTTATACTTTTCCTGTGCAGGCTTAGTCCTAAAAATGGTTAACCAGTACTTGTGCACATACGAGGGATGTTCGAAATGAATTGCTTATTTCTATCTGGAGACTTCAAATTTCAAGTTAGCCCAAAAGTACTCATTTCATGCCCTCGAAGTACTCCCCGTGGCTAGAAATGCAAAGTTTCAGCCGATGTATCCACTTCTTGAAGGCGTCACAGTACGTTGATTTGGGCACAGTAATAAGGTACTGATGAATGGCAGATCCAAGTGCCTGTCGGGACTGGTATTTCCGCCCAGCAAGGAATGCTTTCAATTTCGAAAACAAAAAGAAATCACAAGGGGCAAGGTCTGGGGAATACGGGGGGTGAGGCAAAACAGTTACTTTTTCTTTCTTCAAAAAGGCCGTAACTATTGAGGAGGTATGAGCTGGGGCATTGTCATGTAGAAGACGGACATGTTTAAAACTAGTGGCAGGGCGCCGTTTCTGATAATACTTTTTCAGTTTCTTCAGTACTACGTCTTTGTAGTACTTTCCAGTGATGCTTTTGCCCTTTTTCACTGGCTCTTTTATTGCGACTCCTTCACCAGAGAAGAAGATTGCATACAAAACCTTCTTTGTACTCAAAGAACGTTTGGCAATTATTGGGCGTTTGCTGTGTTTAGTGGCCCAGATCTTATTGCTAACCTTTCTGACAGGCTCAAAATAATGGACCCAGGTTTCATCACCTGTGACGACATTGGCAAACTGCTTTTTGTCATATTTTGGAAACATTTGAAGCAGCTTTTTGGCCACTTTAACCCGTTGCCTCTTTTGCTCGTCAGTCAACAGATGAAGCACCCATCTAGCAGAAATCTTTCTAACTTTCAAATGCTTCTTCAAAATAAGGTGAACCGCTGATAGTGATATGCCTACCTTTCGTGTAATATCACGAACTGTATATCTGGCATCTCCTTCAATGATTTCCTTTATTTTGGAAACGATTTCTTTATGAGATGCAGATTTTGGCCTACCTGATTTCGGTGCATTTTTGATGGACTCTACACCAGACTCAAATTTCTTTTTCCACCGCCGAACTGTGTCATAAGACACATAAGAAGGTCCAAAAGCAGTAGAAATTTCTTCAAAGAACAACCAAGTTTTGAGCAAGCTTTGATGTAAGCCCGTATTTCATCTTTTTTGTCGACGCTTCTACCAACCATTTTTACTGCAGTGGTCAATGACTGCGTGTATTCAAATGGCAAATTTTATGTCTTACACTTAGTCTAACATGTACATTTATACACCATTGTGTAGATATTGAATAACCCTATACAGGTATGTATTGGTTTTTATCGTGCCCCACGTGGATATCGAGCTAGAGGACAATAAGCAATTCATTTCGAACATCCCTCGTATATTTGCCAGTAATTTTGTGCCATTCTATAATCCACTGAAGGAAAAATGACTGTACAAATGATTTCATGATCAATCTTAATGAAATTTATGCGGCCGAGCTGGGATTCGAACTTGTGATCCCTGGACAAGCTTACCTGTTTTGAAGAATCTGTGACCAAAGAAGCAAAGCAAAAGTCCCACAAATAATCCCACTGTTGAAAATATCATGGCTGCAATCTCTGGAAAATAAAACACAACATGAACAACAAAATTACATAAGCAAGAGTTGTTGTATGACTGCATAGCTTGACTGAATCATATATGTACATGTAATTTACAAAAAACCTTAGACAAAATTTCTAAGTCCATGTTTACCATAATCCCTTTTTAACACTGTTGCTGTAATCCAAAGCTAAAACAACCATGTTAGCTAAACAACACTGTTGTATCAAAACAAAAAATATATAGATTATTAGAAAACTGACCATGAATGGTCATTTTTCTATATAATCTATTCATTTTTGTTTGGATACACCACTTTTGGGGTCCACAATTTTTTTCTAAACAACATATACATTTTTTGTTTGGATACACTACTTTTGTGGGCCATAAATCATCATTATTCTATATAATCTAAACATTTTTGTTTGGCTACACCACTTTTGGGGTTCATACATGTATATGGTCATTTTTCTATATAATCTTACATTTTTGTCTGGATATAACACTTTTGAGGTCCATCTTCAAACTGTTTTATATCCAAAACTGTCTTCTAATGGACTGTCTTATAAAGAGGTTTTAGGCTCTTTTGAAAATAAAGGTTTTTTATACAGGCTATGTTTGGTCAAATATAGGTTTTTCGAGTGAATTTTAAACAAAATAAAGAGCAAAAAAAAGACTGAATTCTTCACCTCATTTCCAGTTTCTGTGCCATAAATACATCCTATGAGTTCAGTCTGAGTTCAGGCGAGTTTCCATGCGCCGTCTGTTGCACTGGAGTGGGCAGCAGCAGCATCTTCTGCAAGGACTGCAAGCACTGGGTGCACAAAAAATTGCGCTGGGCTTAAGCGCTTGACAAACCACCCTGTTTACAGATGTACATGGTGCCAGGGAAATGCACGCCCCTTGGATGGCAGATCACAGAGGGAAGTCCAAGTCGGACCTGGTAAGCTGGAGGTGGTAGCTTCCTTTTGCTACCTAGGAGACATGCTCTCTGCAGCCAGTGGCTGTGAACTTTTAACCACAACACGTTTGAAAACCGCCTGGAAGAAGTTCAAGGAGCTGCTCCTAGTTCTCTCTTACCGCCACCTCTCTTTCAAGATACATGGCTGTGTGTAGAGCTTGAGTGCGGAGCGCAATGCTCCATGCAAGTGAGACCTGGCCATTGACAAAGCCAAAACTCCAACGTCTGTAGCAGAATGACAGGGCACTGATCAGACAGATCTGCAATGTCAAGCCGCAAGACACTGTCACCATCAGGTCCAATAGGCTACTTGCGCAGCTTGGCATTGAAGATCTGAACCTCATTCTGAAGGGGAGAAGGCTCCGCTGGTATGGACATGTGGAATGCTCCAATAGTGCAGTCAAGACAGCCTGTGACATACAGGTTGATGGAAAGTGTGGGCCAGTGAGGCCCAAGATGACATGGAAACAGCTGACAGAGAGAGATTGCAGAGAATGGAAGCTCTCAGCTATCGACCTCATGATAGACATATCTGGAGATCTGGTGTGAGATCTGCCATGCGTGCAGCAAGCCAGCTACCTGGAAGGGGGCCCACTGATGTGGATGTTGCCCCTGTACCTGCATGTTAATAAAAAATCTGATGATGATGATGATAATAATGATGATGATGATGGATGCTCTCGGCTATCGACCCTCATGATGACACACCTGGAGATCTGGTGTGAGATCTGCCATGCGTGCAGCAAGCCAGCTACCTGGAAGGAGGCCCACTGATGTGGATGTTGCCCCTGTGCCTGCACGTTAATCAAAAATCCGATGAGGATGATGATAATGATGGAAGCTCTCGGCTTTATCAGCCCTCATGACAGACATACCTGGAGATCTGGTGTGAGATCTGCCATGCATGCAGCAAACCAGCTACCTGGAAGGGGGCCAACTGATGTGGATGTCGCACCTGTACCTGCATGTTAATCAAAAATCTGATGATGATGCTGCTGCTGATGATGATGATGATGGACCACACTGATGTAAATTCAAAATTCTGGATCTGCCACATACTGTGTCACAATATTTTAGTTGACCCAAGACTTTGCCTCCTATGTCATAATACCCCATGCATACAAAGTATGCTGTGGGGATATATAATCATTGTCATTCCGTCTGTTCATTTGTCCATATGTCCTTCCTTCCATCCATGATATTTTGCCAAAAAAAAAATGGTTTTCTTATCATATTATAGTTTTGGTATAGGTTTTTTCAGCCAAATTAAAAGTATTAAAGGATTTGAAGAAAACTGAAGCTGGGTTTTAAAGGCTCCCCTAGGGGGCCTGAATGTACTTCCCTCTAGGCCACAGATAGAGAGTGCTAATGATTAACTGACATGAAAACAATCATCTTATCTGGAGCTATGTTAAGTAATTATAAATACTGCAATACAGATGTTACTTTACCTTTATTACCACAATCCTTTTTGATAGTACAGTCATATGCCACTACTGGTATATAAGCAGCCTGAGTGATCTTCCCTGTTGTCAGGTTAGTTTCCTGGACAACCACAGTGTATATCACCCCCTGCCCAGAATAGGATGATATCGTGAACATGGACTTCCTATCTCTCTGACTCTGCAAGTCTTCAAGCTGGAAATATAGATACACCACAACTTTATAACACCATCGCTGGGATCCAAAACCAAAACCCTGTCAGCTTTACAACCGTGTTGTATCCAAACCAAAATGTATAGATTATATAGAAAATGACCATAAATGGTCATTTTTCTATATAATCTGTACATTTTGGTTTCTATATGATCTATACATTTCTATATAATCTATACATTTTGGCTTCTATATGACCTATATATTTCAATATGATCTATACATTCCCATAAAATCTATACATTTTGGGTTTTGGGCTTCATCTTTAAACTGCCTTATATCCAAAACAATGCTATAATTAATCATGCTATAAAGTGGTTGCTGAGGCCATGTTCACACTAAGTACTTGGACACCTTAATTCCTTATCATACTGCTTCTAAAATTTGAACAAGTCTATTTTACTACCTGCTGATGTGTCTAAAATCTGCTGGATGACTAGCAAACATTGTAGACACAGATCAGAAGCCACAATCTGTGGCTTCTGATCTGTGTCCACAAAGTTTGCTAAGGCCTGTCTGTCCAAATACTTAGAGTAAATAAGTCTTATAGTCATGCAAATATTCACAGTGTATAGATGTTTGCAACTTCCGCTGACACCATAAATGTGAAACAATATGTTAGTTTTATGTAGCTGTATTAAGCAAAATGAGAATACAGATCAGCCTGCGCATCTATGCAGCATGATCAGATCCTTCACTGGCCACTCTGTGGATTGTATCAGAACCTCAGCTTCTTCAACTGGACAGCAAAGTCTCCAATCAGACTGTGCAGATGAGCAGTTTGATATAAATCTTTGCTTGGTACATACATCCTTTGCAGACAATTTGAAAGAAATATCAAGCCTGCTGACAAAGCTCAAGAAGACAATCTTTTGGAGATAATTTGAACAAAACATCAAACCCTATTTTCCATGAAACAATCTGCTCTGTGGAGAACCACATTTTCAAATTTGAGCTGGCCCATGAAAAAAGGGTACTTATCACATAGGCAATCAGCAAAGACTCGGGTGAGCCTGAACATAAATACAGTCTAGCAAGAGCCTTTCCTGTTGGCAGACAATTAGTAGAGACCTTGAGGAAGCCTTAGACAATCAAAAAAAAGCATGACTGTATCCAAAATAGGGCACTGTTCATGCGCATTTGAAGACCCACAAACTGGAAAAACATACAGCCCCACCCCACCCCACCCCCCTTTTTTTGTGCCAGCTCATTTTTACCTGGGCAAAATGTATTGCAGTTTCAACTGTATGAAAAATGTATAATAACTGTATGAAAAGTGATAGATATGGAGTATGAAAAATATGGAGTATGAAAAGTGTAAACTACACCACTTTTTACAGAAGTAAAAAAAGAGATTCCTATAGCTCAAATACGAGGTGATATCAGGTAAATACTTTTTCATACTTCTCCATGAAAATATATGCTGTAGGTATGCATTAGAAGTGCCTCATTGAGGCACTTCTAATGAGTACCCACAACATATGTTTTTGTGGAGAAATAAGAAATATATCACTATTTCTTGGTTAAAAAAAGATGTCTGGAGCAATGGATTCCTAATATAAATTTAATGATCTGACAGCTTGAACCACAACAATTATTTTGTTTTTACAATATCCGACCAGTGATAAGAAATATATCACCCCTATGCCATCTACTGATTTGACTTACAGGCTGCACAAGGTTAACAAAATATCACAATTTCTCTATTCAGACACTGCCACTCCATTATTCTGAATCTTGTAAGTCCCGTCAAATACCAGGGTGGCATCCAGTAAAGCAGAACACTCACATTTTTTTTTTTTTTTTTTTTTTTGCAAACCATTTTGCATTTTCTGAATGGTTAATTGTAAAGTCATCTCATGTGACTAAATTAGAGAGTACTCATTGAAGTGACTTGATGATAGATTGAAATAGTTATTACTTTTTGACAGAAATGAAAAATTAATATCAATGCAGTAAACATTTTTTGTTACAAACAAGCATACTAAAATTTTATTCACATAGGTCACAATTTGGTTATACCAAAAGACAGCTTAATGTACAGTTCATGGATACTCAATACCAGTTGCCAATAATTGACACAACTGAATGGAAAGTTTGCAACAGTTCACAAATGTCTGTGAATACTTTGCTTTACTGAAGGCCATAGCTACAGATAAGAGGGGGTATCCACATAATATTTTTCTTATTTCTCGACAAAAACATATGTTGTGGGTACTGATTAGAAGTGCCTCGCCAAGGCGCTTCTAATGAGTACCACAACATATGTTTTCATGGAGAAATAAGAAAGATATCAGCATTTTTCGGATGAAAAAAAGCGTCTTATCTGTTGCTATGTGAAGGCAGCCCTGGTGATGTGTCTAAAACTAGTTGAATTGCAAAAGTATAAACTCAAATTAAAGTGCAGTGATTTGATCTTGGTCTACACAGGATATGTTCTCCCAAGCATGCCTGTCCAAATATCATTACGAAAACACGCCTATTCAAATATATGAAAAATTTCACCTCAAAAAAACTGAAATTTTTCAGATATAAAAAACTCTGATATTTTTCACATTTCTGCTCAAAACATAGATTGTGGGTACTCGTTAGAACCGCCTCGGTGAGGCGGTTCTAATGAGTACCCACAATCTATGTTTTATGCAGTAATAAGAAAACTAATGTATACCCCTGTAAACCCCAGTTTTACTATACAAAAGTGGGGTTTAAGGGGGTCAAAATTATATAGGCATGTTTTCGTGATGTTTGGCATTATACAATACATGTATCTGTTTTAAAAATAGTAAATCAAAGTTTGAACTTACCCAAGTGCCATGTTTAACAACATCCTTGGCCAAGAGTGTCTCTTTCAAAGTATCAAAATAGGTGTCTTCATCGTATTCAGCAGACTGTATGAATCTAACATAACTCTGGTACTTTAATAAATTTCCATTTTTCTCACAATTAGCTGATGTACCGATACTTGGCTGGTAACCTGCACAATTTTTTAACGTAAAATTTTTACTTACAACATAGCTCTTGATAAAATACTTTTTTCAATCCAAAAGAATTGATATTTTTCTCATTTCTCCACAAAAATATATCTTGTGGGTATTCATTAGAAGAGCTGCTTCTAATGAGTACCCACAACATATATCTCCGTGGAGAAAGAAAAAAAATATTTAACTGATACCCACTCTTATCTAGACCTATGTTACATTATGTAAAATAAGGTTATTGTATACCATATTGCCCAAAAGTGTTTTGACAGATAGGCCAGACTAAACAGTGCAGATGCAGGTCAGACACTGTAGAACACAACATCTGATGAGGGTCTGCACTATTTGCCACACATCAAGAAGTTTTAACATCTACAGATAGTAAAAAGACTAGTTCAAATTTTAGGACAATTATGGTAAGCAGATGTCTTGCTGTTCCAGGTAAATATGATATGTATAAAAACTTATAAAATATCAAAAATTTGTTATCTACTGAATTTGCCCATAGAGTGGTAAACAAGGAAAGGTTTTGTATTTCTTTGTTTTTTTTTTCTATAATTTTTCTATATTGTGTACTTGAAAATGAAGAAAAAAATACTGTCTAGGAAACGTTTTTTTTCCAAAAACTCTTTTTGCTATGATTTCCTTCTTTATGGAATATGGAAATGAACAGTGAATAAACACTTTAACACACTCTATTAAATTGAAATATTGACTTTCTATTACTGCAGTGAATGCTATAAATTTCCAGATAACCAGTTTTCTTGTTTTTCTACAAAAACATTATGCCTCAGAGAAGCAATTCTAATTAGAACCCTCCACATATATTTCTAGTGAGTAATAAGGAAAATACTGTTTGATTAAAAGAAGCTCTACCCCTTTCCCCACCCCTCCCCTTCCCCCCCCCCCCCCCCCCCCCCCCCCATACTATTTGATTTAAAAAAGCCCCCAACCCCAAGTAGTTTCTCTATTCACTGTTTCAATGCAGTCCCTCTGTTGCAGTTTTCTTTGTCCATGTGTTGGTGGTCATAGCTACAGATAAGAGGGGTATCCACATAATATTTTTCTTATTTCTCCATGAAAACATATGTGTTTTTGTGGAAAATAAGAAAGATATCAGCATTTTTCGGATGAAAAAAAGTGCCCTATCTGTTGCTGTGGTGGTTTCACATTGTTTTCTTCTTTAGATGCCTCAGGAAGGTTGTGCTTCATGACTGTGGCAATTCCTGGGTATCTTCACTTATATTTTTTCATTTACAACTATGCTGTAACTGTCAGTTTTTGTATTCTTACCAAGATTAGACCACTGAAACTTCACAGTAGCTGTGGTGGTAGCCTGGGTCAGATGGATGTTGGGATCGTTTTCCATATTAAACTCCTCATTGCAACCTCCAGGTAGAGGATCTGGGATAAAGAATAAAAGCAGTTAGACCATATTTTAATGCTTAAAGTAACATTCAAGACTGTTCCAGATGACACTCTTATTCTTTTATCTTAGACAACAAGGCTGCCTAACACATTTCACATGAAATACCAAGCCCTATTTTCATTGATAAATTAGAAAAAGATTTTACAATGTCACCTACTGCTTTGGGTCCAATACAAAATCATGAAAGGAATCACAGAAGTGTAATGCTACATGTATCATTCTAATCCCATAAACATTTTTTTTTTTGTGTGTGTAATACACATGTACGGTAATTGTCCAAAAATTTTGTACACTGTTTTCCATACTTTTTGACCTAAATTTTGCTTTTTATGCTTTTATTTCTTAAAATACTTAGTGGAATGGCAAACAGTACAGACTCTGATCAGGCTGATTCTTAAGGACTGCATTTACCATTTTGTCAGAAACATTAATGTACCAGAGTTCTCGGAAACGCCGAATCCGGCGTATTTTTACGCCTATTTTTGCTTTTGTACGCGTAAAATTTCCTTCCGAGGATTCTCATTTACGCTTTATTGCCACCGGACGTCCAACTGAACTTCAAAGACGTACCGCGGACTTCCGAAATTTCTTTTGTCCGTCGAAATCGATACCCGAGATGTCCAAAAAATTGTCAAAAAGCCCGCCCACTTTTAACGAGTTGTATGATGTTTGCCCCGCCTACTTATTGGAAATTCGCTACCTGTGTTGACTGAGCTTTAAGGACGTCCCACTCTCCGCTTGCGGGAGTTTTATTGACATCGGTGTCAAGCGTCGCGGCACCCTTTAGATGGCTGCGTAATCACTGTGTGTATTTGTCACGCATGCTGAGTTGATTAATTGATGTTTGTATAATTAAACTTTCTTCTGCGACACCCGAAAATATTCGGTGAAATTATATGGTCATTATTACTTTTAAATATTCACGTCTTAAAATCTTAAATTATTATTTTGCTAAGAACGTGTGTCGTCTGAAAACACCTCAACACTTCCGGGAGTTACCGAGTGAAATTAAATAAATAAATAACAATTATGCACAGAACCCAAATTTAAATCTATTCGAATTTAGAAGCTTACGTTTGTCATGACAACAAAAGCAATTTCTCAAATGTGAAGAAAACATATTTTTCGTCAAAATTTTCGGAAAACCCGTTTCTAAATTCGTAGCCTTGTTCCGGCTGCGCTGTTTACCAACGCGGAAAAGACGCAAAGTAAGTCTATATATAGGCGAATTGCGATGGTTTTGCTTGCTATTCTCCGCGAACGAACGTATTGCTGTTGGTAACTCATCGAGAGCTGCCTTTTATTTGTTTGTTGTTGCACGAGTCGACGCCGTTTTCCCGCAATTTTTGTGAAGTAAGCAACTCGCTCGCTCGTGTTGATCAGCTTCAATCCGAGCAAATATTTCATTAGATACATTTCTGCAAAATAATTTCAGCATAGTTTGTTTTTAAGAAAACATGTTTTGGGTGTTTTCTCTCATGTATTTTCTTTTCTTTTTTCTTTTTTTCTTTCTCTGGGCTTTGAAACGAACGCGAAGTTGGACCAATGTTGATGCTTTCTCTAAGGTCCGACATACAAGTACAGGCATTCCAAAAAGATGCGATCGAATTTTAATAAGCGATAAGGATATGTTTAAAACACATCTAAGAGAAGTGTATATCATGATGATTCTGTGTGACACTGAATTAAGAACCTCTGTTCTACTAAAGAAAGGGCAGACTACCGCAGCAGAGAAAAAAGTGGGACTCAAAATTTGAGGGGTAGGAAGTCTGGGACTTCCTGAGTCTGGAAGTTAATGGAAGTCCTGTCACTATTTCCTAAGCCCCAAAAGCTTTTGGATCCTTACCAGACACTCAGTGGTTAAGGTTAACTATGTTGAAAAATGAAGTTGTCCAGACAATGTCCTTAAATATTAAGTTTTCATATTTAGCCGAAAACTCCAAGTTTTCTAGGTCAGACTCCTATTTTTCAATTTTAACTCCAACTTTTCTCAGAGATGGATTCTTAAACTCCTGTTTTCAAAATCCTAGTGAGAACTCTGTGTACATAATTTAAGGACACTTACAGTGTATGTTGCATGTCCAATGAAAATCGCAATGAAATATGTTTCAATCAACAAACAAGAATATCAAAATACCTATGCAGTGAATAAGGAATGTGTGTTACAAAGTTCGCTTATGTTGTTTACTTGTTATTTCGGATATTAAAAAAAAAAAAAAAGCAGTTTACACATTTTGTATCAAACTGAAAAAAATATGCTTTGAAATTTAATTGAATCTATTTCAGTAGTAAAGTCGAATCTTATTAACCTGCTTATCTAGTTTCAGAAAGACTGATTTACATGTAGCATCAAATAAAGACAAAGTGATGAAGCATGTCTATATTAATCATCATTTTCTACAATATACAAAGATTAACTCATTATAGTTCTGAGACCCCTCAAAGGGTAACTGGTAAACAGATCAGATGCTGAAGAATAAGGGGTATGATCAGGGTCTCTCCTGTTTGCAAATAGTTTAGCCATTTTTCACATGTATATCTAAATTACATAGCCTGGCATATCTGAAATTGAAATTTGACTCTTCCAATATATAGTGTGGGGAAAGTTTATCCAGTAAAATGGGTTAACCCTTAAAGCGCCAAGAAAATCTGCATCTAAGAATGTCATCTGCTTATGTCGTCTGCTGCATCTTGCAAACTTTTCAAACTCACATTTTGCATATAGGCAAACAGTGTGGACCCAGATCAGACTGCTCCTAAAGGAGCAGTCTGATCTGGGTCCACATTCTTTGCAATAATGACTTTTAAAGTAACTGGCAGAAGACAAAGCAGACGACAATTGTTGTGATTGGCGCTTTAAGGGTTAATGAGTATCCAGATATACAGTAATGGTTGGTTTCTAATAAGGAAGCCTGTTTGTTCATTTCATCTACGAATCATCCATCTTCCAACAAGGAAGTTTGTTTTCAAATCAGAGCAACTCTGCAAATAACTGAGTGTTATTATAATGATGCTTATAGATTTTTTCTGACTTCTTAATGCAAGCATAAGTTATTTATTATATAGTATAGTCATAAGCACTGTCTACATGTTGAGCAGAGCTCCAGATAAGGTGTTTTTAGTACGGGCATTTTTCCTATTCTCAACAAAAACATGTTTTTGATTCTCATTTGAAGTGCCTCATCAAAGCACTTCTAATAAGTACCAACAACATGTTTTTGTGGAGAAATAGGAAAAATACTGCATGGATACCCCTCTTCTCTGGAGCTATGAGCCGAAAAGCCCTGATAGTTTTCTTATTTCTCCACAAAACATATGCTGTGGGTACTAAAAAAACCTTGGAGCAAATTCTACCGAGTATGCAAAAAAACTGAAAATTCTAATGAATACCAAAAATTGCAAATTCTTACTTGCTAAACATAGCTGAACCTGAAATTTTCTCTGCAAATGAATATGAAAATGTCAACTACTGTTGGCATTTTCATATTTATTAGCAGAGAAAATTTCATGCTCAGCTGAGTTAAGCATGAAAAGAGTTTTATAACCTTGAGGCCAGACCTTGTCTGACTGGGCCGTTATAGGAGTACATGTATGTACAGTAATTAGGTTGAATACAGTAAATGTCATACCATTAGCAGTGAGAAGGGTAGCATGTACCATTACTCTAGCCTCACTACCACTAGACAACCTCAAGTACCATACCACACTGCTTGTGGCATTTACAAGCGACACCACACCAACATCCCCACCTCTGGCTGTCGAGCTGATGGAAAATCCTGTTGTCGTTGAGAGAGATAACTGTTGGACTTGGGTATGAGCCTGGCAGATAATGTAGGCTGTATTCTGTGGAATGCTCTTCAGAGTCAGAGTCATTGTTCCTTCAGCCGTCTTCAAGTTGATGATCCGTGGAACATTAGCCTCCAAAGTGAAGTTAGTGGACACTGCTACTGTAAAAAAAATACATAGGATGCTTTACAAGTTTAACCCTTGTCCTGCTGAATAAATTAAGATGCCACACCCATTTCTAATTTTCAGCCAATCAGATTACTTGATCCAGACTGTTGATATAAATTCAAATATTTAATGGAAAACAGTGCAGATCCAGATCAGTTTGCTTCTTCAGAAACCAACTGATCTGGATCTACACTGTTTGCAAAGGCAGGACATATCCGGGTTCAGCAGGACAAGGGTTAACCCATTTTAGTTTTGAGGCCCCAAAAGGATAATTGGGAAACAGCAGATCCAGATCAGATGCTGAAGAATGTGGCTTCTGACCAGTCTACAATGTTTGCATTTAATATAGGAATTACTATAAGGCATAGTAATAAAAACTAACCTGCTATTGGAAATGGACCGGTCCAAAGAGCTGTGGTAGAAAGAATCCACTCAATGTAAATGGGTTACACCATCAATTTCTAGTGGATTTCTCTACCTCTCTCTTTGCGCAGGTCCATTTTCAGTTTAAGGGGAGTTTTTTTTATTATTATTATTGTCTTTGTTTCTTTTACAGGAAATTCTTATATTAATGCAAATTGTGTAGACCCTCATCAGACCATACCCTATGGGTCTACACTGATTGCCTAGGTCACTTTTGGGGGACTGAGCATTGATGGGGTATGGCACTTTTTTTACAACTAAAACTAAATTCATATGTTTCTTAATATTTCTCTACAAAAGCATACCATATTTGACCTAATTACTGCACTATGCACTCAGGTTAATTTTTCAAAATTACTGGGAAAATTTGAGGTAAAATAAAAGTACATGCACAGAACTTGTTAAGGAGGAGTACGTTTCAGGTGATATTTCTGGGATAATTTTTCTTATTTCTTTAAAATTGATCAGCAAAGGACTTATTTGATCAGATGTTTATTTTATTTATTTATCTTTTATTTATTTTTATTTTAATTTTCTTTATAAAAGCGTATGTTGTGGGTACTCATTTGATTGCATCAACAAGTTGATGTGACTCATACAGTACCCGCAACAGATGCTTTAAAACGAAAAGCAGACAAAAAGTACACTGGCTGTATTCTGAAGACTATGGAATTGCTTGACTGTGGCCTTACAGGGTAATGTGCTGTAATTAAGTCAAATACAGTATGTTATGGGTTGTGAGCTGAGGCATTTCTAATGAATACACACAATATAGGAGCCGCAATGAATTGAAATAGAATCACATTTTGGTCATAATTCCTCTTGGTGTCATTGGTAGGCTATATTCTGTGGTTGTAGCACTACCTGGATAGCCTCTTATTTTCAGATGGGTTTTTTTGATAATACAACTGCAGGGTGTGGGAAAAGTACTTTAGACTATTTCATTCTTTGTTTTTGTCTTGGTTGGTCATATTTTCCAATTATTCACAGCGTGCCAGTTTTGCAGATAGACCAGTAAAAGCGATTTTGTCTCAATGAGCTCTTTAACCCGGAAAAGGAGATGTCTATTCTTGTACAGGTGTCCTCCATTAACAGCTTGGCCCAAAGGACAGTGCAATGTATTAACATCACTCCTGCCAATGATTCTAATGGGTCATGTTCCAACCCATAAAAGTTCTCAACCTCAGAAGGACATAATCCCAGTCTTCTCTGATGTTTTAGTGGCTTTTCTTTGTATTGGTACTTGCCACTAACATCAGAGGAACTATATACTATTATAAAAAATCAGGAATTTTCCTGTCATCATCATATCATATCATAATCAGATTTTTGATTAACGTGCAGGTACAGGGGCAACATCCACATCAGTGGGCCCCCTTCCAGTTAGCTGGCTTGCTGCATGCATGGCAGATCTCACACCTGATCTCTAGGTAAGTCTATCATGAGGGTTGACAGCCGAGAGCCTCCACTCTCTGCAATCCCTCTCTGTCAGCTGTCCAGAAAATGAAGGTTTTCACCAAAATAGAAGCATGAAAATTAATTTGTAATGTAGCCACAAAGGATTATTAAACTAATATTTTATGACTGAAAAAAGTGATAACACTTGAATTTCATAATGAATAATTGACATTTGGGCAGTAACAAATCAGCTTTTATGGCATATGGTCCAGGCAAAGAGGGCGCAGACTTTGACATAGCCTTTGGTACAGACAAAAATGCTGGTTATGCAAGTTTTCAATGAAACAAATTATTTAATTTATTGGATAATGGTGTCTTTTGTTTATTCTAAAATTTTTTCGTGGTATCTGCTAGATGAAATTCAAGAATTTTCTTTGAAATTTAAGTGCCCAGCCAGAACTGGTTGGGGAAATTCTGCATTTACAATAGCTAAGTTAAAATTGTTCTGACAGTGAGTGGTAAATATCAAGATAAAGAACAGCAAATTGCATGTCAGAGAAGACAAACTGCACAGGACACATATTGCACTAACCACTTCACTGCGATACCACACCACTACATTCGGGCAGCATTATTGGTCCTGTACACAAAAAAAGTGCAGGGCAGGGCCAGAGCTTGCACTAACTGTCAAAATCAGGAAGTCCCAGGACTTCCTAGCTCCAATATCTGGAAGTCCTGGTGATCAAATTTTTTTACTCACTTTCAGAAATTCAACCTTAATATTCTTAAACTCTCAATTATGGAGTAAAACTGCCATTGTTAAGCTAAATAACACATAAATTCATTCTAATTTTTTGTTATAAATGTCTAAATATCTTTAAAAGTTGGGAGTCCCAGACTTCCTGGCATCCATTTTTGGAAGTCCCAGGACAATTTTTGGGAGTCTCTGACTCCCAGACTTCCCTTAATGCAAGCACTGCAGGGCTATCCATCTTTTTGACCCGCTCTATAAAAGTCAAGGCTAGTGGACGGACTGTATTCCATAGATGTAGATGTGAACTCTTAAAGTCTAGTTTGGTCAAGTACACATATACAAAAAAAAAAAAAAAAAAAAAAAATATTATTTTCTTACCAATCCTGAATAACAGTGCTCCAAGAAACAGACAGATTCTGTTCATTTTTATCTTTCAATTCTTTCACTTCATTCATGTACAGTCTACTCTTAGAACTGGCAACATTCTAGGTAAGATTTACATGTTCGACATTAAATGAAACCAGCTATAATCTTACACTGTTTACATGTTCATGATATTGTTATCTTGTTTACAAAAAATAACCGAGACTATTGATATGGAAGTTGTGTCAGAACTGAAAATTCGGCACGAAGGTAGAATTAATAGTCCCGAGAAGCGTACCAGTTTCCGGTAAAATCAAGAACAAAAGTGAAGAATTCGTCATATTTTTTCCGCATTACACTTAAATTCCCACGTAAGTATTAATCCAGTTATAGCAGCAAACATAAGACTATTGCACTGAGCAAATTCATTTCGTGAAAACTGGTGATTAGATAATTATGATGCATTTAAACTGAACGGTATAAACGTCGTTACATATTTTCGATGGAACTTTAATTCGGGAGTATTATAACTGTCAAGTTTTCAGCACTTTTTTCGAGGATAATAGCAATATATTTACATTTTCTTTCGCTACTAGCTTCAATATCAAGTGGGATTGGATGAGTGATGGCAAGCTTAATACTTATCCTACTATTTGCAATATCATGAACACAGAATAAGAATTTTTACTGGTGATCCATCCGGTTCGTAGAAATACCGGAAAACACCAGAACACACTGGTAATTACCAGAACACACTCAAAAAAGCATTTTTTTTTTGCTTAATAAGTAGTTTTTTTGGGGGAATATGTGTCCGTTTATATATTCTATGTTTTATTTTGACCGTTTGTAACACGTGAACATACTTTATACACCTTAGCTCAATTAAGCATCAAATAATTAATATTGTATGGCAGTGTGTGATCTGGTGAATTTTTTGTCATGATGAGTTTGGTATTAAAAAGTTATTAACCATACTAAATATTATGATGGTGATTAATTTTATAATCATGGGTGTTAGTTTGCATTAAACCTCATAAGGGAGTATTAAAGATGAGAGTGAACAATGTATTGACAGAAGACATTACAAATACATTATCATAAAGGGACCGGAACACATTTTTATAGAACACTGGAAAGAGGTTAATTTATTGTATGCTAAGATCAAATTTATCCAAAAAATATAAAAAAAACAGACAGCAATTAAGTTATACAAACGATCTTTAATAATATAAAATGAAAAAATTAAAGTGTGTTCCGGTAATTACCAATGTGTTTCGGTGTGTTCCGGTATTTCTATGAACACATGATCCATCTAATGACATTCATGAACTCACACATACTGTCTAACTAGATGCTATGTGCAATATATTATGCTCCCTTCTATCTATCTCTTTAACCACTTGATTAGTCCATATGAGAAATCCTCCATCTTGAGATATCCTCCATCTTGAATATTTGTCATCGAACCTTATAACTACGTAACAGTGTGACTTAATGCTTCAGAGGAATATTCAACTACCAATGGGGAAGCCAGGTAATAATAATAAAAAAAACTCATTTATTTTGCAAAAATGAGGGTGTTAGAAAAAAAATAAATTATTTCAAATGGCGCTCAAATGCCCAAGATATTAAAAGCACAGTTGAGTTTGGGTTGTACCCATTTGAGCACTCGCTCATGCTCAAATGGGTACAACCCACTCAACTGTGCTTTATGTTTATCTGGGGCACTGTTCAAAATATTTTTCAAAATATTTTTTTTTCTTGAGTAAAAACTTGTATGTTTTCATTTAAACATGTATTTAGATACTGACATTTCTGGCAGATTTTATACATGTATATAAATTTTCTAAAGAAAAAAAAAAAAAACAAAAAAAAAACCTACCTACCCAAAAAAATCTGACAAGAGTCATGAGAGGGCAAACAAATAATTTTAAATGTGACCTGAGTACTAAAACTAGACCATTTGACTGATGGAAGGCCAAAAGTGAAAGCTGTCCTAAGCTGGCCTCATTAGCTCAGCATGTACTTACAGGTAGTTGTTTCTGCTTAGTGTGTTTTTTCCAAAACTGATGGAACTGCTTCAAAACTTTGTGCAGCTCTCAACCCTGACTTTGTTGATAAACTCGCATTTCCGAACAAGAGATTTAAAACCTAGCAGTACATCTTTTATATGGACGTCTGTCATTGTTGGACAGTATGTCCATCAGCTGGTGAACTTTTATATTAACTTCTGTCATTGTGGACGGTATGCTCATCAGCTGATGAACTTTTATATGGATGTCTGCCATTGTTGGACGGTATGTCTATGAACTGATGAACTTTTATATGGATTCTGTCATTATTGGACAGGATGTCCATCAGGTGATGAAAAAGCAAGCCCAGTTGGTGTACAAAGTGAGCCAATGGCTTAACTTTTACACTAACCACATGTAGGCTTGCATTTTTGTCCACAGTGACAGACCTCCAAATTAAAGTTGAACCAAATACATAAGCCCATCCAGTGATGCACATTCTTGCCTCATTTTGGATATGAAAGTAGCATCTACAGGGAGGCAGCAGCCATAGAGTGGTTAGATAAGTTGTAAAACTCTGAAAATTGTCTGTTATAGTGAGGGACTGTTGTTGAAAGAGAACTTACCATACTTGATGTTTTGCTGTATGTTTTCAGGGATAAAAAGCTAAGATTTCAATATTTTTGTCAAAACAAATGTTGGATGATTTTTCAGCCCAGAGATGGTGAAGTGAGTGTAGAGAGGTCACCATGAAGGGTAAAGGCAAGTCCATGCAGGACAAGGATTGTCCATTAATGTACCCAGACCTTGAACCCATAGATCATGTGACACAGTGCCCAAAGTATACCACAAGTGAGTGAACTTATTGTTACTTCATAGTTTCAGGTAAGGTGCTTTTTCAGCCCAAAACAGTTGATATTTTTATTATTTCTCCATGGAAATATATGTTGTGAGTACTTATAATAAAAGAACTATCTTGGCAAGTTATGATTACCCACAGTATATACATTTTATTTTCATGGAGAAATAAGAAAAGTATTTATCCCTTAAAACGCCAATCACAACAATAAATTTTCATCTGATTTGTCATCTGCTGGTGATTTTAAAAGTCATTTTTGCAAACAGTGTGGACCCAGATCAGACTGCTCCTTTAGGAGCAGTCTGATCTGGGTCCACATTGTTTGCCAGTATGCAAAAATAGTTTTTGGAAAGTTTGCAAGAATATTCAGCAGACGACATAAACAGACGACATTTTCAGATGCAGGTTTTCTTGGCGTTTTAAGGGTTAAAGATATGGATACTCCTCTCATTATGTCCACAACTTCAAAGAAGTTGGAGGGGAACAATTCTTTTTGGCCATCCATCCATATGTTCAGCATGCTTTTCTAGTGAGCAAGGTATCTTGATAACTACATGAGCTAGGGCCTTGAAACTTGGTGAGCACACTGGGGCTGAGGAGTTAATCACCTGATTGACTTTTGAAAAAAAAATGGATTATGTGAGAGCTATGTCCCTTGTTAACTTTGTCATTTATTTGGACAGGCATATAGTTGGGAGCATAGAGTTTTACAAACACACAATTCTACAGGTATGCTAAGATAGCCTACCTGTATTACCATAACGCCTTACCAGACTTCTTGTAAAATTTGGACAAGCCCATTTTACCACCTGTTGAAAACTGTGTTGAAATCAGCATAGATGCTAATATTATGCTGAAAAAAATGTAACTTTTGCTACTCACATTTTTTCAGCAAAAAATACCTGTAAATTAGATAATGTACTTATTAGAACAGTTACATGTAATATTTTGACCACTAACAAGTTCATTAAGCTAACAATGCTTTGAACAACTGGGCCCTGGAGTCTTTCTACAAAATGTGCATCAGATCTTGGTCTACTTTGTTTACTAGTGCTTCTCTGTTCCAATGCTTTGGGTTAATATGGTAATATGTTTTTTTTGTGTGTGTTATTATTCACCAAACCATATAATATGGGCATCTCCTCAGCAAACTAATACGGTGCCCTCATTCATTTTGAATTTGTTTCAGTTCTAACACGTAGTGAGGAGGATGGTATTGGTCTAGAGGAATTAGACTCTGTCCAGTCTGATCTTGAGACACTGCTAGCTAATGCTGGTAAGCGACTGAAACAACTGGAGAATGAGGTTCAGATCTTACAGAACTGGCAGGAAAAGAATGGTAGTACTGTCAAAGAGAGCATTGGAAAAGTTGGAAAACCAGGAAAAGTGGTATGTTTGATTTATGATATGATGTCCAATGCACAAAAAGGCCCTTATGCAATTTGTGGACAATGCAGGCCCAGATCAGCCTTCACATTTGTGCAGGCTGATCGGGGCCTTCATTGCTAGCTTACAGAATCAAATGATACGGTAGAATAAGTCAAGGAACAGAGAATACACAGATCAGAGTACATGGATGTGCATGTTAATCTGTAGCTTTGCTGTTCGCATACGACATAAGAGCCCTTTTCCTATGTGCATCATATGAGTTTGGGTAATAATGTATATCATAAGTAAGGATTCCGTGTGAAAAAAATAAAACATCACATTCTGATAATTCTGCACTATGTGCTAGAAACCTTGGCTACTTTGCTGTTCACAGAGCACTCATATTTTCTCACATCTTGCATAACTTTAGGTAAGCATACATTTTTGTAGGTATCCACATACAGTCAACCTAAATGGCTTGAACACCAATGGCTTGTTTGGCATCACTGATTCGAACTCCTTTTTGAGTCCCTAGGAATTTCTTCCAGCAGAACACAAACATTTAAGGAAATTTTCTTATTTTATCATGAAATTGTAGTGTGTATTCATCAGAATCACCAAGGAGGTGATTCTAATGAGTACACTCTGCATACTAATATTGTATAGAAGGTCAAAAAGACTTCTCTAAATTGCCATTTGCTTCCTGACCTGACACTATGATTAACCCTCTTTGGCTCAAACTACCCAAATCTCAAACAAGTTTTCATGATCCCAAAGATGTTCAAGCCATTGAAGTTTGACTGTTACATTTTTTTTTTATTTCTCCATGAAACCTTGTTATAGGTATTCATTAGAAGTGCTATGGGTTTTCGTGGAGAAATAAGAAAAATACTAATACTTTTCAGTTGAACAAAAAAATTACCTTATCTGGAGCTATTACAATGTATCATGGATTGTATATTTTCATACAGAAATATAATCTAATGATTCAAACAGGTTATTATGTCACCCCCACCCCCACCCCACCACCACCATCACCCATCACCACTACCACCTAAGGCTGCAGACACATATTGTTTTTGGGACAGATCCCATTGGCATCTGCTTTAGTGTCAGCGTAAACTTCTTATCTGCTCTATAACTCAAATACCTTTTGAAATATTTTGATGACATGTCACGTACAAGAGTAACAATTCTGGCTTTCTTACTTTTGGAGTTATTTTCCTTTGTTTTGTTAGAAATAGATATTGTGTCCACTCTGTAACTTGAATACCCTTCAGAATATATTTTGATGGTACTTGGTAGAAATGTAGAACAGGATGAGACAATGTGTCACATATAAGAATGACAACTCTGCCTTTCTTACTTTTGGCGTTATCTTCCTTTATCATATTTGACAGTGATTATTCATTGATTTCGTGCCCGCTCTGTAAGTTGAATACCTTTTGGAATATTTTTATGATACTTGGTAGAAATGTAGAACATGATGAGACAAAGTGTCATGTACAAGAATGGCTTTCATACTTTTGGAGATATTTCCCTGTGTTTTGTTTTTTGAATTGATTTCGTGTCCGCTCTGTACATTGAATAGCCTTTGGAATAATATGATGGCATTTTGATGGTACAAGAATGACACTTTGGCTTTTTTTATTTTGGAGATATCTCCCCTTCTTGTGTTTGAATTTTATTTCATGTCTGCTCTGTAACACGAATACCATTCAGAATATTTTGATGATACTTGGTAGAAATGTAGAACAGGACAAGATGACTTGTTGCATACTTGAATGACTCTTCTAGCTTTCATACTTTGGAGTTATCTCCCCTTCTTGTGTTTGAATTCAATTTGTGTCTGCTCTGTAACTCCAATACCCTTTGGATTATTTCAATTTTACTTGGTAGAAATGTCTTATAGATGGTAAAAAGTAAATGTTGTAAAACACACACAAAAAAAAAGAGAAAAATGATGAGACCTTTGACCATCTTTGCAGTATTGGTTAACTCGAACTTCCCTCAAATAATTCCCATGCTTACCTTGTTTGAAAAACAGATTTAACTGTTTGAATTTTTTTAACATTTAGACATCTATCAACAAACAGTGGTGGACCTGTTCAGACTGGGCAGATACACAGCCTGTTCTTGGTCATTACTGTACACATTTCACATACAATGTATGACTCAAGGGTCCTGCCAGGGTTTTCCCTCTGAAATTCCTTTAAGGGGATGTATGTCTATATTGGCCCATATTTTAGGGGACAAATGGGATTATTTCAGGGGTTAGGGGTTAATTGTTTGAATTTTATAAAAACTATTGCAAATTTTAAGGGACATCAATGTCTCTCTAAGATGAAGGTTTAGGGGACATCAGAGTCAAAAAGGGACCAAGTCTTGCATTTTTGAGAGACAAGGAAAACCCATGGGTCCTTCACATTTTAACTGGATTTTTTCTGTTTACCTGTAACCTTACCATTTTATCCTGCAGCAACCAGATACTCCTGTAAAGCGGGGTAAGGGTTCAGATGATAAGCCTAGTAAAAAGTTCAAGGATTCCAGTGGAAAAGGAGCCAGTACTGCCAGCTTCCTCAACAGGCCAAAAAGTAAACTGACTCAGGTATGAGATCTTATTTTAATCTTTAACCCTTAAACTGCCAATCACAACAATTGTCATGTGCTTTGTCATCTGCTTGTGATTTTAAAAATCATTTTTGCAAACAGTGTGGACCCAGATCAGACTGCTCCTCTAGGAGCAGTCTGATCAGGGTCCACACTGTTTGCCTTTATGCAAAAATAGGTTTGAAAAGTTTGCAAGAATATTCAGTAGATGACATAAACAGACGACATTTCAGATGCAGATTTTCTTGGCATTTTAAGGGTTAATGCTTTTCATGCTGGGTAAAAGTTTCAGCAGACATTTTGAAATATTTTTCTTATTTTTAATAGGCTTTGGCATTTCACATTAGTACATGTACAACACAAAAACAGTATCACTGTTTTGCAGAATTTGTCGCAGGGTAAACTTCTGACATCTATGAGGCCAAAACCTCATAGCTGTCAGAAATTTACCCTGTTATGAATTCTGCAAAGCAGCCAAAGAGTAATTAAGGAAAATATTTTTTCATTATTTCTCCTTGAAAACATATGTACACAATGTACAACAAAAATGTTGTAGCACTCATTGGAATCACTTTGGCAAGACAATTCCACAACAACATATTTTTTGTATGTGTGTGGAGAGGTAAGAAAAGTATCAGTAGATTTCAGTTGGAAATGCGTCAGACCCTAACACTGAACATGGGACTGTTTTGGTTTACACTGTCAGAAGATTGCCCAGTTGTGAATTCTTTGAAATTGCCGAAGAATAATTCTGATAAATATTTTCTTATTTCTCCTTACAAAAATGTGCTGTGCTTTTTCACTGGATCCATCTTGCCGATGCAATTCCATTGAGTACCACAACATATATTTTTGGAAGGGTTGTTAAAAAAATCCATCCTTTAAAATAGCAATATCTGGGCGGGCATCGGTCGGGCGACGGACTGCAGTTGTCGTCCCAGATTAACCTTTTCATGGTTAACCTTTTTTTCAAAGTTAATGTTACCTTCATTCTTCAGTGGATTGCTTTCATATTTGGTAGGGATGAAGAGGAGCACCAGTAGGTGTTTCACATGCAAGAGAGACAACTCTCACCTTCTTCGTTATTTAAAAAGCTCGTCCATAATGCTGTCAGTTATGAAGAAATATAAAAATCAGTATATTCTGAATGCAAATGCTTAAGATCATAAACCTGAGCCATAATGCATGCCATATCTCACACTGTGAGATAAAATCTCACAGAATTTGGCCCATCTGGAAGGCAATTCCCGTAAAAAATTCAAATCTCATGAATTTTCAGACCATTTTACAACAGATTTTATGAAGAAATAAACATAAATCACACACTGTTGTGGTCTTCACAAGCTTCTTACATGTAAAAAGAAAGACTTTAGATTATATTAGGGGCACTCCATATTGATGTTTAAGAAAATCTCACAGAATTTCGTCAAATCTCCCTTAAAATTTTGCCTGATCTCACAGATTTTAGTCCACAGCTTATGGCATGTAGGTGAGCTTGAAATATTTTAAGCTAAAGAAGATGCCCCTTTTATGGATTTGTCAAAATCGTCAAAGAATAATCCAGGGCCCAGTTGTTCAAAACTTAACAAAGTTGTTAGCCCATGTGATGTTAAAATTTCTATCTTGAAATATAGCAAATATATTGATATTTTTTGCTGAAAAAATGTGAGTAGCTACTCACATTTTTGCAGCAAAAATATCAATGTATTTGAAAATACCTTAGCTAGGACACTTAATAAGTTTGTCATTAACAAGCTCGTTAAGCTAACAATGCTTTGAACAACTTGGCCCAGATAAATATCATGTTTATTTCTCTATGAAAGCATATGTTGTGGTACTCATTAGAATTGCATTGCTGCAATCATTACCACAAATTAAGTTTTTGTAGAGGAGTAAGAAAAAAAATCAATGTATTCTGGACGAAAACCGTATCAGACCCTAACACTGTAGCTTGAACTGTTTTAGCCGAAGCTGTCAGATGATTCCCCTGTTGTGGACTTGTCCAAGCTACCAAAGAATAATGCTGTAAATAAGTTCTGGTCGTCAGTGGAGCCCTACTGTGCAGACATCACCACCGAAGATCTCAAGTTCCTCGAAGAGCTGTTAAGAGCACATGAGGATGACTCAGACTATTTCAAGGTTTAGTTCTCACTTTTATCTTACTTTTTTTTGGCCAACTATCCTGCTAGTGTTAATTAAGAGGACTGGATACACTGTAGATTTGCCGCCATATTTGAAAGGGAGACAACTTTTATGACTTCCTGTTTGCTTTCCTAAACACCAAGTCACTGCGAGTCCCTGTAGCCTAGTGGATAGGAAAGTTGACTCTTAATCCACAATGTTTCTCACCGCTGTGGTTGAAGCCTCGCTTGGGTCACATGTGGGAAAGCCAAGTTCTGCTTACGGATGGTCAGGTGGTTTATCTCCAGGTTCTCTGGTTTTTGCCCACCTTTGATGAACAATTGGCTCAATATAAGTGAAATATTCTTGAAAGGGCCATAAAACCCAAATAAAAAACAAAAAAACACCAAGTCACTTCTAAAAGGGGGTCTACTGTAATAGGGAAGAATTTGCTCCCCATGGGAGCAAATTCTTCCCTCATATTGATTCCCCTTACATGTCATAGCTCTGGAAAGTTTTGAAATTTTTTCTTATTTCTGAGGTCAAGTCAAAGACTTAAAAAGTTTCATAATCTTTGATGGACAGGCATGATTTCTGGCAAGTTTTCCTATCTTGTAACATATCTTGCTATATTAAAATCTTTGGTATGGCTTGGTCAGGGATCGAACCTACAACGTCCAGAATGTTATGAAGATGCTTTGCCAGCTGAGTCACTGGATTGTAAGAAATGTTTGAAACCAACATTTTACAATACCTTTGAGGCTTTGAACATTTGTTGGTGCTTGAGGTCACTGTAAAGATCTCTGTTTCACCTTAATGACAACTGGCACTTTCTTAACCTGTTTCGTCCAGCAGACCAACATCAGTTCCTTTCCAAACAGTGTAGATCCAGATGGAGGGCTCATTATGAGCCTTCTTATCAGGATCTACACTGTTTGCCATTCTGTTTCTAATTTTAGACTGAACCCCTTTTTGCATCAGTGGACATGTCTAAATTCAAGGATGGATGAGTCCATTTAAGAAACTCAGGTATGAAAGGGTTAAGAGATGTTGGAGATGGATTATTTGTTGTCAGATCTTATATAGTTTCAATTTTTCAGGTTCCAGCCTTAGGTATGCATTACACAGAGAAATGGGCAGAAGAAGATCTCATTGAAGAACAGCAGGAAGGTATGTCTTGCTTAAATACTATGCCACCCTCTAATGAGGGCTTCAGACAAAAAGCAGAAATACAGACTATTTATATGTATATATATAAACCGTGCAAAGCTCTTGATAAAGCCTTTTTTTCATTAAAAAAAAAAGAAAAAAAGAATATTTTTCTGATTTCTACATACAAACCAAGTCTTATTTTACTAAACTCACCTTAGCAAGACATTTCTAATGGTATTGCATAGCTACAGATAAGAAGGGGTATCCAAGGCGCTTCTAATGAGTACCACAACATGTGTTTTTGTAGAGAAATAAGAAAGATATCAGCATTTTTCGGTTGAAAAAAGCGCCTTATCTGTTGCTATGGGTATTGGGTACTCACAAACTACATGTACATTTTCATGGAGAAGTAATAAAATGTTTTATCTGGATACACCTATTATCTAGAGCCATGGTTGTGGGCACTCATTAGAATTACCTTGTTGAGATAGTTCTAAGGAGTATGTATATTCTTGCACACCAGGGCCCAGTTGTTCAAAGCGTGGTTAGCTTAACAAGCTCTTTAAGGGTCATTTCGTTAACTGTTTTAGCGGATTCAATATACGGTATTCTGATATTTTTTGCTGAAAAAATGTGAGTAGCTTTTGCACTCACATTTTTTCAGCAAAAAATATCAGAATATTTGCGTATCACTCGATGTAAATTTTAACAAATCATTAACTAACGACATCGTTAGCTTTGAACAACTGGGCCCTGATAAGGAGATCCTGGATTTAACCCTGGGATAAAAATTCTTATCCTACCCAGGGTAAGATAAAAATCGAGAAATCTCACATGTTTGTCACTGGTTGTAATGGACGTTACGTACACCATTATTAAGGTTTATGTCACTGAACGTAATGACATCATTGAAAGCCACAGTAATTTCATCACAATATGGCAGACGTAAGCAATTGAAGTGACTGCTTTATTAAAAAATTTACATTCCCAAACAGTGATCCTTGGGACGGAATTTTCTATCTACCCCTCACACCCTGTTAGATCCTTATAATATATGTTTTTGTGCAAAAAAAAAAAAAAAAAAAAAAAAAGTAATAATGATATGATTAGCTCTAAAAGCCTGAAGCCCAAACTGACACCAGATGACAGCATACAAACATTTTTTTTTTTATTTTTTTTTTTTTTTTTTAAGGATGGCCTAATATATTACATATCTGAAGCTTTTTTTAGTATTTTCTTTGGAAAATATAATTCAAAATTCCTTTAAGGAAATATTTTCTCCTAGAGCAAAGAAATATTTCATTTTGAACATTATCCCAATGCACTGTGAGTGAAGATGATTGTTGGCATTTGAAAAAAGTCAAACCGAGTATAAAACAGAATCTGAAGAAATGGATCATTTTTTTATGATATCTAATATACAAGTTGATACACCATAAGTATAAAGGACAGGAAGTATTTCCCTCTGGACTTGCAAATGCACTTGTTTGTTTATCAGATTAGCAAATCTCTCAGGAAATATTTCCTATATTTTAAACCCAGGGTGGGTTAACCTCTTTATACTGTCATGATCTGAAAAGTGAATGCTTTAAAACCATTTTTATTCAGGAGCAAAGATAGCAGAGAAGAGGAGAGGTAATAATGGGATTACAGATACTAACGGCTCCACTAGTCTGTTAAAGAAAGCCGAGTCAAGGTAAGAGGTTAGGGAAGAAAGAGAGTTCAGAATTTTATCATAGACACCAGTCATTCTGTTAGTCTGTTAAGGAAAGTTCAAGGACAAGGTAAGATTCTGAGAAGAGAAGAATGGTAATAGTGGTATCGTAAACGCTGTGACAGTGGCTCAACCCATCTGTTAACACATAGTGGGCGACAAAATTTTCAGTAGATGACATTTTGTAATATTATTTTTATTTTACTTGACTAATAGGGTTTCACATTTCATGCAAATTGTTTCTATTTTCTGGATGCCACATCTTATCAGGGTTTCTACTGTTTGCAAATAGTTCAGCCATTTTTCTCTAGGAATATCTAAATCACATAGCATGACATACCTGAAATTGAAAGTCGACTGTTTCAATAACAAGTGTTGAGATGGGGGTGCGATTGGGTGGGGAGAGGAGAGGACTTTATTCACTCTAAAACAAGTTGAGGGTTAAGCCACCTTTATGTTTGAAAAAGCTCTAGATGAGATTACTGTGATGATAATTTAGGATACCTTTTTTTTGTTACATTTATGAAAAAAAAAAAAAAAATGCCGATTCCATTGAATGATTTTAGGTGCATAAACAACAAAAAATATTTTCTGAATATTGATATTATTTGAAGTTACAAATGGATCAATGTAAGGCAAGAAAATGTACCTTTGAACATGTGCACAAAGAAAGACACAGATCAGCCAGCACATCTTTGCAGTCTGACCATAGATGCCAGTGTAGACTTGAAGAAACCTTCAATCCTTGGCTATCCACAGAGGGTCTAGCAAAGATTGATCAGGCCCGAGGTTATAAAACTTTTTTCATGCTCAACTCGGCTGAGCATGAAATTTTCTCTGCTAATAAATATGAAAATGCCAACAATTGTTGGCATTTTCATATTTATTAGCAGAGAAATTTTCATGCTCAGCTATATTTAGCAAGAAAGAATTTGCAATTGTTAGTAATTTGAGATTTATTAGCAGGACAAATTTCATGCTCAGCTGAGTTGAGCATGAAAAAAGTTATATAACCTCGGGGCCAGACTGCACTTATGTGCAAGCTCAACTGATTTTTCACTGGATAGTCATGTCAAAAGGTAAACTTTCATACCTGCGGCTCATTTCTTAGAAAATTAAATGACAGCATTTTTTTTTTCTTTCTTTGGCATTTCAGTATTCATGATGAATCCCTATTTGGACCTCTTACACAAAGGCTGGTATCCGCTCTGATAGAAGAAAACATAATGACACCAGTGGATGATGATATGGAAGAGGGTACCAGTAATAATGGTAATGTAAAATGGTTTAAGGTTTTTACGCTAAGCATGCTAGGATAAACATTACAGCAGATGACAATTTGAAATATTTTCCTTATATTTCCCAGAAAAAAAGTATGCTTGGTAAAAATTTCAGCAGGCAACCTTTTGAAGTATTCATATTTTTTTCCAGAAAATAGGCTTTAACATTCCCTGCAAAATTGTCTTCTTAGGAGACAATTTTCATGAAATGTCAAAGGCTATTTTCTTGAAAAAAAAAAAAAGAGAAAAATATTGTCAATTTGTGGTCTGCTAAAGTAACCCAGAGAGTGGTAGTGGTTAAACAAATCAACACTATTTAAACCTTTTTATATATTTTATCTTATTCAGCATGTATTAGCTGCTTTATTTCAGTGCAAAGCAAATTTTAAAGCCTTTAGCCAGGACAAGTAAATTTGTATGTTAGAGATGTGATAATATTCAGGTCACTTGCCCTTCAGAAAGTGCACTTTTTATGAAACAAATATTTCGGGGTCACTGTACAAGTCTGTTAGCCTGATCGTATGGCATTTTGCAGCCCCTGATCTAGGTCTGCATAGTTTGGTCAGACCTGTTTGTACTAATACTTTGGATAAATATGATAAGATGTTTTGTTTTCTTTTTCTTTTTCACCTAAATTTCACCCAAAGTAGTGTTGATATATTTCTCAACAGAAACTACAGTCGAACCTCGTTATCTCGAACTCGCTTATTTCGAATTACCGCTTATCTCGAAGTGAAAGTCTGGTCCCTGTTTTAACATGAAACTATGACAACAGGTAACAAAATAATGTGGAAAAGAGGAGAAATTGCTCCTAAGGAGCAATTTCTCCTCTTTTCCACATTATTTTATATATATATTTCTAACTTCAGGAGTCAAATTACATATTCATTTGTTAAATGTGGTTGTTCAATTTATTGTTTTCCTCACTCTCTCAACTCTGATATGTCGAAGTATGGATATCTCGAAGTGTTTCAATGAGTCCCTTGGAATTCGAGATAAAGAGAGTCGACTGTATGTTGTGTTACTCACTAGAAATGCTGTTGTTTTTTTTTTTGTTTGTTTTTTTTTTTGTTTTTTTGTGGGGGCTGGTGGGGGGTTGTAAATAATAAACACAGTACTTTTGGGCTGAAAAAGTGTCTTATATAGAGGTCAGGATAGATTCAGTTTTTACAGTTGTACTTGGTTTGATGTTATTGCAGATACCCTTGACATTGAAGCCCCAGCTATATCACCAAGAGCCCTTGCCAAACAGCTTAATCTTGGAAACCCATCTCACCTTGAGAAACGTATAAAAAGAGAACTAGAAGAACAAGGTACTGTAGTTCAGCCATTAAGCACCATTTATAACTGCAGCTGACAACATTTTGAAATATTTTTTATTATTTTTCAGAGAATATAAGACTTTATATTTCATGTGAATTGTCTGCCTAGTCTTATTTTCTCTGAAAAATGAGATGAAAAAATTAGCCTGTCATCTGCTGCAGTTTGCTTGGTGCTTTAAGGTTAAGATACAATTCTGGGAAAATATCATCTACAAACATCAAAGATCAGCTTGCACATCAACCCAGTCGGATTAGCCCCTTCTCTCTTTGTTGATATATTCTACATTTTTGAACACTAGATAAAAAAAATCCTGCATTTTACCCTGTGATAGAAATTTTTATCCTACCTAGGTTATCCTAAGCTAGGGTAAGATTAAAATAGAGAATTCGCCAGTGTTTAATATGCACTGGTTGTATCAGACATTACATACGCCTTAATTAAGTGTGGCTTAATTTATCATAATGCCGTCACTAAATGTCGGTAATGCCATCACAATATGGCGATTGGATTAACTGCATTATCAAAATTTCATGTTCGGAAATGAAAGATATGCAAGAAAAAGAATCTATTATAGGTGTGAAAGGTAGATAAAAAAATAAGTCCCTCTGGATCACAATGTGAGTTTACTTGGCAAGTCTTGTGATGCCAGACAGTGACCAGAAGGATGGACATTTCTATCTATTCTTCATAACCATGATAGATTCTTATAGTATCTTGTATTTACAACAAAGACCCTGATCAGAATATACAAATACATTAAGGACCTGTGTTTCATGAGGTCCAGATCAAACTGAGTAGAAAGACAGGCTTATCTGGTTATGCTCAGGAGATATTTTAACACTTGGCCTACAGGCTATTTTTTTAACCCTTGTCATGCTGAATAAATTAAGATGCCATGTCCATTTCTAATTTTCAGCCAATCAGATTACTTGATCTAAGTTATTCATACAAATAAAAACACTTAATGGCAAACAGTGCAGATCCAGATCAGTTGGCTTCTTCAGAAGCCAACTGATCTGGATCTACATTGTTTGCAAAGGCAGGGTATATCTGGGTTTAGCAGGACAAGGGTTAAATAACTTCCTTGGGACCTGGCAAATGTGAATGTGTGAAAAAGGCATGTGATCAGTATGGTGGTAAGGGCCCACTTAAGGCTTGCAGCAGTTAGGGACTGGGACATATTAGTATTTCTTCTGTATATGCTTTCACATTTGCTTTGTCCTCCATCCTATCAATTTCTCTTTCCTCTCATCTTCTAGCTTTTCTGTCCTTTTTCTGTGTTTGTTGGGGTATACTGTTTTTACATTGTCCATATGTCCGTCCGTATGTCAGTGTCAGTTCATTACAGTTTGGTTTCTGCTTCTTGTCATGCTAAATAATTTTTCAGATGGCAATCATTACCTTGCAGGGGTTATCTAATAAGCACTTACCCAGGAGGCACATGACATTAATACAACGTCGCCTCAACGTCGATGCAACGTCATGACGTTGCATCGACGTTGAGCCGACGTTGTAAAAACGTCATGTGCCTGCTGGGTAATATTATTGACATTTCTTATAATCCGTGAAAACGTGTCGTTGCTACTCATTAGGTGCACCTTGCTGAAACACTTCTAATGAGAATCAACAACATAAATTTTTGTGGAAAAATAAAAATAATATTTACAATCTATAGACATAATTATCTGCCACTTTGTGGTTGCCATTCAAATCAGTGCATTTCTACATATACTCTTCAACCTCGTTATAACATGGTTTGTTATAACATGGTTTTGGATATAACATGGTTCAAAGATGGATCCCAAAAATGTATAGATTATATTGAAAAATGACCATAAATGGTCATTTTTCAATATAATCTATACATTTTTGTTTGGATATAACACGGTTGTTTAACTAACATGGTTTATGCTATGGACCCCAACAACAGTGTTATAAAGAGGTCGTGGTGTAAATGTCTCCACAGAAGTAAAGACCACAAAAAAATACACAACATTAAAGTAATAGAAAAATGCTTTCAAATAAGTTTAATAATTTATCTTCTGAAAGTAATGGAGCTATCACTATTTAAAGTGAGCAGAAATTCTCATCATCTATGTTTCCACTCATGTGTCTGCTAATCTGAGTCATTTTTGTTTACATATGCCCCAGACAATCTTTTCTCATGGCATGTTTGGTATATTTAGGAATACTAGATCTGGATGACAAAGCAGATGATGATCCTGATGATGAAATCCTGGCAGAACTACGCAAGAAACAGGCAGAATTGAAAGCAATCTCACAACATAACATCATGGTCACTAAGAAGCTTTACAAGCTTGCTAGGGAAATGATGGACAAACAGGAACTCAGGAAGAAGCTTTCAGCATCAGATGCTGAGGTGAGTTTGATAACTGTTTTTACCCAAGATATGGACACATTAAATCCTTAAGTACCATACTTTACTATCTTTTGGTGTGTAAAAAAACTGCCAGGGCCCAGATGTTCAAAGCATCGTTAGCTAAATGAGCTCGTTAAGGGTCATTTCGTTAACTGTTTTAGTGGATTCAATATACAATATTCTGATGTTTTTTGCTGAATAAATGTGAGTAGCTTTTGTAAAGCTACTCACATTTTTCAGCAAAAAATTTCAGCATATTTGTGTATCACTCGATGTAAATTTTAACGATTCGTTAACTAACGACATCGTTAGCTTTGAACAACTGGGCCCAGATTGCTAGATGAGTTGCAAACAGTGTCTCATTTTTGGCCATCTGATCTGGGTCTATACTGTGTTCTTAAGGGCAAATATGGTTTCTTTCAGAGTGTCACACAGCTCTGATGATGGAGCATCCTCTTCAAATGCAAGAATTCATGAAGTAAAAAATCATGAAGTAAAAAAATTATAGAATAAAGTATTAAAATTTTAGGAAATTTACCATACATACAGAACAGCAAACAGTGTAAATCCTGATGAGATGCTCTACTACAAGTGATCTCATAAGGGTCTACACTGTTTGTAAAGGTTTGCATTTTGCTATGTTTGATTGTGGTGATTGATGACACAGTCCATTATATTTCTGTACCAAATAGGTAATGGAAGCTTACAGAAAAATCCAGCTGGCAAAACAGAAGAAGAAACCACCAACAAAGAAAGAAAGGGAGGCAGTAGTGAAAGCCCTCAAAGATAGAGAACAGTTTGTCAAAGCCCTTGATATATGATACTATATGCTATAAAATACTGGGCCCAGTTGTTCAAAGCATCGTTAGCTTAACGAGCTCGTTAAGGGTCATTTCGTTAACTGTTTTAGCAGATTCGATATACAACATTCTGATATTTTTTGCTGAAAAAATGTGAGAAGCTTTTGCATTGCAAAAGCTACTCACATTTTTTCAGCAAAAAATTTCAGCATATTTGTGTATCACTCGATGTAAATTTTAAGGAATCGTTAACTAACATCGTCGTTAGCTTTGAACAACTGGGCCCTGACTTTAGATCAGGAGGTCATGGGTTCAGTTCCAGCTGGAGACGAAATACAGCATTTGACTGTACTGCTCCTCATTGCACAGAGCCTTTCAGTATCAACCTGTCACGGTCTCCATATGATTTAAATAATGTTGAAACACCATCGTCATCTGTATAAATCTGTACAGTGAACCCTCGTTATAACAACGGCATTTGTTTCCAAAAATGGTGCCATTAAAATGAATTTGCTGTTGTAAAAAATCCTTAATGGACAGAATGGTATGTAAGAAAGATCTTTTATTCTTATTTCCTCACAGAACATATGTTTTGGATATTTGTTAGAATAGCCTCAGAGAGGTGATTCTAACAAATATCCAAAGCACATGTTGTTTGAAGTTTTAATGAAATACTCTTGCATAATTTCTCATTAACTGTCACCTCTTCAGAGAAGGTTTGGTGGCATTCAATTTGTCCTTATAACGAATTTTGTCATTGTATCGAGTGTTGGTATTAAGAGGGTTTACTGTATAAATGGCACTGTTCCAGATATGAGGTTATCCATGTACACAGAAACCTCTGTTTAACACAGTTCAATATAGCATGGTTTGGATAGAACACATTTAAAGATGGGTCCCCTAAAATTTTGTATATGAACAAAATGAATAGATTATATAGAAAAATGACCAAATTTGTTAAATCTTTACATTTTGTTAAAAATGTATGTATAGATTTCTTTCTTTTTTTTCTTTTTTTTTTTTTTTTTTTTAAGTGCATAGATTATATAGAATGATATTTTATGTTGATTTTTCAATTTAATCTTAATTTTTCCTAAAAATGTATGGATAAAATAGATTAAACATTTATGATCATTTTTCTACATAATCTATAATGTTTAGTTTCAGATAGTTTACATGGTTTTTGCTCTGGATCCAATCAATAGTGTTACTAATTGTATGTTTGTTGGTTTTTTTTCTTTTCTTTTTTCTTGATGAATACTTATATTGTTGAAATTCTAATGACTACCCAGCAACATGTATTTTTGTGGAGCAATAAAAATTGAAAAAATATTGGTCAAAGAAATAACCGTATCAGGATAGGATCTGTCAGAATTGTTTATGCCTGCCACAGTGAAATTCATTGATATATGTATACAATGATAATCCAGGCCAGCAATTCATAGCAACAGATAAGGCACTTTTTTCATCCAAAAAATGCTGATATCTTTCTAATTTCTCCACAAAAACATGTTGTGGGTACTCATTAGAAGTGCCTTGGTGAGGTGCTTCTAATGAGTACCCACAGCATATGTTTTTGTAGAGAAATGAGAAAAATATTATGTGGCTACCCCCTCCTGTCTGTAGCTATGCAACATGCATTTTCATATAATCTGGTCACTTTTTTCACTGTTTTGTTACATGGCATTTTCTTACATAGCAGATTGCAGAAAGTGGTTGGTTGTCTGGCTGTTTACTCACAAGACATAATTGGATTTTTTTTTTTTTTTTTTTTTTTTTGTGGTTTTCAATGCAAAACCTTCTGTCATAATTGCCTATGCACCAACATTTTCATTTCTGTTTATCAGTTTAAAAAGTTTGAATATTATGATTGTTTTGCTTTTGTGAAAAATGGCTGCAAACTGTGTAAAAATTGGAAGAGTAGGTAGTTTGGAAGCAGGCTTTCAACAAGTTCCACTTATTCAAAATTTCTGAATGTTTTCGAACTGTCAGGGTGCTGAGTGGTTAATGCTTCCGACTCCAGTTCACTAGATCCAGGGTTTGACTCCTGCTGGAGGCAGGAAGCAGCCCATGTTTGTATGGCATTTCATTGCACAGAACCTTTCATCAGCACAATTCTGTCAGCTAGATATTTTACTTAAATACAGTGAACCCTCGTTACAACGACAGCATTTGTTCCCAAAGATGTTGCCATTAAAATGAATTTGCTGTTGTAAAGAATCCTTAATGAACAGAATGGCATGTAAAAAAAGACCTTGTTTTATTCATATTTCCTCATATAAAATATGTTTTGGATATTTGTTAGAATTGCCTCAGTGAGGCAATTCTAACAAATATCAAAAACATATGTTGCTTGCAGTTTTAATGCAGTATTCTTGCATATCTTATTAACTGTCACCTCCTGAGTGAAGGTTTCGTGACATTCAAATTGTCATTATAACGAATGTTGTCGTTGTATGGAATGTCAGAATAAAGAGGGTTGACTGCAATAAATAATCTTGAAAAGGAAGTAAAACAAATCCTCATCTTCTGATTTTTTTTTTTTTTTCATGTTTGTTATAAAATGATCAATAATTAAAAATCTGTGGAGAAATACAAATATATCTTGTCATAAAATCTTTTTGAAAAATCAATTTTAATAGTGTAGAAATTGTTTAAACCTTCAGTATCACATTTTCCAGCTCATATGAAATGTCCCTTTTCTGAACAAAATGACTGAAAGTTGAGTAATTTCCTAACTCTCCGCAACACTGATAAGAGAACCCAGATAAATTCTTTGTAGCTCCAGATAAGGCACCTTTTTTCAACTGAAAAGTATTGGTATTTTCTTGTTTGTCCATGAATATTTTTGTTTTGAGACTTTTTAGAAGAGGTTACTCATTAGCAGCATCTCACTGTGCTTCTGAGTACCCACAGCATGTTTCTGTGGAGAAATAACAGAGGAGTTGTTAAGGAGGAGTATTTTATGATAATTCTGGGATAATTTTTCTTATTTCTCCATAATTAGAAGTGCCTCGGAGAGGCACTTCTAATGAGTACCCACAAAATATGGTTTTATAGAGAAATAAGAAAAATTATCCCAGAATTATCATAAAATACTCCTCCTTAACAACTCCTCTGAGAAATAAGTAAAATACTATCTGGATACCACTGCTTATGAAATTATGAATTTTTGTTTGATTTCTATCATCAAAACAGTTGTGGATACTTATTAGAATTATCACTATGTGAGATGTTTCTTACGAGTACTTACATCATATGGTTTTCTTAGAAACAAGAAATCTGTGTTTGAATAGTATTTTCGAAAAGTGTTAATCCAGGTAAATTTTTGCATACAACAAATGCTCTATATACAGACAGGATGACCAGAACCAGTGTATCTGATCAAGGTTTTTACACACTTTACAGTGTCAAATCTCTGTTCACTAAAGAGTTAAAATCCCTATCAAACTATATGGTATGGATACTGGTCTGGGATTTTACTCTTTGATATATGTGGATAAGGTTGCTATTCATGTCTTTTTATAATTTAATTTTTATTATTTTATTATTTTTGTAAATCATCCTATTTATCTGCCTTAGTTCTAGATAAGCTGGTTACTGTATTCATCCTAAATATCCAGAAGTTATGGATGAGCAAACTTTGTAGACCCAGATCAGATGTCACAGAATATGGCATCTGACAAGGTCTACATTGTTTGCCACTTATCACCTGGTGATCAGTGTTTAGGAATAGTACTGTAATGTTATTTTATCAGAATCTTTAGAATAAGTATGGTATTCAGATGAATATTTTTCTTATTTCTTTGAAAAAAAAAATCTATGTTATGGGTGTTCATTGGTATTGCCCTTAGTGATTGGATTCTGATGAGCACTACAACAGATGAGCCGCAATGTAAGAAGACCTGATGACAAAATCTCCCAGCAAAGACTCAAATCAGCTTGTGCGTCAGCATAGTCTGATCAGAGTCTTCATTGTTTACATGAGGAAACTTTGCACCCTTGACTATCCAACTGTGCCCTGTCATCACGAAAACATACAATTTTGACCCCACTTAAACCCCACTTTTATGTAGTAAAACTGGGGTTTAGAGCGGTATACATTATTTTTCTTATTTCCGCTCAAAAACATAGATTGTGGGTACCCATTAGAACTGTCTCAACAAGGCAGTTCTAACGAGTACCCACAATCCATTTTTTGAGCAGAAATTTGAAAAATAGAGTTTTTTTTTATCTGAAAATTTTCAGTTTTTGGAGGTGAAATTTTCTATATACATGTATTTGAATAGGCATGTTTTCGAATTTGGAATTTTCTGATGAGACTGCATGATGGCGTAGGCTTGTGAGAATCTATGCTGGGTACATGTCTGAAGGTACTTTTTCTGATGTGGCTGATATATTTTCATGGAGAAGTAAGAAAAGTATTGATACATTTGGTAGAAGTATTTTGTCGGAAAAAGCATCCAGTCTAGAAATAGGAAGTTTTGTATCATCGAATTCATTTGTCATATTGTTGTTTCAATAAGTGTACATGTAAATAAATAAAGTGCTTTCTTATGATAGCTGTTGGTAGTTCTTTACAATTTGCTTATAATTGAACAAATTATTTCCTTTAAAGGTAGCCCATCAGAGAAGGGTTTCATTAGCTATAGAGTTGTCTCCCTTCAAAAGGGAGGTAAAACTTTCAACTGAGAGTGTATTCGTTCAACTTAACGCTGAGTTTTTGAAATAGACTCTTCCATCTCTGCATTTGGACACATCCATTGTTGCCAAAAGGGTGACAGATGTAAATCAAGAACAGGATGACAAACAGTGTAGATCCAGAGGAGACGGCTCATTATGAGCCATCTCATCTGGATCTATTCTGTTTGCAAAAATATAATTGTGGTCTACAGGGCTGAAAGGGTTAGGGGCAAACGATACAATTTCAAGGCAGGCTATTCTTTCAAAATTGTTTCTCTCTCTTCTGAAACTGGTTCTTTCAGAAGCGGTTGATGTTCAGGAACACAAAAGTTGTTTCCCTTATCAAAAATGATGGAAAGTCTACAAAATGTATCTACTCACCTCCAATTCAGCATGCTAAAGGGAACATTTTGTTTAGTTTTTCTCTTTAGCCATTCAAGAGCTTGGTGATCTTGGAAAGTTTATCTTTCTCAAGTCTTTCTTGTTATGAAGTATGCGTCACAAAGGATCGTGGAGTCAATGTCTGCTTACTGAAACTTTAAACACAAAGGGATCCCCTTGCATCCACTTTCATCTGTTGGGCCTAGCTACCATATTTAGCCTATATATTGGGACACCTGAATTCCTTACTATACTTGTCCTAAAAGTTGAACCAGTCCAGTATACTACCTATTGATGTCGTCCATTCCTGGATGTTTGACAAAGAGTGTAGACCCTGATCAGAAGCTGCAGAAAGTAGCATCTGATCAGGGTCTACACTGTTTGCTCAGGCCTGTCCAAACATTTAGGACTATAACAGTGTATTCACAACAATATTTTCATAGCTCTTGATAAGAGGGGTGATCATAAAAGTATTTTTTCTTACTTACCATATTCCAACTAATTACCACACTGTGCACTTAGGTTTTTCAAAAATACTTGGAAAACTTGTGATAAAATATGTACCTACCTATACTAAGGGTATACTTCAAAAAGAGAGAAAAAAAGGACTCATCAGAAGATGCTTATGTGTTTTTTTTTTTTTTTGTTTAAAAGCATATGTTGTGGGTACTCATTTGAATTGCATCGATAAATCGAAGTAGATATAAATACTCTGGCTGTAATCTGAAGACAACTGAATTGCTTGACTCTGTGCTTATAGGGTTATGTGCAGTAATTAGAAAACGATATATATAAAAATTATGTTGTGGACACTCATTAGAATTTCCTAAGCAGGGTAGTTTTACTGAGTACAGTGCCGGCCTCGGTGGCTCAGCCGGATGCGATAACCCAGAATAGTTATGTAATCTATGAAGTACTGAGTGGAGGCTGTATTTCTGCAAAAAAAAAAAAAAAAAAAAAATGTTAGTGGCCAAATATATGGATGGAGTATGCATTCAAATTAATAGCCCAGGACAGAACATTACAGGCAGTTAAGTTTGAAACTGATATAGTTCTTTTCATACCCATACTTAAAACTGCAACAGTGAGCTAGAAAAGAACAGGGTTTCTCATCTCTAGGATATCCTTCTCTCCTACTCCTTACTGCAGATAGCTATATGCATATATTGATGTAAAATATGCTTATATGTGGGGATGGGGAAACAGTATTTTCTAAATATTTATCCATTTGCCATGCATTTCAATACCAAAATTTGGCTCTTTACTCAAATTTAGGATCAGATTGCAGTGCTGTTGGAAAAGTTGTTTTCATGACAATAACTATGGGACATTTAAAGACCCTTACTGCAAAAAAAAAAAAAAAAAAAGGTAATTATGCATTTTGATGAAACTTTAAGTCATTTTGTAAGCAAATGTACATTGCCACAGTCTGAAGTCCTGTTGACTTTTTATCATTACAAGTAAACTTCTCAACAACAGCCACTCTTGGGTACACATAGAACTGGCTGTTATAGGGAGGTCACTGTTGTAGGAATCATAAAAGTGGCTTTTATATGGATATTTTTTGTAAGATGACTTAGTAGAGGTTCCACTATAAATAAAAACTTTTTATGTGCATTAACCATAAGGTTTTAAAAGTGTTTTGAAGAAAATTTTACAGCAGTTCCCTGTACCTTTATCGAACTCCCCTGTGGAATGGATGCCTTTTTAAGGAAAGCCACTCTTTTTGAAATTGTTTTTGGGAAGCCACTCTTTTAAAAATTGTTTTTGCTCCTTTCTGAAAAGGGTCTAATCAAATAGGGAAGAATTTACTCCCCTTGAAATACTTATCTCAACAATCTAGTTTGTGAACTTTCTCTGTATTAAACACCTCTTTTAAAAGACCAGTTTCGTGGTTTCGTAAAGGATGTAAATTTACCTGTTTTAAGCTAGCACCTGTCCTAGGTGCTTGCTTAAAACAGCTGTACATGCTATTTCTGAAGGAATCTGAGGATTTCAGACAGAAGGCCTCGAAAATAAACAGTGCTTAGTAAAACTGGATTATCATATTTACCTAAATATGAGGACACCTTTAATTCCTTAACTCTTGTCATGCTAATAAATTAAGATACTACACCCATTTCTAATTGTAAGCCAATCAGATTTCTTAATCTGATTGTTGATATAAATTCACATACTGATGACAAACAGTGCAGATCTAGATCAGTTAGCTTCTGGAGAAGCCAACTGATCTGGATCTACAGTTTGCAAAGGCAAGGGTATATCCGGGTTCAGCAAGACATACTTGTCATAAAAGTTCAATCAGCATTCACTATCTATTGATATGTCTAAAAACTGCTGTATGATTGGCAAACAGTGTATGTAAACCCTTTTCAGATGCTGCATTCTACAGAATCTGTCTGGGTCTACACCATTTGTTCAGGCCTACACAGTAAAATTCAGCTTTTAAAACCACCTTTGGGATTACTTAAAACTGGTCTTATTATTTGAGTGATCTTAATAGTGGAATTTTACTGTAGATTAACCCTTGTCCTGCTGAACCCAGATATACCCTGCCTTTGCAAACAGTGTAGATCCAGATCAGTTGGCTTCTGAAGAAGCCAACTGATCTGGATTTGCACTGTTTGCCATTCACTATGTGAATTTATATCAAAGATCTGGATCAAGGAATCTGACTGGCTGACAATTAGAAGTGGGCATGGTATCTTAATTTATTCAGCAGGACAAGGGTTAATAATGGCAATGGAAATTCCTTCACACAATATTATAATATTTTCCTGTTACTGTTTTTTTGTTTGTTTTTGTGTGTGTGTGTGTGTGTGTGTGTGTGTGTGTGTGTGTGTGTGTGTGTGTGTGTGTGTGTGTGAGGGGGTGGGGTGTTAATAAGAATATTTTGAACATTTTTTTTTTTGGGGGGGGTGTAAGTGTGACGGGGTGGGGGTGTTAATAAGAACACAAAAACAATTTTATTTTATTTATTTATTTATTTATTTTTTTTTTTTACTTATTGTTTTTTGTTTTTTTTTTGTTTTTTTTTGGTGAGTGTGTGTGAGGGGTGCGGTGTTAATAAGAACACAAAAACAATTTTATTTGGTAACTTTTTATTAAATAAATTTTCCTTTACATAGATGTACCGGTAAATCACATTGACTTCAAAGCAATAAAGAAAAAAACATTTTCAGTCATGTTGTAAAACGTTTGAGGCATCACATGGTAAAATCTCTCAACCAACATTTCAACAATGCTCTGATTATATTCTTCATGTCTGTTTACACAACAAAGATCAGGGCCCAGTTTTTTAAAGCTTAACGAAGTTGTCAGCCAACATGACATTAAAAGTTCTATTTTGAAATATGGCAAATACATTGGTACTTTTTGCTGAAAAATGTGAGCAGCTTTTGCATTGCAAAAGCTACTCACATTTTTGCAACAAATATATCAATGTATTTGAAAACTCCTAAGCTACAACAGTTAATGAACTTGTCATTAATGAGCTTGTTAAGCTTACAATGCTTTGAACAACTGGGCCCTGGTCATTCTGAAACATATAGTCGAACCTGCCTAAAGACCATCTCTGTGAACCATTACCACCCTGGGCATATTCAGCAGAACCTGCCTAAAGACCATCTCTGTGAACCATTACCACCCTGGGCATATTCAGCAGACAACAAATTGATGACATTTTTCTTACTTTTCCTGGAAAACAGGATTTGATAAAAATATTTCAAAATGTTGTCTTCTGCAAATTATACCCAGAGGGCTAAGTGTTTAGAGACTACATGTACATGTACTTCTATATACAGATTAAGTGAAAATGTAACCCTATGCAAATACTACCGGTATGTCATTTCTGACTTTTCAATTACCGTATTCGACCTAATTACCACACATACCCCTATAAGCGCACAGTCAAGAAATTCCGTAGTCTTCAGATTACAACCAGTGTACTTTTTTCTTTACTTCTTTACAAAGGCATATGTTGTGGGTATTCATTTGAATTGCATCGACAAGTCGATGCAATTCAAATGAGTACCCACAACATATGCCTTTGTAAAGAAAGTCAGAAAAATCGCATAGTCATCATTAAATAAGTCCTTTTCTGATCTTTTTTATAGTGTATCCTTAGTAGATAGATACATATCTGACCACAAATGAGTGTGTCCTGTAAGTTTGAAAAACCTAAGCGCACAGTGCGGTACTTAGGTCGAATACGGTACTCTTAAAGTGCCAAGTAAAATTGTAGCAATTGACAATCTAATTTTATTATTATTAGTTTTCTGAGAAAATAAGGCTTTATAATTCATGTGAATTTCTATGGCCATTTCCGCTGATTCAAGAAGGGCAGTTGTCTGTTACTGGGGTAAGTATGTGCACAAGGACTGGTTAACTGCTTAGAGGACTAAGCCTGTCCAGGAAAAGTGTGGTTAGGTAAACTGACCAGCTCAACTTGGCCTTAACAGAACTGACTGGGCAGTAAAACTTCATGTTTTCTCAGTTTATGTGAATCATCAGCCCTAGAAGACAATTTACATGTAATGTCAAGCCTTATTTTCTCTGAATAGTGATAAAATAATATATTACAAAATTTTGTCTGCTGCAGTTGTGACTGGTGCTTTAAGGGCTAAGAGACCTTTTGTCTTAAAAAAAAACAAAAAAAAAAAAACTATACTTTTGGAGTCAAACTGAAGAGTCTTTTCATATAGACCTGACTGTATAAGGAACATTGCAGAGATACACAGACAAGACGAGAATCTCTTCTATGTGTATATCAAAAGGGCAACATCAAGTGAAAAAAGTGCTTTCCTGCGCAAAATGCGCATATTCAGAACATCCTGCACATGCCTAAAGAATCCTCTGGGCCTTTGCTCTCTCTTTAGTAGTATCCAATGATTCTGTTAGTGGACAGGGAAGGTCTTGATCAGACTGTGCATAAGGGTAGGCTGATCAGGGCCTTTGCTATCCACATACGCTCAAAGACATGGATTTGCAAAGTGCTGCCCAGATAATAGTACTTTTTACATACAGTCCCATAAATATAAATAAAAGTGCAAATGAATACCAGCAATTTATAGGTGCTGGAATAAAATTGTAACATACTAACACTGATGGAAGAAGATTTATAAAAGTAATTCTTGGCCAGGTATTGTCACATTAAAATATAACCAGAAAGTTGAAGCAGTCTGATCGGGCTCTATTATGTGTGATGAAATATACTATACAATAGAGATGGGGCAACTGAACATGTTATTGTAATGCAACTGTAATCTGTAATACAGTACAACTTGCAAAGTTACCTTAATATAATGATTACATTAATTATTTACATTTAGGTGTAACATTAACGCTGAGCACTCTGGGTAAAATTTTCAGCAGGCTACATATTGAAATATTTTTCTTAAAGAACAGGTCTTGACATTTCTTGCAAGTACGGTTATCCTGATTTCTGGGAAAAATAAGAAAAATATCTTCAATTTGGCATCTGCTGAATTAGCCAAGAGAGGTAAAGGTTAATTAATCCTTAAAGCGCCAAGAAAACCTGCATCTGAAAATGTCGTCTGCTGAATATTCTTGCAGACTTTCAAACCTATTTTTGCATACAGGCAAACAGTAGGGATCCTGATCAGACTGCTCCTAAAGGAGCAGTCTGATATGGGTCCACACTGTTTGCAAAAATGACTTTAAAATCACAAGCAGATGACAAAGCAGACGACAATAGTTGTGACTGGCGCTTTAAGGGTTAAGTTACACTCGCCCTATTATGGGATGTGGTAATCAAAATATTATAATAAAGCATTAGGAGCAGTCTGATCTAGTTTTACTCTGTTTGCTCAGGCTGGCAGTCCAAATATTTAGGGTAAATATGGCATATGAAAAGTAAAGGCTGTTGACTTTTTATCTAATAGATTTCATACAAACATACAAAAACTAAAAAGGGAGGTAATAAATGTGTCATGGTCATGTGTCCTTGGAGTTTTTTTTTTTGCATGTTATGTTCAGTGTTCTGTGATGTCAAATTGTACATGTTCATTCTCAACTTAATGCTTAAGAGCCAATCACAACTCCAGCAGACAACATTCTGATTTTTATTATTTTTCAGTGAAAATAAGGCCTGACATTTCATGTGAATCTTCTGTCTGAAAGAAACTTCAAGCCTCATTTTCTTACAAAAATGAAAACAACAGAATGCCTCTGCTACAATTTTGGCTGGCACTTCAATGGTTAATGTCATACCTAATGATGATGTTTGTTCACAGTAAATGCATTTTGTCCTGAAATGATGCACAGCCATATTTAAACAGAATAACTTCACTAGTACATGGATTTCAGTTAAAGCATAGCATCCATTTGCATTTTCTACAAGCATTTATGGAAAAAATAATGTTTCTTTTTCAAGATCTTACTCAAGGAAGAGTTTAAACTTTGACACACTCTGGTTATCCTGCAGATGGCAGATTGATGATATTTTTCTTATTTTTCCAAAAATAGGCTTTGATATTTCATGCAAATTGTCTCCTATGAGACAATTAGCAAGAAATGCCAAAGCATATTTTCTGGAACAAAAATAATAAAAATATTTCAAAATGTCTTCTGCTGAAATTCTTGCCCAGCATGCTAAGCATCAAATGCCTCTTTCATTTAGTATGGATCAACTAATCTGTTAAACAAACTACCAGATTTACCTTAACCCTTGCCATGCTGAATAACTTAAGATGCCACACCCACTTCTAATTTTCAGCCAATCAGATTACTGGATCCAGGTTCTTGATACAAATTCACATACTTAATGACAAACAGTGCAGATTCAGATCAGTTGGCTTCTGAAGAAGCCAACTGATCTGGAGCTACACTGTTTTCAAAAGCAGAGCATATCCAGGTTCAGCAGTACCAGGGTTTAATATTCAGACACCTAAACTCCTTACTATACTATCCTAGAATTTCAATCAGTCCATTCTACTACCTGCCATCATGTCTAAAATTCTTTTAGATGAGTGGCAAAAAGTGTAGACCCAGATCAGATGCTGCAGAATGCAGCATCTGATCTGGGTCTACACTGTTTGATCAAGCCTGTCTGTCCAAATACTTAGTAAAAATATCCAAATCCAGTACCCTATATATGTAAGTTATGAATTTAATTAACATATTTGCATTCAAATCCATTTTCATTTAAGAGGAGTAGATCACTTTTGGGGGAGGCAATTCTTCTAAGACATTTGGCTTACTTGGTGCGAAGGAAAGTGAACATTAAGTCACAGAAGTTGTCTCCCTTGTAAATAATGGTGTAAAACTGAAACCAAACAAGTATATTCAGCCTTTGCTGTTTGCAGACATTTAGTAGTGTACTTAGTCCATCCTAGCATCTACCCTAGCAACAACCCTAGTGTCCACCCTAAAAAAGGGGGAGAACCTACATCATAGTAAACAGTGAAAAAGACTATAGATTTTTGTGAAAAGGGCCTGTTCAAATCAAATGGTCATTTTTTATTAATGTTTTCATTGTTTTGATGATAAACAGAATAAGCTCAGAGTATGTACCAAGGACGAAAGTACTTGTATCTGCAAATTTTATGTACTAATGTATTGTCATCATTGAGAATACTCAAGCACAATATTTTGATAACCTTATAAGAAAATTGTACGCGAGTGTTCTCAACAATGACAATACGGTTATGCATCAAGTTTGCCAATATAAATGCTTTGTTTCTTGCTTCATTCTCTGAGCCTATCCTGGTTTTTGTCAGAATAACAAAATGGAAATCGACAGCAACTTACCAATTTGAAATACTTTTCACTAAAACTTAAAGTCTTTTTTATTCTTGACTGTGACGTAGGTTCTCCCCCTTGCAAAATGAAGTCTACAAACTAAAATTTTACCTCTTTTATCGCAGACACTGAGGTAAACAAGGATGACAACTCTCATTCTTCTGGTGCTTCTTTTCCCATTTTAGTATGCGAGTACAACAAAGCAAAAGTTCTATTTGTATTTTCTATTAAAATTTCATTACTCCTTTTCCTGTTGTTTGTGTATATATATGCTTTAGAGGAACATACCAACTTGAGTGCATCTCATGACCTTCAGAAACAAGTATCATCCCTTAGTTCTAGGTTTTATGACAGGGGAGGAAATATTTTAAAATGTTTTATTACTACATGTATTTCAATTCTGCATATTTAAGGTAAAAAGCAGATAATCTAACAACTGTGGTTCAGTAATGCATTAATTAACATCTATAATTTCTTGTCAAGGATCTATGGAAATAAAAAAGAAAAAATCATGCTGAAATGAAAGTTTTACCGGAATTCAAATTTGCTGCTTGTACTAAGCAGTAACTGCACTGGGTGACTGCATAAAGACATCAGCATTACACAAATGATAACATTATAAAAATAGCTCTGACATTTTGGCAATAATATAAATATTAGCCCTTAAAGTGCCAAGCAAAATTTGTAGCAGATACCATTCAAATTTTTTTTTATTATTATTTTTCAGAGAAAACAAAACTTGACATTTCATATGAACTGTCTGCTTGGCAGACAATTCACATGAAATGACAAGACTTGTTTGGCAGACAATTCACATGAAATGATGACTTGTTTTCTCTGAAAAATAAAAAAGAAAATAAAAAAAATGTTGTCTGCTGCAGTTCTGACTTGCGCTTTAAGAGTTAGTATATACAAGTAACAACATGCTATTTATAAACTAACTTGTCAGTTAAAAATCAAAACATGTAAGACAAGTCAAGCTTCGTAAAAAAAGTGCTTGAGCAAACAGACCCAGGTCAGACTGCTTCTTAAGGAGCCATCTGATCAATGTCTACTCTATTTACCAATCCATTTGAGACACAGCATTACTGGGCAGTAAAACAGACATATTCGGATTTTTGTATTATTACAGTACATATCCAAAGTGTCCCAATTTTTAGGACCAATATAGTATAAAATGGCTCTTAGTATAAATGTAAACAGAAAAGGACCAAACTGGTTGTGCATTTGTATCTTTTGATCAAGGCCTTTAGATTTAGCCAGAAAATTCTGCTGATTTTATGCTTCTTCCAGGCATAATACTGAACATCCTGATCATGAGCAGAAACAGGCCGATGTGGGCTACTGCTGTCTGCACATGTGCTAAGACCTTTTGTTGGCATTCTTTTCTGCATCAAGAAAAGGGCATTTCCAAGTAAACAAGATCTATGCTAAAATGTGAGAAAATGTATCTTATGACACTACCAGCAAAGACTCAGGTAGACTTGCAGGCTGGTTTGAAACTTTACTTCTCACACGTCATATAAGGCTGGTGTTCATCTCTTTATATGACTCAAAGTATTTACCCTAAAGTACTCAGACAGACAAGACAGCAAACAATTTAGACCCAGATCAGATGCTGCAGGATGCAAGTAGTTTTTAAGACACATTTTTTGTTAGTATTTGGTAGACTGGCCTGAGCAATCAATGTAGACCCAGATCAGATGCCACACATCCAAATAATTTGAAGGCCAGTTTTGATAAGCAGTAAAGATGTCCAAATATATAGGGTAAGTATGGCTGAAGGAGAATTGGCAGGAAATCAGTTAAACATAAGAATGATTTCTGGCGGGCAAAGTGGGGTGATGGGTAGGTGGGGTGTGTGTGGGTGAGTGGGTGGAACATGGGTAGGATATATATTGACAAAACTTCAGAGAAAAGGCTCGCTTTCAACCAAAAACCTTATTTTTCCAGGAAAACATAATATGGGTACTATTTAAATGGAATTAGCTCCCTGAGTCAATTCTACAGAGTACACACAAAATATTTTCAAGTAGAAATTAGAAAAAATATATTTATCTGGACACCCCTCTTCTCTTGAATTGTATTCACAAAAGTATGGTTTTTCAAAAAATTTTGTACACCAATTTTTTTCACAAAATGGAATATGCAAACAGTGGAGGAGCAGTCTGATTAGGGTCTACACTGTTTGCCATTCCCCCAAGTATTTTGTGAAACAAATGCATAAAAAACAACAACACAATTTAGGTAATAATAGTAAGGCATAAACATAAACTCTTTGGAATTTTAGAACAAAGATGACATTATAGGACATTTACAATATGGGTGTATGCAACAGAATGAAGAAGAAAACATTAATACTGTTTTTACATTGATACATAAAATATAAACATATCAACACTATTTTCTAATGCACTTTCACCCTTACATTACCAAAATAACCCTAAACATTGGGACAGATGGGCCTGAGCAAACAGTGCAGACCCAGATCAGATGCTGCAGAATGCAGCATCTGATCAGGGTCTACGCTGTTTGCCTTTCAATCAGCACTATTTTAGTACAATTGACTTTTTCAAATTTTAGGACAAGTATGGTAAGGCCGTAAGGTGTCCGGATACTTAGGGTAAATACAGTGGTTGTAATTTACAATTTACCATATTTACTCTGATATTCGGGCACTTGAACTTATTACCATACTTGTCCTAAAATTTGACCTAAGTATTTTACTACATGTTGATGTGTCTTAAAAGTGCTGGATTAGTGGCAAACAGTGTAGACCCTGATCAAATGCCACATTCTGCAGCATCTGATCTACATTGTTTGCTCAGGCCTGTCTGTCCCAATAATAAGGATAAATATTCTAATAACACAGTTAGACTTTTATATTGTACGTATAAAGCTTGACATTTGTCCTCTATATGTAGATAACTAAATTGGCAGACAACAAATGTGATATTTTTCATATTTGTATGATAAATGGAGTCAATGCAGTCAATGACTGCAAGGGCTCAATGGTGACTGAAAAGTTAAAACGCCATCTAAAATTGCTGTAAGCAATTTAAGTTTTGTTCTAGAGCATAGACAGACACACATTGCTTTGGTAAGAGTTGAAATGAAATTACCATTATAAGTATTGGGACAGATAAGCCTTTGCAAACAGTGTAGAACCAGATCAGATACTGCAGAATGCGGCATCTGATCAGGTTCTACACTGTTTGCCATACATACAGTAATATTTTAGACAAATCGAGAGGTTGTAAAATGGACTATTTCAAATTTTAGGAGATGTATGGTAAGTAGGTGAGGTATCCCAATAAGGGTTATTATGGTACAGTCAAACCTGCCCTAAAGGCCACCTGTATTAAGCAATCACCTGTCTTTAAAGGCCACTATTTCAGGTCCCATTAAAGGCAAATAAGTGGAAATCTACCTGTATTAAGCAAGCACCTGTCTTAAGCAACCAATTTTTAGCTTTCCCATAGATGCTTGCTTAACACAGGCTTAAAATCAAAGTAAATGCAAGTTTTTGCTGTAGTTGGTCATTAGCATAGTCGAAAAATGAAAAAAAGATGAAAATCACACTGTCTGGAGAAGAGGCTTGTCCAAAGGATTGTCACGATTCAATATCCAATCTTGTCCAAAGGATTGTCACGATTCAATATCCAATCAAGTTACTGGAAATTTATATGAATTATAAATATAGGGCTTAAATGACTTTTCATGGGAAGTATCTCCCTTGGATTTGAGTCACAAAAAATGTTGAGCACTATTTTGAAGAGAAATTTGAGATAAAAATATGATAAAATGCTGTCTGTTTTTATTTAACCCTTGTCATGCTGAGTAAATTAAGATGCCATGCCCACGTTGAATTTTCAGCCAATCAGATTACTTGATCAAGACTGTTGATATAAATTCACATGCTTAATGGCAAACAGTGCAGATCCAGATCAGTTGGCTTCTTCAGAAGCCAACTGATCTGGATCTACACTGTTTGCAAAGGCAGGACATATCCAGGTTCTGCAGGACCCGGTTTCTAAATGGAATGACCCATGAGAGAAATAAACCCACTCACATTGAAAACAGCTTTAGTGTCAAGATTCCTGGGCCATACTAGCCCGCATATTAAGGGTTTATAACAAAAATAGAGACATGAAAACATAACATTGGTCTTTAAAACTGGTAACCTGTATCATGTTAAACTCAAAAATAAAAAATGTCTACACAGCTGCACAAAAAAAAATATCAACATAAAAACTGATTATAAACTTTGCCATAAACAGCATTTATTATTGGTAAACAAGAGAGCACAAACAACTAGTAGCACCATGTACATATGATGCACAATACAGGAAAGAGCTGATTAATACTTTGCATTCTGGGAAAAAAATTTCAGCAATCGACCGTTTGAAATAATTTTCTTATTTTTGCCAGCTAACAGGATTTAACAATTCATGCAAATTGTCTCCTAAAGTGGTCAGGTCAAATCCTGCTTTCTGGGGAAAATAAGAAAAGAGTAATTAATTTGCTTTCTGCTGATTTTGCTTATAGAGTGGTAAAGCTTAATTAGGCCCTTAAAATGTAGCAGTCGACAAACTAATTTTTCATTATTTTTCAGAAAAAATAAGGTTTGACATTTCATGTGGCTTGTCCACTAAGCAGATGATTCACATGAAATGTTTTCAGAGAAAATAAGAAATGCTTTTACAATAGTAAAATATTTTATGGGCGAGACTCGACCCATTTTCTAGTGGGGTGTACCATCCTTATCCAGCTTTTCAACCTGGCACCAGTCCAGGTTCCTCTTAAATTATCAGCCAATCAGATTCCTGCATTTCTGAATACTAATTAGATTAAGCGTCATCCCGCACAAGTTTTCTTGCTCTGGCCGTAACCAGACCTTTGTCAGAATTTTTATTAATTTTTAGCCAACCTCCACCTCCCATTCCGCCACCATGCTGTTTAAGGTTATGGCTTTTTAGTCTTAGTATACAGAAACTCAGAGGAGCTTTCTGGTCACCCAGATTTGTAAAAATGCTTTTATTCGACTATTCTGATTCATATTTCCATGTAAAACAATATTTCTTCAACCTTACTTTGGCATTTAGATAAATAAATGCCCTTTTACTACAATCAGTCTAGTCATTGTCATTTTCCCAAACGAGCTGCACTGCACATCAATTTCCTGCTGCCGTCAGGCCCGAACCATAAATGTCAATAAGCAGTGCTTATTTGATACCCACCACTCAGGAACCAAAACATAATGGACAGACAATATGAAAACAGTATACCCCACCAACATAGAAGCACAGTTTGCAGAGGGTGGGGGTGGGGGGGGGTATATGATGTTTATAATAATGTTTAAAATTTCATATGAATCATCTGCCTAACAGATTATTCACATGAATTGTCAAGCCATATTTTCTCTGAAAAATACACGTAATACAAATATTTCGAAATGTCATCTGCTGCAGTTATGACTGGCATTATAAGGGTTAATTAAACAGGAAGTTAGCCCATTAACAATCTCATATCCAATCTCATATATGCATACGGTTTCAATAAAATTCATCACAAACAGCTGGTTATCACATGATGATGAAATATGGATGAAGGGATAAATGTACATTATGACGGATATTCTCATGTTAGGTCAGGACAGGATTTCTTGATTAGTGATTAATAGCCTCAGTGTGTCTTGATAAGTAAGATTTTGCTTTGAAAAAAAAAAAAAATGGGTTAGCAATTACTTTGTCTCTGAACACAAACCCATTGTAGACTGAATAGACTCTCCCACACTATATATTGGAAGAGTCCAATTTCAATTTTAGGTATGTCTGGCTATGAGATTTACATATTCCTAAAGAAAAATGGCTAAACTATTTGCAAAAAGTGGAGACCCTGACCAGACGCCACATTCTGCGACATCTGATCTGGGTCTGCACTGTTTGCCAATGAGAGATAGCAGCAGTATTTCTATTATCTCCCTTGACAGGTAAAGTCCAAGGTAGATCAAATACTAACCAGGTCCTTCTAATTGGAATCCTCTGCTTTTATCATAGGTCATCAGTGGAATTAAACAAATTCTTAACTTTACATTTCTCCATATCCACATGGAAGATTAATTAATATTATATATTTCATTGCACAGAAAATATTTCTTCTAAATATTTTGGAAGCTGTATTGGCATATGACCTTGTTAAAATTAGATTTATGAAGGAAAAGGAAGTGATACTTAATGGAAACACTAATGATAAAAGCAGAGGAATCCATTTAATTGGACCTGGTTATTTACAGAAAGTAATCAAGGGAGTTAACTGACTGCTTTCTCCTATTACCCTTTTACGAGTCTCCCAACTACAATGTGTTAAGACCAAACTCTTGTAAATTGAATGATTTCTGCAAAAAAAAATCTATGATGATGATTTGGTGTTTTACACCCCTTTCAACATTATTTAAGTCATATTGAGACAGTAAAGGGGTGACAAGGAAAGGCTCTGTGGAATGCTTTAAGGTCATGAGCTGAATTCAACCTCAAGTGGGATTTGAACCCCAAAACCAAGTGATCCGAAGTCAGGAGCACTCACCACTTGGCCATGTACACGCTTCTGCAAAATATCAGATTACTGACTACTGATTACAGGACCAAAATTTTGTTGGGTAGCAATTAACTCTATCCCGCATCCAGACCTTGTTGTGGGTACTCATTCACATTTCTTGGTTAACCCTTGTCATGCTGAATAAATTGTCACGCCCACTTCTAATTGTCAGCCAATCAGATTATTTAATCCAGATTTTTTATGTAAATTCTCATACTGAATGACAAACAGTGTAGATCCAGATCAGTTGGCTTCTAAAGAAGCCAACTGATCTGGATGTACACTGTTTGCATAAGCAGGGCATATCTAGGTTCAACAGGATCAAGGTTAAAGAAAAAGCTCCTTATCTCAATGTATGTAGCAGTTTGTCATTTTCTTGATTAGACAAGTATCCAGATAACATACATACTTTTCCTTTTTCTCCACAAGAACATATGTTTATAGGTACTCATTAGAAGCGGCACTTCTAATGTGTACCCACAACATATACCTTGTGGAGAAATAAGAAAAAATCCCACATTTCTTGGTGAAAAAAGCACCTTATCTTGACCTGTGTTATAGTGGGTCATGATTATCACAAAGCTTTTCCTAGATAAGTTATATCAGATAAGTATTTGTCTTACTTCTCCACAAAAATATATGTTTGGGTACTTATTAGTAGTACCTCACTAAAGTGCTTCTAATGAGTATCCAAAACATATGTTTCCATGGAGAAATAAGAAAAATATCCTCATTTCTTCGTTAAAAAAAACTTCTTTTCCAGACCTATGTCACAGTCCATCATGATTATCACACAGTTCTTCCAAGATAAGGCATATCCAAAATAAACATTTTCCTTATTTCTTCATATAAACAGATATTGTGCACCTCAATGAGGTGCTTCTAATGAGTACCTACAACACATGCTTTGTGGAGAAATAAGAAAAGTATCCACACTTCTTGAAAAAAAAACCACTTTATCCAGACCTTTGACATATTTCATGACAAGGTCAGGTCTGTTGCATGTCATGGCAAGATTGTCACAAAATCCAAACAAGACTATCACAGTGTGTCAATTAGTATCAAGGCCATCTCAATGAAGACATCACAGTGACATAAGGCTTTCCTTCTGTCGATAGTAACCTTGGAATCTGCTCTCTGCATAATCCTGAAATAGAGGAAATCTTATCATTCAAAATTATTACCTTATTCACCCTATGTATTCAAACAGATATAGATAGGCCTTTGCAAACAGTGTAGACCCAGATCAGATGATCATCTGATCAGGGTCTATGCTGTTTGCCATACATAAAGCAATATTTTAGACACATCAACAGGTAGTAGAATGGACAATGTCTAGCCAAATCTTACCATGGAAAATATATTACAGTATTTACCCTAAATATTCAAACAGACACTAATGTAAACAGTGTAAACCCAGATCAAACTGCTCCTAAAATGACCAATCAGGGTCCCCACTGAAACAGAGGAAATCTTATCACTGAAAACATATTACAATATATACCCTAAATATTTAGACAGCCATGTCCAAGCAAACAGTTTAGACTCGGATCAGACTGAACCTAAAACAGTCAATCATGGTCTCCACTAGCTGTGAAATTCTGAAACGGAGGAAATCTTTACAAAAGAAAAGGTATTATAATATTTACCCTAAATATTCAAAACAGACACCTATGCATATAGTGTAGGTCCACATCAAATTGCTCTTAAAGCAGCCAATCAGTGTCTACACTGTTTGCCATTCAGTCAGCAAAAAATATATCAGACAGTGAGCAAATCTCACATACTCCCAGCTATGGCCAGCACATGCATGTTCATTACGAAAACACGCCTATTCAAAAATATAGAAAATTTCATCTCCAAAAACTGAAAATTTTCAGATAAAAAACTCCGATATTTTTCCTATTTCTGCACAAAACATAGATTGTGCGTACTCGTTAGAACCGCCTCGACGAGGCGGTTCTAATGAGTACCCACAATCTATGTTTTGAGCAGAAATAAGAAAAATAACTAATACCCCTGCAAACCCCAGTTTTACTATATAAAAGTGGGGTTTAAGAGGGTCAAAATTATATAGGCATGTTTTCGTGATGTGAACAAGTTTTAAAGATGTAAATTTCCCTTTACACTGCATTGGAGTGAGATATGGAGAAAGGAAAAGTGGAAAAAGAAGGCAATAATAAATCTCAGCATTTTTGTTTTCTGTCCAATAATAAACTTGGAGCTGAAAAATATGCATTACGAAAACTTGCCTATTCAAATATATTGAAAATTTTTCAACCAAAAACGGAAAATTTTCAGATATAAAAATTCTGATATTTTTCATATTCCTGCTCAAAACACAGATTGTGAGTACTTGTTAGAACTGCCTCAACAAGGCACTTCTAACGAGTACCCACAATCTATGTTTTTTAGTAAAATGAGAAAACGTATACCCCTATAAACCCCAGTTTTACTGTATAAAAGTGCAGTTTAAGGGAGTCAAAAGTATATTGGCTTGTTTTCGTGATGTGAAGATTTTTTTACTGGAGAAAGAAAAATGCAGAGAAAGAAAAATGGACAAATAAAAGAAATGATAAGCATGAGGATGCTGGTTCTCACACAATACAACTAGTGGTATCCAACGTTTGTACCAAATTTCACATTCCTAGGTGCTGTAGTTTCTGAGAAATGGAAAAATGGAAAAAAAGAGGGCAAAATAAATTCCAGCATCATGAGGGGGGGATGTAGTTTGTTTGTTTGTGTTGAGGCTTAGTCCTCTAAGCGGTTACCAGTATTGTGCACATTCTTTCGCCAGAAACTGACAACTGCCCTTCTTGAATCAGCGGAAGGGAGAAAATGACCGTAGAAAATATTTCATGATCAATCTCCATGAAAGAATGTTGCCGACCTCGGCGGGGGTTGAACCCGCGACCTCCTGGTCTCCAGTCGGACGGCACATCCAAATGAGCCACCGAGGCCGGCAGGGGTGGTGTAGTAGGAATTAAAAAAGGGAGATAATTATGTAACTACTAAGGGCATTATTATGTTTCTTACACTCTCATTTCCCTTTGATATCATCTGTTTACCCACAGTCCTTTGATAGATGCTTCAGAAAAGAGTGAAGGACTATAATCCTCATTGCCCTCTGTCAATATTCTAAGTTTATTTGGACATGTTTAACAGTAATCAACCCTTAACCCATTTTAAACTGAATAAACTGCCCCAGCACTATATATTGGAAGAGTCATTTCAATTTTAGGTACATAAGGCCATGTGATTTACATATTCCTAGTGAAAAATGACTTAACTATTTGCAAACTGGAGATCTGATTTGGTTTGGTGTTTAACGGCCCAGTTAACACTATTAAGATCATGTTGAGCCAATTAGTTTACCTAACAACACTTTTCCTGGATAGGTTTAATCCTCTAAGCAGTTAACCAGTACTTGTGCACATTCTTTCATGTGAAACTGACACAAACAGTGGAGAGAGACCCTCATCAGACACTGCATTCTGCAGCATCTGATCTGAGCCTGCACTGTTTGCCAATTACCCTTTTAGGGGTCTCCAGACTGGGTTAAAATACCAATCACAACAGTAGTGTACACCATTTTGAAATATTTTTTTATTATTTTTCAGAGAAAATAAGACTGGATATTTCATGTGAATTGTCTGCCTAGCAGACAATTCACAAGAAATGACAGACTTATTTTCTCTGAAAAAAAAAAATAGACTTGTCTGCTACAATTTTGCTTGGTGCCTTAAGGGTTAAGAAATGTCCTGAAAAAAAGTGTGGAAGGTAGGACTAATGGATAGACAAAGGGATGACAAAGTGCTAATTAAATTATGGAAAACATACAAATGTTAATCATTAAATTTACTGTATGCTAATTATGCTATAAGCAGACTAAAAGTGCACTTCTATTCTCATGGTAAGTAAGTCAAGTATCTTAATAAGACATGCTGAAGTAAAAGCAACTGTTTCCGAACTATAAAGAGCAAAGATTCAGCCCAGCCAGCACATCTATGGGGTCTGGTCAGCAACTTGAAAATTTAATAAACTACTTCTGAAGGCAAATAGTGAAAACCAAGGACAAACCCCAAGGGCAAACAATATAAGCTTGCAGGGTGCCCTGTTTCTTGTCTGTATAATGTTGCTTTTATCTGAGCTGGCCCAAAGTTACCTAATAGCACTATTAAGATGTAATCGTGATGTGCATAATTAGGACAGCTGAAGCGATATGTAAAACATCAGATAAAATGGGTATCAAGATTAATTTATTTTCTTATCTATCCATGAAAACTTATGTTATGGGTACGCATCGGAAATGCCCCACAGAGGCACCCGCAACCTATGCTTTTGTGGAGAAGTAAGAAAAATATTAACCCTAGTCCTGCTGAACCCGGATATACCCTGCCTTTGCAAACAGTGTAGATCCAGATCAGCTGGCAAACAGTACAGATCCAGATCAGTTGGCTTCTTCAGAAGCCAACTGATCTGGATCTACACTGTTTGCCATCAAGTATGTGAATTTATAGCAACAATCCGGATCAAGTAATCTGATTGGCTGAAAATTAGAAGTGGGCGTGGCATCTTAATTTATTCAGCAGGACAAGGGTTAATATTTTTTGGTTGAAAAAAGCACCTTATCTGGAGCTATGCAGCCTGTGGGTGCAGGGTAGCCTGTGTCTTGTCTTGTTACATGGGAAACTGTTGCTTTTACTGGAGCTTGCCCACAATATTATATAAAACATTAAGATGTACTTTAAACTATCTGCTACTATGTTTACAATTACACTATCTGAAATAAACATCTAGATAACTGGGTATCCAGATTAATTAACCCTTGTCCTGCTGAATAAATTAAGATGTCATGCCCATTTCTAATTTTCAGCCAATCAGATTACTTGATCTAGGTTGTTGCTATAAATTCACATACTTAATGGCAAGCAGTGCAGATCCAGATCAGTTGGCTTCTTCAGAAGCCAACTGATCTGGATCTACACTGTTTGCAAAGGCAGGACATATCCGGGTTCAGCAGGACTTTCTTATTTCTCCACAAAAACATACAGTGTGGGTACTCATTAGAAGTTCCTGTTTTTTCGTCTATGTACTACAACACTCTCATTTTCTGAGTATTTCACATAGGTCTTCTGGGGTAGAAACCAGTACTAAGCAATGGGATAAAGTGTACACAACACTTGGTGCTCACTGGGGTGGGACCTGCTAACTTGCTAACTCACGATCTTGAATCTGATACTTTACCACTGCGTCACAATGCTTAGTGAGGCATTCTAAATGAGTACACACAACATATGTTTTAGTGGCCAATAAAGAAAAAAATCTTTTTTTAGCAGTAAAGAAAAAAAAATCTTTTTTTTAGCAGTAAAAAAAGCAAAAGAATCTTATCTAGAGCTATGAATGTTAGTATATATGGGAAAAATGATGGTTCTCATAATGTTGATCCCTATTATATCACTAATAACCATAAATCTTTGTTTGGGTTTGTTGAAGTTTTACGGCCCAGTCAACCCAATGGGGTCATGTCGAGGGCAGTCAATTTACCTAACCACACTTTTACCACGCAGGCTTAGTCTTCTAAGTGGTTAACCAGTATTGTGCACATTCTATCGCCAGAAACTGACAAATGCCCTTCTTGAAACAGCGGGAGGGCGAAAATGAACGCAGAAAATATTTCATGATCAAATCTCCATGAAAGAACGTTGCCGACTTGGCCAACGTCTGACCCGCAACCTCCTGATCACAGGTCAGAGGCGCATCCAACTGAGCCACTGAGGCCAGCCATAACCATAGGTCTAGATAAGAGTGGGTATCAGAGATAGATATTTTTCTTATTTCCAGGGGTCATCCTAGAGGGCGATTTGGGAGAAAAAGTCTCCCTAAGCTGGGTAACTTCTCCCTATCTTGAGCTGAGGGAGAAGTGAAAATGTATAGATAGTATAGGGAAATCCAAAATTTGGACCCAAACTTCTCCCTGAAATCCTGAAATTGGCGCAAAACTTCTCCCTCTCTGAAAACTCCAGGATGACCCCTGTTATTTCTCTATGAAAACATAGGTTGTAGGCACTCATTAGAAGTGCCTCGGTGAGGCACTTCTAATGAGTGCCCACAACATACACTTCAGTGAAAAATAAGAAAAATATCAATACTTTTGGACTGAAAAAAGCAGCTTGTCAGGAGCTATGCTAATAACCCTCTGGTTGTACTTCTGTATGTATTTTGCATAACTGTACATATCTCCAGATAGAGACACTTTTCACCCAAAAAATAATTATCTTATTGTTCAATAAAACATACGATGTGGATACTCATTTGAACTGCCTCCATGAGGCAATTGGAATGAGTACATACAACATATACATGTATTTTTGGAGAAATATACATTTTTCGAGAGAAAAAACACACTGTTTTTCAACCAAAAGTATGGATAATTTTCAAAATGTTCAGGGAAACATATGTTGTTGGTACTCATTAGAATTGCCTCAATGAGGCAATTCCAATGAGTACCCACAACATGTTTTTAAGAAATGCACGTCTCTAGACAGACACTCTTCAAACAGAAAGTACTGATATTTTCTTAATATTCATGGAAACCTATATTGTCATTACTAAAACACGCCTATTCAAATATATAGAAAATTTTACCTCCAAAAACTGAAAATTTTCAGATAAAAAATTCGAATATTTTTCATATACTCAAAACATAGATTGTGGGTACTCGTTAGAACCACCTTGCCAAGGCAGTTCTAATGAGTACCCACAATCTAGGTGGTTCTAACCCTCAGTGAGGCGGTTCTAACAAGTACCCACAATCTATGTTTAGAGCAGAAATAAGAAAAAATAATGTATACCCCTGTAAACCCCAGTTTTACTATATAAAATTGGGTTTAAGGGGGTCAAAACTATATAGGCATGTTTTTGTGATGTGGCTACTCACTAGAATTGCCTCACTGAGACAATTCTATTGAGTACCCACAACATATTCTGTTTTGAAATGTTAGAATAAGATAAAAAGATAAGATGTTTGAAATGTTAGAATAAGAAAAAAAACAACATTTCTTTGGATGCCCATCTTATCTAGAGTTATGATTACTGTATTTACCCTAAATACTGGAACCATTTTACTACTTAATATACTTTCTTAAAATTTGAAAGAGATCATTCTACTACCTGTCGTTATATCTAAAATATTCCTGAATGAGTGGCAAACAATGTAGACCCTGATCAGATGCCGCATTCTGCAGCATCTGGTCTGGGTCTACACTGTTTGCTAAGGCCTATCTGTCCCAATACTTAGGGTTAGTATGGTATTAACAGATTAAAAAAAAAAACTCCTTTAATTATATCAGCCTGACCTGTTCAAACTCTCCTTTTGAGAGGATAGCCCTTGAATTTACTACTAGCATGAATTATTTACATTTTAGCAGACATTTTAAAACATTTTCTACTATTTTTTAACCCTTTGTAAGCTCTGCTTAAAATTTCATTCAAATTTTCTCCTTTGAAGACAATATGAATAAATATTACATTCTGTTTTCTTGGGCAATTATTCTGAGGATGAAATTCACAATTTTATTTTCTGCTCCTTTCCCATCACAGTAAAATTATTGTGGTTAAGGCACTTTAGCCTGAGTTTCTGTAATACCTAATTGCCAGGTTTTGTTAAAACTGTACTACTTCTAAATATTTACCCTAAATATTGGGACACCTAAATTCCGTACCATAGATGTCCTAAAAGTTTAACATCCATTTTACTACCTCTATATATGTCCAAAAACTGTTGAATGAATGGCAAACAGTGCAGACCCTGATCAGATGCCACAGAATGTGGCATCTGATCTGGGTCTACACTGTTTGCACAACCTTCTCCAAATACTTGGGGTAAATACGGGTAATCTTATATGGAGGAATGTCCTTTGTTTACTGTTTACTGACCCATTTCTTCCACTTGGCAACTTAAAGAAACCAAACAGTACAGATCTGGAAATAACCAGATCAAACAAGTTATAAGCCGTTCTAACACTGACAAAACTATTTCACCACCAGTAGTTTGTAAAGTGTTCTCAACAGCTCTCTAAATAAGCCATACTTTGATAAGAGGTATTTTGTGCATATGCATAGAATGATTTCTCTGTTTTTTTTTTGTTTTTTGTTTTTTTTTTCTGTTTTTTTTTGTTTTGTTTTTTTTTCTTTGGAAAGCAGTGTTCGACACTGCATGCAATTTGCATCCCTACGAAATAAATTGCACAAAAAGTTTTACATTATTTTAAAGGTAAATTAAGACAAATATCACAAAAAATTTTATCTGCAGAATTTGCCCAAATTGACATCAGCTGAAGAGGTACAGTATTTATCCTACATATTCCAACAGACGGGCCTGAGCAAACAGTATAGACCCAGATCAGATGCCACTGATCAGGGTCTACACTGTTTGCCACTCATCCAGCAGTTTTTAAACATACTGACAGATAGTAAAATAGACTTTTGTTCAAATTTTAGGATAGGTATGTGTGGAGTGAAGGTATACAAATGAGCCACCTCATGACAAAACTAACAAAATGGATGTACGCCCAGCGAAGACTCAGATCAGACTGGGCTTCCGCTCAGTCTGATCAGAGTCTTCACTGTGCATTCAATAGGTAGCTAAGGACCCAAGCTTCTCCAAGCAGACAGTGAAGACTGACCAGACTGGGTGGATGCCCAGGCTGATCTGTGTCTTCACTGAGCGCACATGCCATTTTGTTAGTTTTGTCATGAGGTGGTTCAAATTAGGGTTAATTTGGTAATGTAGTCTACCAAACTTACCATAAAACCGAACTGAATATTGGACATATCATTCTGTAACACTGACCACAAACCCCAGAAAAAGTGGGACAAGAGAGCATATGTGTTTGCCTCTGTGTACATATCACTCAATTTATCTTCTGTTATGTCACTCCCAGATTCCCGCAGATAGGCTCGGAAAAAGTCATACTGAAAGAAAAGAACACACAATATCTTAACATATAAAATAGGTAGGTAAGTAGGTAGGTAGGCAGGCAGGGAGGGTAGGTAGGTAGGTAGACATACTGACCGACAGATCAAACGATCTATCGATCGATCAATTAATAAATTAATCAATCAATTAATAAATTTATGAAAATAGTAAAATCAAATCAAAAACAATTTATTGTGATTCTGCATATGCACTGACTTAGACAAGAAGACCAAGATGGCCCTCAAATGCTCACCTGAATTACACCATCAAATTCAAATTCTGAAAGCTAATTCAAGAAGAATTTTGAAGTTCTCTATAATATGAATTCCAACTTCATACTCATTGGAATTACCTCAGTAAGGCAATTCCAGTAGGTAATCATACCTGCTGTTCTCTGGAGGGATAGTTCTCAGGTGTTTCTGTATAGTAAGGATATGTATCTACGTGGTAGTCATATGTCCACTCACAAAAATGGTTACCAAAATCGTTGCCCCTGTAATGACAGAATCGAAGAATAAGAAGACGAACAAGCAGAAATGTTGGCAAGAAGAATAGTGAAACAACTTTAATAATTCAAAGAATAAGGGTTAACCCATTTTAGTCTGCAGACCCCAAAATGGGTCCAGTTGACAAACAGTGCAGCCCCCGATCAGATGCCACAAACAGTGCAGATCCTGATCAGATGCCACATTCTGCAGCATCTGATCAGGGTCTCCACTGCTTGCAAATAATTTAGCCATTTTTCTCTAGGAATACCTAAATCATACAGCCTGATGTACCTAAAATTGGACTCTTTGAATATATAGTTTATTCAGTCTAAAATGGGGTTAAAGATACATAATAAACAACCAACAATGTACTGGTTTAACAAAATGTATTTATTAATGACTAGTTTCTGTCATACAATGACCTTTTTCAAGATGTTCAGATGATGAAAATTGCTTTCTGAAGAAGAAAAAAAAAAAACAGATAACTGGCACCACCTGGTGTCTATTGTTCTAACAATAAATGGCACTATGAGGCTGTTAAAATGAAAGCAAAAGCAGGATTCACAATTCCTTTAGGTGCGAACTTTGATAAATGAATTGACAGCAACATAAATCATAGCTCCAGATAAAGTGCTTTTTTCAACCAAAATTTGCTGATATCTTTTTTTACTTCTCCATAAAATGTACCATATTCGACCTAATTACCGCATTGTGCACTTAGGTTTTTCAAAAGCACTGGGAAAACTTGTAGTAAAATATCCGCCTAATAAGGGCATTCTTTAAAGAAGATCAACAGAGGACTTCATCAGGAGTGTATTTAATGATGCTTATGCGATATTATTTTCTGTTTTCTTTATAGAAGCATATGTTGTGGGTACTCATTTGAATTGCCTTGACTTATTGAGGCAATTCAAATGAGTACCCACGACATATGTTTTTATAAAGAAGTAGATAAAAGTACACTGGATGTAATCTTTTAGATTACTAAATTGCTTGACTGTGCACTTATAGGAGCATGTGCGGTAATTAGGTCAAATACGGTATGTTGTGGTACTCATTAGAATCATTCACTGAGGTACTTCTAATGAATACATACCACTTATGTTTTAGTGAAGAAAAATACTTCCTGATACCCCCTCTTATCTGGAGTTATGATAAATTAACCCTTGTCCTGCTGAATAAATTAAGATGCCATGCCCAGTTCTAATTTTCAGCCAATCGGATAGCTTGATCTGGATTGTTGCTATAAATCTGCATACAATGGAAAACAGTGCCGATCCAGATCAGCTGGCTTCTGAAGAAGCCAACTGATCTGGATCTACACTGTTTGCAAAGGCAGGGTATATCCGGGTTCAGCATGACAAGGGTTAAATAAATAACTCCCAGAAATGATCAGAGTCTACATTGTTTGCTCAGGCCTGTCTGTCCCAGTATTTAGGGTAACTATGATTATTCTATGTATTAAATATAACGCTTCTTAATAATCAAACATTAAAATATTTAGGTCAAAATAACATGAAACTTGATACAGCTGCACCTCAGTCCTAGTTAAGATGTTTTCATTCAACCAAAAATAATATATTCACCTTGAAAACATACTGAGGTAGTCATTAGAATTACCTCAGTGAGGCTGTTTTAATAATTCTACACAACATACATGTTTGTGCAGAAATACATAAAAATACATAGTTCTCTAGAATCTCCCCTATAACTCCAGATAAAGTGTTTTGTTTTTTTTTGTTGTTGTTTTTTTGTTTTGTTTTGTTTTTTCAACCAAAAATTGTTGATATTTTTCTTATTTCTGAGCAAAAATATGTTGCGGGTATTCATCAGAAGCACGTTGGCAAGGCACTTTTAATGAGTACAACATCATATGTTTTTGTGGAAAAATAAAAAAAAAAAAATACTTTCCTGATAACCTCTCTTATTTAGAACTTTGTTCTCTTATCTAGAGCTATGATCATTAAAGATACCATTGCCTCAAAAGTGATAATAATATTGTTTACAACATAGCAAATTTGTAGCAGATGACATTTTAAACTTTCATAATTAACATATTTCAAAAAAGGCAGACAATTCACATTAAATTTCAAACCTTATTTTCTCTGTAAATGAAAATAAAAACGTTAAACTATAAAAATACATCGCCATTATTGTATCACGGGTAGATAACTCTGTCAAACACTGACAAATTTGTCCATTAGCAATCTCAAACCAGATCTCTTTAATATCAATGCATGTACCAAGTTTGGTTAAAATCCCTAGACATTTACACCAAGTTATCGTCTGGAAACGAAAATATGGGCGTGTTTTGGGCAGATAACTCCATCAAAATTTGACAAATTTGCCATTAGCCATCCTAAACCAGACCTCCACAATATCAATGCACATACCAAGTTTGGTGAAAATCTATTGATGTTTACTCAAGTTATCATCCGCAAATGAAATACGGATGGACAAACGCACGGCTGACAGACAGACTGAGGGATGGACAGACGGACGGACACATGGACGTCCAACGTGAAACCATAATACCCTGCCACTGTTTTGTGGTGGGGAATAAAAAATCAAACGCCAAGAAAGTGATTGTTAAGACAAGTATTTGCTCAGTAGAGGTAAATTTGCACATTTCCCTTTTATGGGATCTGAAAAACTGGCCTTTCAATACAGGTGGTTGCTTTACCCATTTATGCCAAAGAACTCTCCTACCCTAACTCTTTGGACAGGTCCATTTCCTATATAAGGGTGTCTGGCTAGTTTTATCATTATCATGTTTTGTAGCAATTTCTGAACTAAATGCAAACAGTGTAGACCCTGATCAGACGCCGCAGAATGCGGCGTCTGATCTGGGGCTACACTGTTTGCCAATGTCCCTTTTAAGGGACGCTAGGCTTAAATGGGTTAATAAAGGTCGTCTTTAAGACAGGTTTGATTGAAATGTGTTCAAGAAGTGTGAACAACCTTGCCAGACAGTGGACGCTCAGGCTTTCCTACATCTTTGCTGTCTGTGATGGGAAAATGCTGGCTTTTCCAATGCAGATCTCATACTGTTGCGGACAAGTTTTGGCTTAAGGTAAATGAACACACCTAAAGATTTTGCCACCATTTGTAAAGAAAGACAACTTTTACCATCAGGAATCTTGTTCCCTGGTACATATACTTGAAATTTGTTCAAAAAAAGAGGCTACTCTTAAAGGACAGGATTTGCTCCCAGAAGGAGCAAATTCTTTCTTTTAAGAGTAATCCTCTGTGAAAAACGGGAAGTAAACATTTCTCTGTCAGAGTTATTTCTCTTGGAAAACTATATCATGGCAATTTTACCTGTAATTATAGCTACAGTATTCCCAATCAATCACTGTCAGTCTCTTGGATGGATCTGGGTAATCTTTGGAATATAGTATGTTACCTGAAATAATGGTAAATGTAATATTTAGAGTCAAATGCTACTCATTTTTTACTCATTGTTTTTTTTCTTTTTCTAATTTTTTTTCCTAGTTGTGTGCTTAAAAGTAAAATATTTGCCTGATATAACATAACTGGACATCTTTGTTGTTACAATACAGGAATGAATATAATTTTTTCTGGATTTTATCAATGTGTAAATGCCAACTAATCATTCACAAACTGAATAGAGAAGGACTTTGTATTAAGAGTATGCATAATTCGTCAGTGTTTACACATCAATAAAATCCATAAAAACAAAATTTATTTCTTATAAACTTGGGTATATTTATATTGAAAATGAAATTAACCCTTCTCTTGCTGAACAAGACATGCCTTGTCTTAGCAAACAGTGTAGAAGCCAACTGACCTGGATCTGCACTGTTTGTCATTAAATATGTGAATTTCTATCAAAAACCCAGAACAAGTAAGCTGATTGGCTGGAATTAGAAGCGGGCGTGGAATCTTAATTTATTCAGCAAGGCAAAGGGTTAAAATGGTTTATTTTAGAATTTGACTCCAAAAAAAAAAATAGTTCCAAGGTTCCGCCTCAGTGGTTTTATTGAAGTGTAAATGCTATTTCGAAGCTGCTCAAATTGCAATAAATTAGTGTAAGTCTGCTGAGCTGAAATTATTAACTCTTTGCCTGCTGGGTAATTTTTGGGAGTTTTTTTGTTCTCTGTGGATTTTTTTTTTAAATTAATTTTTTCAAAAAAATCTTTCAGGAATACCATCAGAGTGCCAAACTATTTGGATCCAGATCAAGCCCAACATTTTGTTGGGCCTGATCTGGGTCCAAACTCTTTGCAAAGGTTATCAGCAGACAACAAAGTCAATACTAGCAGGGAAAGAGTTAAGGTATTATAACATATGTTACAAAACAGTATGGTTGTGTGTAGATTTCTAAATTTGATGTTGTGAGCATAGATTGTGAAATACTTATATTTTATTTTACATTATGTTCCTTGTTCAAAATTTCTTGGTGGTTAAATAAATACACAATACAAAATGTACAGTTGATAGTTCATATTTCATTATTTTCTTGCTCTGCTTGAAATAAAACCTCATATATTGGCCCGGATATACTGGATATACTTGTATAATTTACCAACAATTGTGGTATTGTCAAACAAATGTAACAAAAACCTGACTATTGGCACAGAAAAGTTTTAAAATGTGACTTATTGTGGCACATGGAAAAATGACATATACATTACAATGGAAAACAACATACAATGATTTTAAGTACATTGCATCAGAGTTATGTTGAAACAAAGGTGAGAAAATTTAATATCATAAGTTACCCTTTCTGCATATGTCTAGAGATATGACTGCAAATTGAAACTTGTGATCTTTTGCAAACAGGAAATGCTTCAATGTATTCAAAACAGCGATACTGAAGTATCTGCAGATACTGAACATTAAACCAACAAACTTTAGTAATAATTAACATATACATGTATTAACCCATGTCCTGCTGAATAAATAAAGATGCCACTCTCATTTCTAATTTTCAGCCAATCAGATGACTTGATCCAGATTGTTGATATAAATTCACATACTTAATGACAAACAGTGTAGCTCCAGATCAGTTGGCTTCTTCAGAAGCCAACTGATCTGGATCTGCACTGTTTGCAAAAGCAGGACATATCCAGGATCAGTAGGACTAGGGTTAACAAGAGCTAAATAGCAGTGCCAATGATAAAAGCATCATATGAATACAATAAATGCACAATAAGTAAGGGGCAAATGAACATGCTATTTCTTCACGATCATTTTTGTGAAGTTTTATGAAGACCTATTGAAGTTATCAGACAACTGGACTAAGGCACCAAGGGCCTGCAATGATTTTTTTGTCATCCACTGCTTCTCACCATGTTGATTATTTCTGTGAAATTTTATGAAGATCTATCAAAAACTGTAAAAGGACATGATGTTTGTGTCACAATCTCAGGGAGGGGGACCTATATGCTAAGTGCAAATAATGCCGCAGGAAACAAAGTTGTCACACACTGCTACTCAACATACTGATCATTTCCACAAAGTTTCATGAAAATCTAACAAAAAATAGAAAAGTGGTTTGTGTCACAAATTTGGACAGATGATGACTAACTGAACAAACAACAGATGGACCTACAAGATGATTCCTGTATACTCCTCCCAAACTTTTTGCCAAGATATAATTTAAATGCTTACTTATTTTAATTTTATCTAGATTCCTATATAAACAATTACCCAGATGCTGCCGAACATCAGCGGTCAACTTTTAAGAGCATTATTCTGATTTTACTTAATTGTCCAAAATGCCAAGCCCTATTTACAGAATAAATAAGTATACTGAACTCATAGTTAGTAACAGCTAGGATAGTAGTTAATTATATTACCATAAATACCCTAAAATTTGGGCAATAAAAATAATGGTACACAAGTTTAATACTGTATTTACCCTAAATATTCAGAAATACTATTTCTTTTCAATACTTGTCCTAAACTTTGAACTACCCAGTAGTCCATTTTACTGCTCGTTGATGTATCTAAAAACTGCTGGGTGAGAGACAAACAGTGCAGACCCTCATCAAATGTTGTATTCTGTGCACATATTTCCACCTGAATACTTATGGTAAATACCATACCTATGTTTCCCACTCTATAGAAGGAGAGGAGGTAAGCACCATTTTTCAAATGCAGACAGCATCATTACCTCTTTTCATAAAATTGTTTACTTTGCTTCTTCACATTAGTAAATTAAAATAATTATAAAGGAAATACACTCTAAAATTCACAAGAAGGTCAACTGAAACGCTTCAAAAACAAAGGTGTTTGACTAGAAGTTTTAGTTTGAAAGACATGGCTTTTCAAAAACATGTACCTCAAAGGTTTGCCTTTTGTTTGATATGGAGTCAACCATTTTGAAATTTCCATCACATGACCAAATTTTAAGAATAAAATAATAAAATGCAGTAATGCAATTCGTGAAGCTAAAATCAGATTTATTCATGTTGCAATATACTGAGCTTATCAATCATAACACCATTCGTACACATAGTCGGGCTCCCAACTCAGAATTTATTATTACCCAATAAAGCACTTTTTAAAGCAAAATTGTAGCAGACAACACTCTATTTTCTTTTAATGATTTTAATTATTTTTTCAGAGAAAACATTTGGTATTTAATGAGAGTCATCTGCCAGATGATTTATATGAAATGTCAAGCCTTATTTTCTCAGAAAAATACAAAAGAAACAATAATACTTTCTGCTGCAATTGTGATTAGCACTTTAAGGGTTTACTATGTCCAAGTTTGCATAAAATTAATACCAAAATGCCAGTTTGGTATTATGTTGTACATGTAATTGCAATATATTTTGGATAAAGTGTACCAAAGTTCTTACTGTCCAAATTTTCACAGTATTTATAATACCAATCTAACTTTCAACCCTGTCTTTGATGTGTTGAACATAATAAATTGTAGGTCCCCAATGGTCGCTGCATGCTGAGCACTGAAACGAAGAAGAGGTCTTACATGCTGAACTTCTCTCTGGAAATGTCCAGAGAACCTTAATGTTTTTCTGAAAATGAATCTTTATATTATCTTTGATGATCTGCAATATCTTGATTTTATTAAATACATGTACGGCCAAAAAAAAAACTTTAGATTCTCAGGCATTTTATCTTTTTTTTAAATAATAGATGCATGTAAGCAACTTATGATTTTTATTTTCCCATTTTGTACATTCTTGGACATTCTGGTTCATTTGGCAAACCAAAATGGTGAGCATTGGAAATTAATGCAAGTTTTCAGTTTCAAACAAAAGATAATAATTAAGCACTTTGTTTTGCAGCTATGTAAGAATATTTTAGATTTATGGTCTGGATCACAGTTTGGTGAAAAAATGATTCTCTGATAAATGAGAAATCTCAATTCTCATGTGTTTTCGTGGGTTGAGAAAATTGTACATTGAAAAACCTATACATGTGTGACTATTTGGACATATGTGATGGTGCCTGAGAATCAAACTTTTTTTGGCCTAATGCATATATATATCACTTAATTATATAACATCACTGTTACCATGAATATTATCAAATTCTCTATGGTTTCATAAGGCAATGTATTCCCTTTATGCAGGAAATATTCTACATTGAAAAGCAGTTGTTGCATGCTGTCATCACACAATTTTCTATCATAAAAGCTTTAAACTGATTACATTCTTATTAAATTCTTAAACTGAATTATACTTAAATAATTTGTACTACATTATCTTTTCATGGAGAAATTCGAATAACATTTTTGTTGAATACCGTATTCGATCTAATTACCGTACATACCCCTATAAGCGCACACTCATGAAATTCCGTAGTCTTCAGATTAAAGCCAGTGTACATTTTATTTTCTTTTTTATAAAGGCATATGTTGTGGGTTCTTATTTGAATTGCATCGACTTGTTGATGCAATTCAAATGAGTACCCACAACATATGCCTTTATAAAGAAAACCAGAAAAAAAATCGCATAATCATGATCAAATAAGTCCTTTTCTGATCTTTTTATAGTGTATCCTTGATAGGTATAGGTACATATTTTATCATATCTGAGTGTTCCCAGTAATTTTGAAAAACCTAAGCGCACAGTGCAGTAATTAGGTCGAATACGGTACCTTGTTTGCTCTAAATGTTTGGGCAGACAGGCTTGAGCAAACAGTGTTGACTCTGTTAGGAGCAGTTTAATCAGGGGCAAACAGTGTAGAATCTGATAAAACTGCTAATTAAGGAGCAGTTTGATCAGGGTATACACTGTTTGCCATTCAGTAACAACATTTTAGACATCACATCAGGTAGGCACATAAACTTTTCAATTTTTAGGATAAGAATACCACAGCTCCAGATAATAGGGGAAATCAGGAAAATGTTGTTTTTTTTTCTTATTTCTCCATGAAAACATATGTTGTGAGTACTCCTTAGAAGTGCTTTGCCAAGGTTCATCTAATGGGTACCACAACACATTATGTTTTGGTGGAGAAATCAGAAAATATCAACAATTTTTGGCAGGAAAAAAAAGCCTTATCTGGAGCTATGTATAATATTAAGGATTTTCTGTATTTGGAATCTTAAAACCCTTGTCCTGCTGAACCCGGATATACCCTGTCTTTGCAAACAGTGTAGATCCAGATAAGTTGGCTTCTGAAGAAGCCAACTGATCTGGATCTGCACTGTTTGACATTAAGTATATGAATTTATAGCAACAATCCAGATCAAGTAATCTCATTGGCTGTAAATTAGAAGCGGGCGCGGCATCTTAATTTATTCAGCAGGACAAGGGTTAAGGGTAAATATGGTAAGCATTTTATCTGGAGTTCAGGCATTGCATAAGTGAATCAAAGTACTGACAGTACTGGTGGGTCGATTGTCTCTGAGTGTAGGCTGGGAACACGATCCTGAGCTGGAACGATATTGTTGCATTTAACCCTTAACTTTCTGTAATTTAAGGAAACGGTGCAAACCCTGATCAGATGCTGCATTTTGCAGCATCTGATCTGGAACTGCACAGTTTGCTAATGTCCCAGTCCAAGTTTTACAGATAACTCTCTTTACACGGTACTCCGAGTCAGTGACAAGAGTAATGCGGCTATAAATAATTATTACCTGGATTTAATACAAATGCACAGTTGGATTACATTGGTCAATGATAATCATGTGGACAACTACCTCAAGGAAATTTCTGGTTTATGTATACTATCACCCTATTGTAAACAATCGACTCAAAAACAATGGTAAAAGCTTGACTATGTGGGTCTTTACATATTAGATCCGGGTGTTTTTCACCCAGTGGGCATCGTTAGACTTACCTTCTTGTAAATCATTATGTGAAAACACTACTGGTGAGTGTACTTTGGCAAGATTATCTCTGGAAAATAAATAAATTTATGTGAGTTCATGTGAAGGGGTGCCTTCAAGCCTGTGTAAACAGCAAAAGCCCAGACCAGCCAGTGTAGAGCCTTCAGTGTCCACTACATAACGAAAACATGCCTATATAACTCTGACCCCCTTAAACCCCACTTTTATATAGTAAACCTAGGGTTTACAGGGGTATATGTTATTTTTCTTATTTCTGCTCAAAACGATTGTGGGTACCCATTAGAACTGCCTCATTGAGGCAGTTCTAATAAGTACCCACAATCGATGTTTTGTGCAGAAATATGAAAAATATCAGAATTTTTCATCTGAAAATTTTTATTTTTTGGTGGTAAAATTTTTAGTACCGGTATATTTGAATAGGCGTGTTTTTGTAATGAGAAGAATCTTTGACTAGTATAGAACAGTATATCAACACTGAACACAGACCCTAATGAGAATGTGCAGATGTGCAAAATGTGCTGAATATGGGCAGTAAGCATATATGTGATGATACCTTTTCTTTTGACGCATCCAAATAATTAAAGAGCAAGTGTCCAACATAACCTTTACACTGTAACTACTCTAAATACTTCAAAGGACAGAGGGTCAAGTAGACAGAATAAACAACCAACAACTGACAGTTTTAACAGAATATTTTTATTGTTGACCAATTTTGGTCATACAATGGCCTTTATCAAGACGAAGGATTAGCAGAATTAGCTTACTGACATAGGAATAAAACGTGAAAAGACAGTACCCCACCATTACAGTATGGTGGGCAGATAACTAAGTTAAAAGTTGATGTAATTTGCCCATTTGCAATGCCACCCAAACCTCCACAATATCAATGCACGTACCAAAAATACTGCAAGTGGCAGGCAGATAACTCTGTCAATAATTCATGAAATTTTCCTGTTTGCAATCCAAAACCAGATGTCCACAATATAAATGCATATACAAAGTTTGGTGAAAGTCCATTGATATTCACTCAAGTTATTGTCCGAAAATGAGAATACGGATGTGTGTCGGGAAGATAACTGTAAAAAATTGACAAAATTTTCCCATTAGCAGTCCCAAACCAGATCTCTAAAATATCAATGCATATACCAAGTTTGGTGAAAATCCATTGACATTTACTACAGTTACATGTATCATCCTGAAATGAAAATATGGCCTGCCTTTTCAGTCTACTATAAAATAATGGTATGTTGAGTATACTCATTAGAATCACCTCAATGAGACAATTCTAAGGAGTACACACAACATACACTTTCATGATAAAATTAGAACATTTCTCTAAAATATCCCTAAATATTTGTTTTCTTTAGCTGTCTGAAGAATTCCTAGGGAAATAAACAAAAATTTGAATTAGTCACTGTAAATGAGCCATTAGTGTGTGAGTCATTGAAGTTTTATGGTATACTGAAAATATTTAGTAGAAAAATGCAATGTATCTGAAACTACCTTTTCCCAACGAGTATGCTGAAATAAAACTTACTTTAAAATGCCCCATTCCTTTTTAAGATCATAATTTTTAAACTTCTGCACAAGGCTGGCATCCTTTTTGCTTCTGTTTCTGTTTAAACTCTCTGTCACATCCACTATCCATCTACAAGAAGAACAAAAACTTTTATATCCATATTCACCCTTAATATTTGGAACCCTAACCTCCTTACCATACTTGTCCTAATTTTAACAAGTCCATTTCACCACAGGTGTTAGTAACATACCTTGGACCCTATATTTTTTGAGCACCCTGCATGCCTTTTGTTTTGAAATATGCTAAATCTTAAAGAAAAAAAATCAAAAAAAATCTGATACCCTAGATATAGAACAGAGACGTGTCTCTGTTCTATATCTAGGGTGTCAGATTTTTTTTTCTATGCATATTTTTTTTTTTTTTTTTTTTAAAATAGGCATACAGGGTGCAAAAAAAAATAGGGTCCAAGGTACATTACTCACACCTGTGCATTTCACTACCTGACGAGATGTTTAATGCTTAGCACTCTGGGTAAAAATTTCAGCACACCTCATATTGAAATATTTTTCTTATTCCCTCTCAATTTTGTTGTTTGAACTGGAGTTTTATGCCCAGACAACACATTTAACCAATTGTAGATGAAATAGACTCTCCCACACTATATATTGGAAGAGTCCAATTTCAATTTTAGGTATGTAGGGTTATGAGATTTACATATTTCTAGAGAAAAATGGCTAAACTATTTGCAAACAATGGAGACCCAGATCAGATGCCATGTTTTGTGGCATCTGATCTGGGTCTGCACTGTTTGCCAACTACCCTTTTACAGGTCTCCAGACTACAATGGGTTAAGGTCATGTTGAATTGTTAGTTCAAATTTTAGGATGTAGAGTTAATTAAGTCCAGGAGTTAAGATGTCCAATTATTTAACCCTTAGTGGGTAACAATTTCTACAGACAACATTTTGAAATATGTTTTTCTTATTTTTCCCAGAAAATAGGATTTGACATTATATCCAATTGTCTCAGGAGACAATTTGCATGAAATATCAAATCCTATCTTTCTTTTTGTAGAAAAACATCACCAGTTTGTCATCTGCTAAATTAGCCCATAGAATGGTTAAGGATAAATTATTGGGCAATCTATGCATATCTGTCTGTACATCCTAAATCCAGAATTCAGAGGATATTGTTTTACTTTGTTTTTTTGCGCGTGTTTTTGTTCCAAAATGTATTGTGTGAGTACTTATTTGAATTGCCTCAATGAGGTGATTCCAGTGAGCAACCATGACCAGTTTTTAATGCAAAATTAACCCTTGTTCTGCTGAACCCGGATATGTCCTGCCTTTGCAAACAGTGTAGATCCAGATCAGTTGGCTTCATCAGAAGCCAACTGATCTGGATCTGCACTGTTTGCCATTTACTTTGTGAATTTGTATCAACAACCTGGATCAAGTAATCTGATTGGCTGAAAATTGGAAGTAGGAATGGCATCTGATTTATTCAGGACAAGGGTTAACAAAACAACTTGCTGGATACTCTCCTTATCTGAAGTTATGTGTACTTTAAAGGCTCCATATTCCTCAGAAATAGACATTTTTTTTATCCAAGAAAGGTTTAATAAATTGATATTATGGTATTAATACAATCATAAAATGTGACACCTGACAGCCTTTCAAATTTCAGTTAGTCTCTCGTTCTTGAACTGGACCAAAATTAAAATTTTTATCGTATCTCTGAATCAATGTTGCCAACATTAATAATTCAGAAATACAATGAAAATTCATTTCTTTTTTTATCCAGTTGACTAACTGAAATTTTACAGGCCGTCAGATGCCACATTTTATGATTGTATTAATACCATAATATCAATTTATTAAACCTTTCTTGGATAAAAAATGTCTATTTTTGAGGAATACGGAGTCTTTAACCGTTACCGATTCAGCAGACGACAAATTGATTTTTATCCCGTAAAATAGGTTCTGACATTTCATTTGGACACAATTTGCACAAAATGTCAAAGTCTATTTTCTGGTTAAAATAAGAAAAATATTTATAAATGTTGTCTGCTGAAAATTTTACCCAGCATGCTAAGGGTACAGTACACCAAGAATCATAATTTGTCACATGATATTGAACAAGCTGTAATTATCAAAGTTACAACTGCTAAAAATAGATGCTGTATGTCAGAGAGTGTAACATATATACTCTATATACACTCTACACAAGGCAGAATTTCTTTGAGATGATTTTTTTTATGAGTTTGTTTGTTTGTTATTTTGTAGTTTACCACACTGCATTTATTCTAAGTAATGGGACACCATAACAGTTTACTAAGCTTGTCATAAAATTTGATCAAGTTCATTTTAATATCTGTTGTTTGACTGGAAAAAAAAATGCTGGACTAGTGCAAAACAGTGCAGACCCTGATCAGATGCCACATTCTGTGTCATGTGACCTGGATCTGCACTACTTGCTCAAGCCTATCCATTAAATTTATCACGGTAATCTTTTTCTGCCTTTTATGGGTGCATCTCATTTATCTAGGATGTGATTTGCAAATAAAACTGTCAGAGTGTTGGGTTCAGTTCATATGAAATAAAGGTTTTCCAGTAACATGGCTCATATATCTATTAACAGTTCCTATAAATATCTATTACTGGGGTTTAACTTTTACCCATTCTTGGCTAATTCAGCAGCCTAAAAATGGTTGATAATATTTTCTTATTTTTTCCAGACACAGGATTTGGCATTTCATGCAAATTGGAGACAATTTTGCAAGAAATGCCAAATCCTGTTTTCTAGGAAAAATTAGAAAAATATTTCAGTATGTCGTCTGCTGAAAATTTTACCCAGAGTATTAAGTGTTACATATTGATCTTTGTAACATGCTGTGTTATGACTAATCTAGTATTTGTTTCCTCTTGATTAGCCCTTAAACTGCCAATCACAACAATTGTCACCTGCTTTGTCATCTGCTTGTGATTTTAAAAGTCATTTCTGCAAACAGTGTGGACCCAGATCAGACTGCTCCTGTAGGAGCAGTCTGATCAGGGTCCACACTGTTTGCCTGTATGCAAAAATAGTTTGGAAAAGTTTGCAAGAATATTCAGCAGACGACATAAACAGATGACATTTTCAGATGCAGGTTTTCTAGGCAGTTTAAGGGTTAACCTAGAACTTGCTACAGAAAACATCAACAGAAAACAACATTTAAAAATGAGGATGTGCAACGTGAAAGGTACAATTCAGCTTTGGCGAGAAGCTAAAATCCAGGCCAGCCTGTGCATCCCCGCAGTCTGGTCAGGATCTTTCTTGGTTGCAGTTAGGTTTTAAATATCTTCCACAATTAATGTGGAGCAAACATATCGTACAGACCTTGACTAGTCTGCTCACGATCTTTGCCGCTCACAGTTAGATTCTGTTTGGTAAAACTAATGTTCATTATTTTGTAGAGTGACTAATCTGTGCCGATGTGGAGTTTTATCAAATGCCCCTGCATCTGTTATTCCATCCAAGTACTTGAATGAGACTTACCATAAAAAAAGAGGTCTAATGGTGCAATAGACAGTTTTCAAATGATATGTGCCTAACGGCCCAGCCTAGTGACATTGCACTGTTGACTAGTAGTGTGGACTAGTAGTCCAAGGCAAAAAAAAATACAAATTTTATTTATAACAGGGAGGTTACAATGGAACTTAACCCTTCGCATGCTGAATAAATTAAGATGTCACGCCCACTTCTAATTTCCAGCCAATAAGATTACTTGATTTGGGCTTTTGATAGAAATTCACATATTTAATGACAAACAGTGCAGATCCGACTCAGTTGGCTTCTGAAGAAGCCAACTGATCTGTATCTACACTGTTTGCTAGGACAGTGCATGTCATGTTCAGCAAGAGAAGGGTTAAGTTCCATTGTAACATCCCTATTATAAATAACATTTCTACTGTAGTTTGTCTAGTTTGATGTTGTCATATAACAAGTTCAAAGTTGCAAGGTCCAGTAGTCCACTAATGTGTTTTAAGTCATGTTTTATGCCACTTTAGATATATGCTTTAAATCATGTTTTACTTCCTTATATGTGCTATACTGCTGCCAGAATAAGAGTGGTTGAATACTCTCTCAGCCCAACACTGAATGCTCTACCAGACTACTAGGCCACATAACAAACACACACACACAAAAAAAATGGTCAAGACTACCAGTCTCACCTCATTTTATCCAAACTGCCTCCTGCACTATTAGTATATGCAGAAAGAAGGCTAGGATCAGACTTATAGATTATAAACAGTCTGATCATAACCTTTGTTTGCTGTCTGTCAAAATATGTTAACCCTTGTCATGCTGAATAAATTAAGATGCCACGCCCACTTCTAATTTCCAGCCAATCAGATTACTTGATCCGGGTTTTTGATAGAAATTAATATATTTAATGACAAACAGTGCAGATCCAGAGCAGTTGGCTTCTTCAGAAGCCAACTGATCTGGATCTACACTGTTTGTTAATATATCCTATAGCATCCAGCAATTCTGAAAGCACGTAGACTGCATATGTCATGATTACAATACTTACACTAAATTTTTGGACACCTTAACCTTAGCTACAGATAACAGGGGGTATCCAGATAATATTTCTCCATAAAAGTGAGGTGCTTCTAATGAGTATCCACAACATAAGTTTTCATAGAGAAATAAGAAAACTGTCAATACCTTTCATCTGAAAAAAGTGCCTTAGGTATAATGAGCTATACAAGCTGTACCATACTTGTCTTAACCTATTTATGCCAAATGGACTCCACTACCTTCACTCTTTGGGCCAGTCCATTTCCAAAACAAGGGGTATCTGCTTAATTTTTTTATTACCATGTTTCATAGATATTCCTGTATTTGATGCAAACAGTTTAGACCCTGATGAAATGCCCCATTCAGCAGTGTCTGATCTGGGTCTTCACTGTTTGCCAATGTCCCTAAGTATTATCAAGAAGAAAACATTTTATCTTATTTAAACAAAACAAATATTGCATTAGAAATATCAGTGTGATCTAGATGTATTCTTCCATAGACCTTACAGGCATTAAGAGGTCATCAGTACAAGCTACACAAGGTTACTGTCACTACTGATGTGAGGAAGCACTTCTTTACCAACAAAGTGGTTAATCCTCGGAACTCTTTGGACCATTCTATTGTTACTGCACAGAGTGGGAAGTCTTTTAAAAAGGAATTGAGAGTCACGCCTCAAGTATTGGGACAAACAAACCTCAACAAACAGTGCGAACCCACATAAGATGCTGCTTGGGACAGACAGGCCCCAAGACAGGACTTGACAAAAGTGCCTTACATGGACAAGTTGAGGCAATTCAAATAAGTACCAACAACATATGTTTTATAAAGAAAATCAGAAAATTTATCGCATAAGTATCATTAAATAAGCATCTCATGAAGTCATCTTTTTAACCCTAGTCTTGCTGAACCCGGATATATCCTGCCTTTGCAAATAGTATAGATCCCGATCAGTTGGCTTCTGAAGAAGCCAACTGATCTGGATCTGCACTGAATTTATATCAAAAATCTGGATCAAATAATCTGATTGGCTGAAAATTAGAGATGGGAGTGGCATCTTAATTTATTCAGCAGGACAAGGGTTAAACTTTCTTTATAGTCTTTATCAGGTGGATTTTTAGATTGTGTTGGGGTTTAACGACACAGTAACCCTTGTGAATCATTTTGTGTTGTCTCCCAGAGAAAGGGAGAAGAGAGATAGAAGAGACAGTAGAGGAGATGAAAGAGAGGGACAGGGAAGAAAGAGGAAAATGAATGAAAGTGAAGAAACAGAAGAAATAAAACTATTCCCCCTCTACCCTTACCTGCTGCAAGGATAGCAACCTAACTGTAAGCCCATATTAGTAGGACACCCCGGTGACGCAAGATATATGACACCTTTGCTTCTCCCAACCACCCCATCAGGTGGATAGTTTACTACTTCCCAGGAATTTTGAAAATCATAAGCATACAGTGCCGTAATTAGGTCAAATAAGGTACTTGTTCATGCATTTAAAAACTGCCGGGCCCCGTTGTTCAAAGCTAACGATGTCGTTAGTTAACGATTCGTTAAAATTTACATCGAGTGATATGCAAATATACTGAAATTTTTTGCTGAAAAAAATGTGAGTAGTTTTTGCATTGCAAAAGCTACTCACATTTTTTCAGCAAAAAATATCAGAATATTGTATATTGAATCCGCTAAAACAGTAAACGAAATGACCCTTAACGAGCTTGTTAAGCTAACGACGCTTTGAACAAGTGGGCCCTGGATGAGTGGGGCAAACAGTGTAGACTGATGAGATGCCTCAGACTGGGATATTTGATCTGGGTCTACCTTGTTTGCTTAGGCCTGTCTGGCCATTAACTAATGGTTTGATATGGTATATAATGGGAGCACATACCTATCAACCATGTCATTGATAAATCTTGGCTCTTTACACAATGGCATATCTAATGCATGAAACTGTGCTAACTTCTGTGCTATTTGTCTGGAAAGTGTGGGGTTACTGAGATCACTGGTCCGCAAACAGTCCGTCTGAAAAAAGGAAGAGAAAAATGTGATGAAATAATGAATTTAACAAAAATAAATAATTACTACCGGTACTATGACTGAATTAAACAAGCTTGTCACTGGGCATTGTATGAAGACAGTGTCAAATTTCATGGTTCAGAAAATACAGATTAATCTTCTATGTTTTATTGATAATCAAAGCACTGACAGCACAGGTGGTTCAATTGTCACTGAGTGTAGGCTCAGAAAATAGTCCTGAATGAGGATGTAAAACTGTTTCATTTAATCCTTAACTTCCTGTAATTTAAGCAAAAAGTGCAGACCCTGATCATAAGCCAAACTCTGTGGCATCTGATCTGGGTCTGCACTGTTTGCCAATGTCCCAGTACAGGTTTTACAGATAACCCTCTTTACACTGCACTCTGACATCACAACAACAAGAATAGCCTGGCTATAAATACGGTAGCTGTTAACTAAATTTTATCTAACCCAAGGTTTGATTATACATGTATTGGTCAATGATAATCTCATGGACAACTACCTTAAGGAAATTTTGGCGTTTGTATACAAACGCCAAAATTTCCTTAAGGTAGTTGTAAACAATCAACCCAAAAATGCTTTGAAAAACGTACAGTTTGGGAATACAGAACAGGTTTGGGGTTTCATATCATGAACAACTGGTTGGTCCATCTAATGCCATTGTAAACAATCAACCCAAAAATGTTTTGAAAAATGTTCTGTTTGGGAATACAGTTTGGTTGGGAGACAACAGGTTGTGGTTTTCATATCGTGAACAACTGGTTGGTCCGTCTAACACACGGTTTGATTTCATTGGTCAATGATAATCACGCGGACAACTACCTTAAGGAAATTTTGTCATTTGTATACTATGGCCGTATTGTAAACAATCAACCCAAAAATTCTACTGAGAACTTAACATCAAATTTTTATTTTTTTTTTTGAGAAAATATTGTCTGTATATATGATTCAGTTTGGTTACTAGGCTACATAGCCAAGTTTGGTCAGGGGAGATAATTACATTATCTATTAAATATAGATTATGTATGATGTAAATGTTTTACAAGTCATGTGAGTTAATATTCATATTTTTACATATTTTCTTAATAAATTATTACACTTTATTTTATTATTGTGTTTGAAGATTCTTCTGGAAAAAATACAAAAAACAAACAAACAAGAAAATCACCTGTTTGTTGTTTGTGGTCTGCCGCTTAATGATAAACATATCCTTTCAATATAATGAACTTGTCTCAATTCCAAAATTTAGAATGGAAAAAGGTAAAACAGAAAATAAAAATAAAAAAACAAACTATATTTACCCTAAGTATTCGCACAGACAGGTCTGAGAGAACAGTGTAGATCCAGATCAGTTGCTGCAGATGAATGCAGATGATCAGGATGTACTCTGTTTAACACTCATCCAACTCTTTTTAGGTAGTAAAACAGACATTCAAATTTTAACCCTAGTCCTGCTGAACCCAGATGTGCCCCACATTTGCAAACGTTATAGATCCGAATCAGTTGGCTTCTCAAGGAGCTAACTGATTTGGATCTGCCCTGTTTGTCATTAACCCTAGTCCTGCTGAACCCGAATATGTCCTGCCTTTGCAAACAGTGTAGATCCAGATCAGTTGGCTTCTGAAGAAGCCAACTGATCTGGATCTGCACTGTTTGCCATTAAGTATGTGAATTTATATCAACAATCTGGATCAAGTAATCTGATTGGCTGAATTTATAAGTGGGCGTGGCATCTTAATTTATTCAGCAGGACAAGGGTAAAGTATGGGTATTTCTATCAACAACTTGGATCAAGGAACCAGATTGGCTGAAAATTAGAAGTGGGCATGTCATCTTAATTTATTCAGCACGACAAGGGTTAAAAAAAAGGTAAGATAAAGAGTAAAGGTATCTGAATCAGTGCTCTAGGTAAGTTTTTGGTATAATGAGTATTATACACTCTGCTTTTAATCTTAATACGTAATTGCCCATTTGCAATGCTTAACTCTTAAAGCACCAAGCATAAGTGTAGCATACAAAATTGACACTTTTTCAGAGAAAATAAAGCTTGGCATTTGATGTGGATTGTCTGCTATCATATGCCAAGTTTTATTTTCTCTGAAAAAAGAGAAAAAACACCTAGAAATGTATTTGTCATTTGTGTTTTAAGGGTTAAACCTTTTCTGATCTAGTGTACTGCTATTGCTCACAAAAGAATCAATGTGAGTGAAATTGTGTTTTTATTCAAAAGATGTAAAGTTCACTGAAAACATTTACTCCTTAAACTTGATTTCAATGCTGAAATCCAAAAGTTTATTGAGTATTTTTACCCCCTCCATTATGAAAACACGCCTATTCAAATATATTGAAAATTTCACCACCAAAAACCTGAAAGTTTTCAGATAAAAATTCTGATATTTTTCTTATTTCTGCTCAAAACATAGATTGTTGGTACGCGTTAGAACCGCCTCGCCGAGGCGGTTCTAACGCGTACCCACAATCTATGCTTTTGAGCAGAAAAAAGAAAAATAATGTATACCCCTGTAAACCCCAGTTTTACTATATGAAAGTGGGGTTTAAGGGGGTCAAAATTATATGGGTATGTTTTAGTGATGAACTTCAATTTCAATGCTGATTTTCAAAATTTCAATGCTGAAATACCCTTTACGGTAAATGTCCTAAAATTTCGAACACTCTAAAATTTCGAACACCTAATATTTTTGCCCAAAATAATTTCTGGAAATGCCCTAAAATCTCGAACAGTAGCAGTTTTGCAAAAAGGGGATTTCTAAAATTTCGAACACAGCTTGCTTCAAGTAATTTTTTATCGGCACATTCTAATTTCGGTAACTTTTTTTTCCGTTACGGAACCGGAAATTAAAGTAGCGGTGTTGAAAGCCACCACAAAACGTAAATGCACACAGCAGTGTCATAACGAATTTTATGAACATAAATGGCACAGGAACCATATTTTAATTTTATACAAACCCAGGAGATACTGACTGAAAATTCACAAGAAAAAAGAAATGAGAGAGAGAGAGACTCCCATCACAATGTTAGCTATTTCCACGTGACAGTCACATCCGCGTGATAAGGGTTAGATTATGCGCAGGCGATCTAGAACTGTTGTTACCCTGTGGCAGACATGATAAATATTTTTTAATATATGTGAAAATACAGAAAATGCAGTCACATTCCCTTGTTCCGCATGTATAAACCGCGTGCTCGTAACGGTAACCGAGAAATCGTGGCGGAAACCGCTAAGAGGGAAAACACATACTTATGTTCGTTAAATTATAGAGCATTTTTTCGTCAGAAATGCATATGAAATTGGTAGGTATTAAAATAGAACCTAAGTATTGACACAGATAGGTCTATGCAAACTGTAGACTTAGATCAGACGCCGCAGAGAAAGAGGGAATGAAACTAGTTAGGGGGGACAGGGAACATGGAAATTCGGAAAACACTTTTAGGACAATAAGACCAGTGAAGACTCCGATCATCTTCCGATGCAAGGGCAGTCAGATTTTGCCGTTTGTTGTAACAAACAGGCATGTAAACTCCAGTTCTTGGAGAGATTCCAAATCTTTGGTTAAATACATCACCATTTCAGTGAAGGTTTTACATGCGTTCTGTGGCGTCTGATATGGGTCTACACTGTTTGCTCAGGCCTGTCTGTAGAGTAAGTACGGAAATTCGATCAAATCGAATCCCTTCAGAAATCATCCTGGATCCGCCCCTGATTCATAAAAAAAATGCTGGGTCCGACTCGTAAAATTCATCAAGGCATATGCAATTAGCTCCCTTTAAACAGTAAAACCTAAAGAGTGCATGAGGACCTTACTCCGCATTTACCAGGATGTAAATAAATATAAGTACTGTAATTCTTTTACATTATGTATATATTGAGAACATCATAATTATTAAAATACCCAGAAACTGAACAGTCACAAAGCAACATTTCCTGAGAACATTTCTCTTGCCCCGCATTAAGAAACCACGTTCTCGTAGCGGTACGTCACATGAAATCGTGGCGGGAAACCTCTTCGGGAGAAAAACAAACTTATTTTATAGAGCCTTTTCTCAGACAGAAATGCATACAAAACTGGCACGTGTTAAAAAATTTAAAAAAAAAACCTAAATATTGGAACAGATAGGCCTATGCAAACAGCGTATATCCAGATCAGACGCCGCAAAGAACAAGGGAATGGAACTAATTTGGGGGCTTTTCAAGATCGTCCTCCGAGCTAGCCTCCGAGTATATTCGTTTCTTAATTAAAGCCAGTATTGGTGTCTTCACAGAAATTCCTGTATTTTTCACGGGTATTCCGGTAGTATTCCGGTATTTCGGTAAGTCGTGTGACCACTTAAACCAGAATTCCAAAGTTGATCTGATCATTTCTGCAAAGCGTGACGCGCGTGCGATAGTAAGAAAGCGCTACACGCGAAATTGTAAATTAGCAAGTGCATCCGCGCATTCTGATCTTGGTCGTTCCTGCTCGTCCGCACACTGTGTCCTTCGATAATATCTGCCGCTAATATTTAAGTTTAGCGTGCCAAAGGTTTCATTAAGCACGCCGAAAACGTTTTCGTCGTGGGGATTAACGTTAGCCTCCAGCAAAATATTTCCTGTCTAATCACGTGATTGTCATGATATGCTCAGTGCATCCTATTTTAACAGGTAATGGTCCCAACAGAGATGATAGGTCCCAACAAGCCAAAACGAACCCTCGGGGGAGGGTGGGGGGGGGGGGGGGGAACTTCCTATATATGGCATAGTACGGATGTGCGTGCCGAACAGCCCCCTTTTTCAGCACTGCCAGGTATATGATTGGCCCCCTTTTTTCGACAAAAAGTATATGACTGACCCAATTTTTCTTGATTGGTATATGAAAGGCCCCACTGTTTCTGACATTCCGGTATATGCACATATTTTTCACTCAGAGATTTTTGAGGCTGCTTGTTCTCTTGGTATTCAATGAATTGACTGCATTATTTGTCTAACTACCAGCAATAAATGGGTACAAAAAATCAATAGGTAGTATATGAATGGGTGATTATTTCATATGATCTAGTATATGAATGGATCCGTTTTTTTCAAAGGCCAGGTATATGAATAGGGTAGGTTTCGAAATACTGGCTCGCACACCCGTACCAAAATTACCAGCAAGTTACCCCCCCCCCCCCCCCCCCAACTCCCCCCCCCCCCCCCCTCCCCCGAGAACGAACCTTATCATTTGTTACAAATGTGATCAGTCTGTACACTTGCTGGAGACTGCAACTCATGTATTACAGTGTTTTATACCAATGACCTATTCAGCGAATTGAGTGGACATCATCCTGCACTAGACTGCGTCCCGCATTCTGATCTGACTTACACATATATACAAAAGGGCATTTTCGCCTGAAAGGATTAATATTGATGACAGATAATTCTTGCAATAAGTTTCGTTACCGAATTCTAAACGACAATTACAGATTTTTTTTTTTGCTTTTTTTAACGAAAGAAATATTGCTAAAAACGATAATGGCAGTTCACAGGTTTGGCATAGTAGTTCAGTTTGGTGTAGAGCTAAAATCTTTGATCTTGATCAGGCTGCATTCAGATCTGCTTGTCCGCACTGTTCGTTTATGTATGAGGCCTTTCCAAGAGAAACGACCTCATGACATTTGAGACCAGCATAGACGGGATCAGCATGGCGCATCCGCGCAGTCTATGTATCGGGGCAGTCTGACCTGGGTATACGCATATCGTCAACAGAATGCATTGTCAGCCTCAGATGTCAGCAAGCAGTGTGAATACTGCGCTTCAAAATGGCGGAAATTGTAATCAGTCTGCGCTTTTCACATTTAAGCTCGGTACACTTCACCTTTGAGGAAAGGGACTTTTGTGTTTCTGTAGTGGCTCAAACAAGAACAAACGTGCGGTAACCTTTTGAAGTATTTTTTGGTCAGCTTGTGTATCTCAGTGCGGTAAAGTGAAGAAGGTTGTTACGTAAGAAGACAGTGGACTAAGCCAGTCTAGTTTAAGAGAGTGACACATTCCCGGAGTGCCGAACAAACGTATCTGGCGATTAATTAGTGTACCGGATAATTAATTGTTTTGTTATGAGAAACATTATTCGACATGGAATTAATCGGATGGAATTCAAAACAAACATCAGTTTATTTATTTATTTGTTCATACAATTTCACATTCAGTTTACCAATCACATTTTTTGTTGTTTCGGATGTCGGAAAGCGTCCGATAGCCAGGTCAATTTTGGCTGTACGTGAATCTGTCCTAAAATTTCGAACAGTAAATTTTTAGCAAATCATAATTTCTAAAATTTCGAACAGCAAGAACTGAAATTATTTAATTTTGTTCGAAATTTTAGGACATTTACCGTACTCCCTCTTATCTAGAGCTCTGTGAATATTTAGGGTAAATATGATAACGTGTAGAGCCATAACAAACCGGAATGTATTCTTCTAGTCTTGCTTGCACATTCATGCCATACAGTTTTGGTCCCAGCCTCTTCTCTGACATGAGAGCAAATATTACTGAATTCTCCACCACGAATTTACTTGCAATGTCCCCATATACCCGCAGTAACACAATTCTCGGTTGATTGTCCGGGGCTTGAACATTGTCAGGTAATAAACAGAGATACAGGTAGTTTGTTAAACCTCCGCTGAAACAAAAAAACAAAAGAAAAACAACTAACTTTTAATGTAGAACTAAAGCTCAAGATAAGGGTGGGTATCCACATTATATTTTTCTAATTTTTCCATGAAAACATATGTTATGGGTACTCATTAGAAGTGCCTCAGTGAGGTACTTCTAATAAGTACCCACAAATATGTTTTTGTGGAGAAGTAAGAAAAATGTGAGTACTTGTCTGTTGAAAAGAGTACCTTATCTGGAGCTATGAAAAAAATTGTAACATGCACATATCTCTTTTTTTTTTTTTTTTTTTTTTTTTTTTTCTCACCTGAACAGTACTGTGATTTTTCTTTATTTCTCCATGAAAACATATTTTGTAGGTACTCATTAGAAGTGTCTCAGTAAGGTGCTTCTAATGAGTAGCCACAACATAGGTTTTAGTGGAGAAATAAGATTTTGATTGTATTGGGGTTTAATAACATGTCAACCGTTGTGGGTCATTTTGTGTCATCTCCCAGGGAAAGGGAGAAAAGAGATAGAACAGATAGTAGAGGAGATGGAAGAGAACAGGAATGAAAGTGAAGAAATAAAAACACCCCCCCCTCTACCCTTACCTGCTACTAGGATAGCAGGCCTTGCCTAACTGCAAGGGAATATCAGTTGGCTGCCACAGTGATGTAAGATACACGGCACCTTCGTTACAAAAGACCACCCCCAGGAGAAATAAGAAAATCATTTATTATGATACTCCTCATATCTGGAATTATGCCTGCATATGCAGGCATTGGCCAAAGCACAAGGGAAGGGTCCTTATTCCACATACAGAGATGTTATTCAGATAATCTAGACACTGGTTCTCCACTGTCACAGCTGTTATACAGATATTCTAGAATGTATCAATAGATAGCAATGACCTTCATTTAACTGTACAGGTGGGCAGGTAGACCGGCTCCAGGTTCTAGTGACTAAATTCCTGTTTGATAATCCACTAAAATAAATCCAAAATAATATCATGACTATAAAGACTGGTCACTATGTTCCAAATAGTTATCGCAATAGGAACTTGCAATAGTCATAGTATTGCAAAAGTGCTTTTGGCAATAGTGATAGATCGCAATAATCAATCCTAACCCTGGTGGTGATCTACTGTCTTTAACAGAACAGAACAGTTCTGTTCTGTTCTGTTCTGTTAAACAATGAACTTGTCTTGTAAGACATTGACTGATCTTGATGTTACTCAATTCTGATCTTAATGGAAGAATATCATCTCACCAGCTGTATATGGAATGCTTTCCCCTCTTCCACTTCCATATATATATATATATATATATATATATATATATATATATATATATATATATATATTCAGTAGAGATACTTGTAAGTCAGTTAGTATATATATGCATATTGAATGACAATATCTCTGTTCTAACAAACATCATTATGATCTTTAATTGAATTACACATATTTTAAATTGAATTTAATTAAATTGAATTTAAGATATCTAATTCAGTTATAAAGGCTACCTTAACCTGAATTAAAGATATCTTGAGTATTTTCACCTAAGGTATCTTTAACTTAATTAAAGGTATATTATCTTAAATTGAATTAAAGATATCATGAATTTAATTAAGATATCTTTTCACTCAAGTAAATATTTATTGAATTCAATTAAATATCTTAACTGTAGGTAAAATAAAGGTATCCTTAATTGATAGGATAAAAAGGATATCTTAACCCTTGTCCTGCTGAACCCGGATATGTCCTGCCTTTGCAAACAGTGTAGATCCAGATCAGTTGGCTTCAACACTGTTTGTCATTAAGTATGTGAATTTGTATCAACAACCTGCATCAAGTAACTTGATTGGCTGAAAATTAGACGTGGGTGTGGCATCTTAATTTATTCAGCAGGACAAGGGTTAAAATGCAATAAATGAAACATATTTTTATTACAAAACAACATGTAACTGATAATGATTTAGACATATGTTTAACTAAAACTTATTAGATATATTTTTAATTCTATTAAAATACCTTTGCCTGGTATATCAATAAAAGATTTTAAGTTTAATAAGGATCTTTTCTTGAATCAAAGATATCTGTACATATAGCTTAAATAAAAAAAATGAACATTTCTTTAAATAGTAAGTGATTAATGCTATCTAAAATAGATTTAAAGATATCCTGATTTCAGTTAAAGATATCTGTAATTTAATTAAAGGTATAATGACTTCAATTAAAGATATCTTTGACTGTACTAACATAAAACGTCTTAAACTGTACACCAATAAGGCTATCTTTAAATGAATTAGATAGTCTTGATTATAAAATAGTTCAAGATATCTTTAATTCAGTTTGAAGTTTCTGCAATTCAGTTAAAATATGTCCAGTTTAATGAAAGTTATCTTTATTTGGGCAAACTTATGACACCTTTAACTGAACAAAAGTACCTCTGTTCAATTCTAATTAAAAAATAACTGCTAGTGATGTAAATATATTTTCAATTAAAATTAAATAGATATATCTTTAATTCAATTATAATACAAAGATAATTGTGCTAAATTAATGATCTTTTATTTAATTCAAGATAACTGTAACTGAAGTATAGAAGAATGAAACATATCTTCAATTATTAAGTGATTAATTCTATCTAAAACTGAATTATTTTGAATTCAGTTAAAGATGTCTTTATGGATTTGAATTAAAATAGACTTGTTGAAGAGAAGTCAACAAGTCCATTTTACTACCTGTAAATGTGTGTAAAATTGCTGGATGGCAAACAGTGTTGACCCTAATCAGACGCCGCGTTCTGCGGTGTCTGATATGGGTATACACTGTTTGCTGAGTGTCTGTCCGAATACGTAATTACGGCAATATTATTAAATCGATCCCCCTCAGAAATTCTCCTGGATCCGCCCTGTCCTGGGTAAATTTGGTGATCAGATTCAGAACAGCCTGCGCATGCGCAGTTGCTGTCCACATTGTCCAATGATTTTGCAAACGCATGTGACGAATGCTCAGATCTGGGCTTCGCCTTCCATATATAAAATCACAATGCCGGAAGGACACTTTTTTTTCGCATGGTTCGGCTCTGTCGACAGTCATTTTTTTTTTTTTTTTTTTCAAAAAGTCGGTCAGGAACAATTCGACCAGAGTTCACATTTCATTCACTGATCGATATTTGGGAATCTCAAGGCTTTCATGACCCAGGAAAACATTTTTGACCGCATAACTCTGAGGAGGAAGGAAAGCCAGAATAACAGCACGGACGTAAACAAAACCAGTTAATTTTTGCGCTTCGAAAACTATAATAAAAAGTCCGGCATTTATTGACAGGGTTACAACACGGTGGGTTAGTACAGTAGCCTCTGGTGCTAGAGGTGCAGGGTTCGATTCCTGCTCAGTGTGAGAAATGTTCCAGATCAGAACATGCTCCATACAAGTAGGGGTGAGTAATAAAGTCCACCGTCCGTCGGGTCGGTACTGCAGGGGCCCTGTGCATGAAGAGACATCCCGTGCACAAGTTAAACATTCCGCTATTGAGACAAAATTGGTCCTGAACGGTCCATCCTGTTAAAGCGACTCAATGCAAAGAATGCTAGAATACGACCGAGTAAAGCCAAATGGGCGAGGGACCTGCTTAGCATAAGCAAATGCAATGCTAACTTAACGCTTTGCATTCTGGGTAAAATTTTCAGCAGACATATTGAAATATTTTTCTTATTTTTCCAGAAACGGTTTTCTGGGAAAAACAAGAAAAATACCATCAATGTGTCGCCTGCTGAATTAGCCCAGAGAATGGTAAAGTTTAATCTTAGACAGCAGCGTGACACTGGTAAAGCGAACAGAGAATGTCCTGATCGGTTTGTGCGGATATGTACAGCCCAGCTAGCGTTCTTTATAAATCTATAGCGGGCCGTTATCGGCCCGTCAGCTACCCTGACGGGCCGGTAACGGCCCACTATAGATAGATTTATAAAGAATGCTTACTGGGGGGCTATGAAGAAGTTATTTATAACCTCACGGCGTATTCGCACAAAACTGATCAGGACCTTCTCTGTTCGTAACGGTTATATTCTACAGTGCGGGCAACGAAGATCCTAAGCAGACTGCACGACAGACATTCTTGTCCTGCTCATCTACATGTATACGATTTCCTATAGAACTTGCAGGTCCATTCTTTCACGATTCCGTAATAAACAAATACATGCATGGGTGAAAAGAAAAAATGCAGGCCGCATTCCTTGCATGACATCAGTAAAAGTGAACTTTTAAAAAGTTATTCGTTGACGTTTCATACTGTCTGTGACACTACTATAAACTCCATTCCGAAAACGTAACGTACGCGGAATGTCAACTATGTAACAGATGCGAACTACTTTGTATATTTCTGTCAAGAATTAGTTCGTTTCCTATGTGCCACAGAACAGCAAAAGCATTCTCAGCAGGGGCGCAGCCAGGAACTTTATGAAAATGACGCCTGCTAATAAAATCTCTGAATCGGCCGAGGTACAGCATTTCCTACAAGAATGCATGTGCGTCTAGCGTTCGCCTAAAGAAAGCTTGGAAGATTGGCTAATCAGCGCAAAGCAATGACTGAGCGGAGTCATTGCTTAGCGGACATGATGTGGTCTTGTAGGAAATGCTGTGGCTCGGCCCATTTGTTGTCATCTGAAAATAAGGTTTAAATTGCCCAATTTATGTTAAAGCCCGGGCTTCATAGCTTCCGTCTGGCAGAACTACTCGCCTAAATATTTGCTGCTAATCAAAGTGGTATCAACAACGTACGGTCGTTTGTCCGACTTTCAAACGGACAGTCAATACATTGGCTAACTACGTAAATGTGTGTAACATATATTTACATTTAAATTTCGAAGACTCGAACACCGATGGCTCGTTTACCGTAACAGATTCGAACTCGTTAATGAGTCACTTGGAAATTCTTCCGACAGCCCTTGAAAAAAAAAAACGGCAGATATCTAGGAATATTTTATTTTACTATGAAAATCTATGTTGTGTGTTCTCATTAGAATCGCCTCGTCGGGGAATTACCTTAAATGTTGGGACACCATAATTCCTTGCCACATTTGTCCTAAAATTTGAACGTCCATTTATTAAATAAACAAATGAATGAGTGGCAGGCCTGTCTGCAAATAAAATACTTTAGGTAAAACTAAATAGTCCAATCAAACCAGTGACATGCGTTTCTCTTTTCGATTGCCTACATTGCTGGAAAATAAGGAACATCCTATCGGTAGCTATCAGCTCTAGGCCCCAGGGGCAGAGGGGGGTAACGGGGGCACTTACTTTCAAAAAGGTAGGGTACGGGTTGCACAGACACTTCTGCCGGTATTTCACACAATGCAAAACAAAACGTGGACGTCGTTACGTTTTTGCGACGTTATGTAGAGGAAACTGGAAATAAACAATGGACACTCACGATTCACGTTATTAAAACTATACAAATAGTCAGATGTAACGTAGTACATTTTTTCTTCGAAGTCACCTACCTACAGCTGCCGTACCTACCCTACACCCTGCCCAGCTAGCATTCTTCATAAATCTACAGCGGGCCGTTATCGGCCTGTCAGCTATCCTGAAGGGCCGATAACGGTCCGCTACAGATTTATGTAGAATGCTTACTGGGTGCTATAGATTTAAGCAGAATGCTAGCTGGACAGCCATCGTATAAAGTTATGGAATGCCCCCAAGTACTAAAGAGGTAAGATTGAGTCAATTCTATTGTATCTGCTCCTACGACAAAATCGTCTGTTTAACTGACTCAGAGTATCCACCTGCTATTAAGTATCCCATTCGGCCGACAGGAATTACGAGCCATAAGTCTGCGCATTCGCGTCGTCTGATCAGAACCTTCACTTGGAGCATTCTGGGCCCAGCTGAGCATCGTTAGGCCTAATAACAATTTAACAAACTCGTTGACAGCTATAACTAAGGTATTTTCAAACACATTAATATTTTTTTCGGCAAAAATGTGAGCACTTTTGCAAAAATACTACTCACAGTTTTTCAACAAAAAATATCAATGTATTTACTGCCATATTTCAAGATAGAAATTTTAACATCACGTTTGGTAACAACTTCGTTAAGTTTTGGACAACTGGACCCTGGATAGCCAAGCCTTGGATGCAGTTCCTTCGTGGACAACGGACTGATCCGGTTGATCTGAGTTTTCATTGGGCGCACAGGTCAGAAAGTATGTTTCATACCATGATGATATCTGATTTGTTTTCCTTGTTCATGTTATTCTCCACTGAGGGCCTCCATGTTACTACTTCCAGCATCACTCATCGATCAGTGTATAGTTGAGTTAGCCGCTGACGTTATCGATTTGGGGCTCAGCGTGGGGAGTACAACAAGGAACACACAGCTAGAAGGATACTTATAAACAAAGATACTACCTTAATGGTTTTATTTGGAAATCTTCTTCTTTTATATTTGCCCAGACTCCTCCGATGGAATCGCGACACATATTAAATCCAATCCTCCTTGCATCATCAGGAACACTGTCATCTGACATGGTCTGACCTTTCGCTGGAAGTGATACGATTTTAGCAATGACACGTTTCACAATGAATATCAACCGATTAAGCATCGTATATGTCATGAGATAACGTTTTTGTATCTCCATAACTTTATCTTTAATGTTAAACATTTGTCTTGAAGGTCAGTAAGTAGCCGTTATCATCTCTCTATCAATCCGCAGATTGTCTTGTTTTCGCCGAGTCTAATGTATTTATAGATGCCACGTGACCATATTTATTTCCATTGGAGCCCGGTTTCGACGCTGTTTATTATTAACTAGTCTGATGGGTCGAAAGCCAGCAAAAAGGTCACATGACACGTGGTAAAAAAATTGGGCATAGGCGCGGTTGCGGCGGCAGCGTGCAGACAACCCCCGGCAACAACGTCGTCCAGCCAGACGAATTTTGATATTTCACCCTTAAAGCGCCAAGCAAAATTTGTAGCAGATGACATACTTAAATTTCTATTATTATTTTTTTATTATTTTTCAGAGAAAATAAGTCTTGACATTTCATGCGAAGACAATTCACATGAAATGTTAAGACTTACTTTCTCTGAAAAAAAAAAAAATGTCGTCTGCTGCAGCTGTGATTGGCGCTTTAAGGGCTAGAACAGTTTTTTTTTACAAGATAAAAGAATAATGTAGATCTATTACCAGACAAAGAACTGTAAACATACCGTGTGAGCGTGCTTACCAAGTAATGCTAATGCTAACTTCACATGGACACCTGATACTCGACCTGATTACACACCATTTATTTTGGGTCCTTCTCTGTCTGTCTGAACTGTCCTTATTTTGCCTTCGTGTCTATCGACCTTTGGGGGGGGGGGGGGGGGTGGGGAGAGGGCGGGTTGGGTGTGGAGAAGGTGTTGTGTATCTTACTTCACCGGGGCGTCCAATTGATACTGGCTTACAGTTGGGCAGGGCTTGCTATCCTTGTGGCAGGGAATGCTTTTATTTCTTCTATTTCTTTACTTAATTTCATATCTGTTCTTTCTTCCCTGTCCTTTTCATTTATCTCCTCTACTATTTCTTCTGTCTCTTTTCTCCCATTCTCTGGGAGACGACACAAAATGACCTACAAGGGTTGACGTGTCTTTAAACCCAAACACAATCAATCAGTCTATCGACTTTATGATTTTCGGAATACGATTTTTGTATGGCGACCTCAGACTCATTTATAAAAATGTAAAGTTCAATGAAAATGTTTGCCTACTTAATCTGATTTCAGTGCTGAAATCCATCACGAAAACACGCCTATATAATTTTGACCCCCTTAAACCCCACTTTTATATAGTAAAACTGGGGTTTACAGGGGTATGCATTATCTTATTTCTGCTCGAAACATAGATTGTGGATACTCGGTAGAACCGCCTCGTTGAGGCGGTTCTAACGAGTACCCACAATCTATGTTTGAGCAAAAATATGAAAATATTAGAAGTTTTTATCTGAAAATTATCCTTGTTTGGTTGTAAAATTTTGAATATATTTGAATAGGTGTGTTTTCGTAATGCAAAATTTCATTAATTGCCCCTTCAGCTTCATCAATGCTGATTATATATATATATATATATATATATATATATATATATATATATATATATATATATATATATATATACAACAAAAAACATCAATGCTGAAATATTCTTTACGCCGTTTTACCTGGACCTCTGCGAGTATTCCCGAGGACGAGAACGGACAGACAGGTGCAAACAGTGTAGACCCAGATAAGAAACCACAGAATCTCATCAGGATCTTCACTGTATGCCACCAATCTATCCATTTTAAACACATCAACAGATAGCAAAATTGATATGTTGAAGTGGTAAGAATAGGGTTTACTCAGGGTAACACCCAGCGGGCACGCAACGTTGAGACAACGTCCCTTCAACGTCGATGTGCACACCGTCATTGATACGATGTTGCACATCCTTTGCCCCATTTGCCCCTGGGACAGCAACAGTATTAGGTAAACTAGAACTAATGTAGATATGTAATCTTTTACCTAGTTTTCGTTCCTTCCTTGAAGACCAGACTAATCCAGCTCCTGTATGATATCCCAGTTGGCATAGAACTAGGCTATCTCTCTATATTACTTTCAGACTGGGGCAACAAGGTTTGAGTTGGAGTTTTACAGTCCAGTCAACACTGTTAATGTCATGTCGAGCCGGTCAGTTAACCTTCTCGCACTTTTTCCTGGACATAATTATCCTCTAAGCGGTTATTCAGTATTCAGTACTTGTGTATCCATACTTTCACCAGAATTGAATCAGCCGAAGGGGGAAGGGGTAGAGACCCATTGAAATGAAACCATAATAAATCTCCGCGAAAGATATGTGGCCGAGCTGGGATTCGAACTTTCGACCCCTGGGCCTGCAGTCAGACGCGCTACCAACTGCGCGATGAGGCCCGGCTAAAGCCGATGAGTGTTAGTCATCTGCAAACACTTAGTCCTAGATGTGACGTCCCAGTCAGCATGCATTCTACATAAATCTACAGCGGGCCGTTAGCAGCCCGTCAGGGTAGCTGACGGGCCGCTAACGACCCGCTGTAGATTTATGAAGAATGCTAGCAGGGACTGCTGTCATTATTATGCACATTACATGCGTCTTAAGGATATTATTTTCAATAAAGAGCGATCACCTTACATAAATATATATAATCTACTATTTTATCATAATTTGCTTCCTCTCGGTGCATTTTTTTTCCTTTAAGAGTAGCCCCCATATTGGAAATGATACTAGAGAGACTTTTCTGGACTTTTAGTTTATATGTGTAAAAGTAATTCCTTGCTGGTTACAGTCTTGGTCAGGCTGGTCATTGATAGACTCCTGGCCAGATAGCGATCACCTCCCGAACCCTGGGGAATTTTGCAGACATGTCCTATCTTAAAGAGCAATGATTGCTGTGTAAAATAGGTTTTGTTTGTGTAGTAGTGATTGGTATATGATACACTTGTACTGATTTGCGGTACAAGCCGGCTTTTATAGCGACGAGTATTGTCCTGTCACGCAGGGTTCGATCCCCGGCCGCAGCATTAGTTGTTAGATTTTTTTTCACCTGTTACCTCTGGCGCCCAACGTAAATAATCCCATCTGATGGGCTTGGTGGCCCGATAGGCTTGGTGGCCTGGTATTGAGTGGTCACTCAAATTGAGATTCGCGGACGAATCTAAATCTTGAGGGGGGGAGGGGGGTGATATGAGTAGTGATAGGTATATGATACAGCAAAAAGGCTTACACAAGATAACGCATATACTGTAAATGTGACCGGAATGCAAAACAGAATGTTTCGAATATTGTTTACACGTTTTACAAAAAATACTTCCACTAGGTAACGCAATATAACAAAATAAGGCAATCGCTTCTGTATTTTGTTTTAGGCGTACGTGTTTGCGGAAAATCTGAAAAAAAAAAAAAAAAAAATCATGCCACTTTAAATAAACTTATTGTTCTTGGCTGCAATTTCAAGCATTATTATTATTTATTTATTTCTGTAGCGTATCAATGATGTATTGTAACATCCATACAAAATATGCCAAACAACTCCGAAATGGAAAATTTCGCAATGTACAACAAACGGTATGTATAAAACCATTAGACAAAAAAAAAAAAAAAAAAAAAAATATTTATGACCTTTTTGGAATGAGTTATTTATTGAACAGAATTAAATTTAAATCATCTTGGATTATCTTTACAATATGTAACTCATGTAACAAATATAACAATGTAATAGTGATTTTTTTTATTGGCACATATATCAAACAAATGTTCAGTTCAGTCATCACTTATGACGAAACATTTCAAAAACAAAATTTCATGTCTGAAACAGTGTTATCCGCGTGACAGGCATTACTAAGTATACTCCCATAAACAATTTTTAAGTACTGAAATGGTGAGTATTACATATACGGAAACGGCTTGGTCAGCAATATTGATAACATTTTGAAACACCTGTCTGGTAAAAGGAAAAGAAACGGGAAGTAGGAGTCTTAAAATAATTTGTATTGTCGAAATCCGTACTTTATTATGAAATGCTGGAAAAATAAAGTTAAATGTTGCTTGGGTTACAAGAGAGCATATTAATACCATGTTACATTGCTACATCAACAAATACACATCGTTGGTTCTTACATTTGTATTTGATGCTTCATAGGTAACGTTTAATATAGGGCAAGCTAGTGAATTTTCTAGGTTACACATTTTGAACACTTCTTGATGCAATTTTTTTTCTTGTAAACAGCTTACCAAGTTTCTTTGAAACCATTTTTTGGTACATATGCTACCCATATTTGTTCAAATAAGTCAACAAAACGCTACACCAATTATTTGCTCATAGGGCTATTTAATTATACAATTATATGTAGACAGATCGATACACAAAACCAATGTGTTCTCTTTGTAGCAGAACTCTTCTTTCATTGTGCAGCTAAACCAAAAGTAACCCCGTGTTGCTTTTGTTGCATTGTTTGGTTCAGATATAATATTATTGGTTAAAGACAGCATTTTTGAATAAATTAGCAAGGTATTTTAGCTGTTAAATAGAATCACGTCAAACTGATGACAGGTAACAGGTTGTTACTACGATACGCCACCAGATACAAAGAGTAAACGACTTTTATTCGATGCAGAAAAGACGGATCTTAAAGATAGACTACGTCTGCAAAAATGCCTAGGGTTGGGGAGCAGGGTCAAATTTGGCAAAAAGTCACTCATGGCTAGATAGCGATCACCTCACCAACCCTAGGAAAATTTGCAGATATGCACTATCATAAAAGCATTGCTTGGTGTATAAAATAAGTTGTTTGACCCTGTATCTGGTGGCCTATGTGTGTAGCAGTCTGTTAAGTATGTTACCTTCACTAAATTCACTGAAAGAAGAGTCAAAATTTGTGACCTAGGAAGAAGCATTTATCTTTCTTATAATCATATTTGCTTTAGTATGGCCGTAATATTCTGTTAATCAAGCTGTATACAAACATCTAAGAGAAGAAAATGTTTTCATAATAGCATTGCTTATAAATCCATATATAGCCATTTTGTTTTGTGTTTAATTCTGACGAGAATGCAGAAAGAAAACGTGTCAAATACTGCTTGCGCATTTTACAAAACGTCTGTTACAAGGTAACGTATCTAACAAAACAAAACAATCGGCTTCTATATCTTCGATTTGGGCTTATATTACTGAGGAAAATCTGAAAACATGTCAGTTGTTTTTGGCTATGATGTCAGGCATTGTTATTACTTATCTATTTCGGTAGCATATCAATGAAGCATTGAAACATCCATACAAAATATGCCAGACAGCCTCGAAATAGATTCGCATTGTACATGTATAAGACAGTTAAAACAAAACAAAATTGAAAAACAAACCCTTTTTGCTTATGACCTTTTTGGAACAAGTTATTTATTGAACAGAAATAAGGTTAAACCATACTGCATCTGTATTATCTTTGCAATATATAACATATGTAACAATTACAACACGTTACAGTGATTTTCTTTTATTGGTGTATTGCTACATTCTAAAAATGATTTGTTCAGTCAACACTTATGACGAAACACTTCAAAGACAACATTTCACATGCCAAACAGTGTTACGTGCATTTATAAGTATACTCTATAAACAATCTTTAAGTACTGACATGCTGATTATTAAATTCACGGAAACGGTTTGGTAAACAGTACTGCAGTCATTTTGAAACGCCTGCCTGATAAGAGGACAAGCAACGGGAAGTGGGAAGCCTAAAATTGTGTCAATTATTTGAAGCAGATTTAATGATTAGTTTTGTCGAAATCCGTATTTAATGATGAAGTCCTTGCAAATAAATGAATACGTCACACTGGTTACAGGAAAGTAATTTTATCTTCTGTTACATTGTTACATCAACAAATACACAGTGATAGTTCATTATATTTTGCGGCTTTATAAGTAAGCGTTTAATACCAGATATGTTAGTGACATTTCACTGTTAAACATCTTGGAAACTTTGCGATACTTTTTTTTTTCTAATTGACAGCTTACCAAGTTTCTATAAAACCCATGTTTTTGTAACGTATGCAACCCAGAATCGTTTAAATAGGCCAACAAACCCTGCAACAGTTATTAGCTCGTAGGTCTATATGATTATACAATTATATGCATGTTTGCGTTTTAGACAGACAGATATACATGCGAACCAATGTGTTCTCCTTGCAGCAAAACCGTACAGTTTATTGTGCATTTTAACCATTTTTGTAACGTATATTACCTAAAAACTACTCAGCTTGCAGAAAAAAAAAACACACTTTCTTTTGGTGCATCGATTGATTCAGATATGATATATACTGGTAGCTTTGTTGGAGAAATTACCATGTATTTAGCGTGGTATTTTGCAAATAAATAGAATTACGTAAAACTGGTGACAGGTAACATGTTTAACAAGCTGTTACTACGTTACACAACCAGGTACAAAGTGCAAACAACTTTTATTCGATGCAAAAAAAAAAAAGGCTGCTCTTTGAGACAGACAATGTCTACAAAATTCCCTAGGATTGGGGTGGGGCGGGTCAAATTTGGCCAGAAGTCTATTATGAACACGATTGATTTAAGCTTATTTAGCTGTCTAGCCCATCCATCAAATTTAATGAAATGGTATCAGATCTTTAGTCCTGTCTCACTATTAGGGTATTTGAGGCCATTCAAGAATTTTAGAAAGTGATTAGGTTCATCTGGTCTGATCAAGAGTAATTCTTTCCATACCGAATGGTGCTAAACGGGAAGTAGATAGAAAATGAACAATAGCAAAAAGTAAATAAACTGTTATTAATAAACTATCAAACAAACAAACGAGCAAACAAAAAACAAACAAACTGGCTAATAATAAAATAATAACTACGGTTTAATTGATTTAATCAAAACTCTTAACAATCATACTTTAAATTATTTAAGGACGTGGTACAAATAAACAAAATGTCAACTGTAATCTTAAACATAAACGACCAAAAGTTTGCAAAAACCACAACAATATAAATACCATACATACTGAAAGTCTGTATCTTGGTAATTACTGTTTGGAACGTTGTTGTATACATGTATATGTCATAAACTGCAGCAAGGTTACACTTTTTATCATGTGCTAATATTTATCTTCTGCAAGCTGTACGTTGTTGTTTGCTAATCACGTACTGAAGCACAGAAAACTTTTAATGTGTTTGTTTGTTTGTGTTGAGGTTTTACGGCCCATGGCAGTCAACCCAATGGTGTCATGTCGAGCGCGGTCAGTTTACCTAACCACACGTTTACTGGGCAGGCTTAGTCCTCTAAGCGGTTAACCAGTATTATGCACATTCTTTCGCCAGAAACTGAAAATTGCCCTTCTTGAATCAGCGGAAGGGAGAGAATGACCGTAGAAAATATTTCATGATCAATCTCCTCGAAAGAATGTTGCCGACCTCGGCGGGGGTTGAACCTGCGACCTCCCGGTCTCCAGTCGGACGGCGCATCCAACTGAGCCACCGAGGTCGGCACTTTTAATGGGTGTTAATATTTTACATGTGGCAAGCATACGTTGTTGTTTGCTAATCATGTTCTGTAGCACGGTAATCTTCTATCGTGTGCAAATATGTCCCTGCTGCAAGCCATACTTTGATGTATGCCTATCACAAACTGCAGTAAGTTAATCTTTTATCACGTGCTAATATTTCCCTTTTGATAGCCATACGTAACTGTATGTGTTTATCATAAACTGCAGCGAAGTTATTTTTTATCGTGTGCTAATACTTCCCTGCTGCGTCATACGTTGTTGTATGTTAATCATAAACTGCTGCAAGGTAATCTTAATCGTGTGCTAATACTTGCCTGCACACGTTGTTGTATGTTTATCATAAAACTGCAGCAATGTAATCTTTCATGGTGCGTAATATTTCCATTCTGATAGCTATACGTTGATCTATGCTAATCACTGATATACTGCAACAGAGTAATATTTTATCGTGTGCTAATGTTTCCCAGCTGATAGTCATACGTTGTTTTATACTAATCATAAACTGCAGCAAGGTAATCTTTTATGATTTACTTATATTTTACTGTTTATTGTACGCTAATCGTATGCTACACCAAGGTTATATTTTATCGTGTGCTAATATTTCCCTGCTACTGGCTATACGTTGTTCTATGCTTATCATATACTGCTGCAAGTTAATCTTTTAATTGTGTGCTATTATTTCCCTTCCGCAAGCCATGCGTAGGTGTCTGTAAACCTTAAACTGCATCAACCTAGAATCTTTTATCGTGTGCTATATTTCCCTGCCGCAAGCCATACATTAGTGTATGCTAATTATTTACTGCAGCAAGGTAATCTTTTATCGTGGGCTAATATTTCTCTGCTGATAGCGATACGTTGTTGTGTGCTAATAATAAACTTCAGCAAGGTAATCTTTAATCGTGCGCTAATATTTCCCTACTGCAAAAAAAAAAAAAAAAAAAAAAGGTAACATAAAAGTCCAGGGAGTGCCACACGATCACAGGACCCAGCCCTTCCCAGCAAATCAAACAAACTTACGAAAAGCACTAAGATTAGCTCTCTCTTCCCCAAGCGAGGTAATCGCAATGCTAAAAGGACTGAAAAACACAAGAAGAAAATAACACAAATAACATAAGGTAATACTTAAATGAGGGGGTGGACAGGGGGGTAGGCATTCCCCACTTCCCTCCCCCCTTACCCCCACTTCCCTCCCCCCTTTCCCCCACTTCCCTCCCCCTTACCCCCACTTCCCTCCCCCAATCAAACTATTCCCTCCCCTAATTTAGAATTTTTAATGTCCCCAACGCTATAATTAAATTCAAACATGACTCTGTAATATACATTCATGCAGATTTTGACCCCAAACTATACCCCTACTTTTTGCCCAAAAATCGGTATTTCCTTAGCATTCGCACCCCCTTTACAGAACAGCTAAAGATTTGCACACTCCATTTCAAAAGTATGCGTAAGGGCCTGCATATATATATATATATATAGGTATCCTAAGGTGGTGGACCTTGATCCAATCCTATAAACTGGTCAAGAAAAAAAATGTGGTGGGCCTAGGTCCGGGCCTAAACGGATCCGTATTGGCAAAAAAAACCAAAAACAAAAACAAAAAAAAAAAAAAACAGTCGTATTAATTACTGAAATCAAAAATCAAGAATACCATGTAAATCTGCATCTTCTTTTAATATTTTTGATAAGCATGGTCCCACATTTGGGGTGAGGGGTCAGTGAGAACAATCATCTTTTTTGTGGTTTTCTCAAAAACCGAGAGTTAAATGTCGAACGTGTGTGGTGGTTGACAAAACACGGACAACTTACGGACACGGACTCGTGGACTTACGGACCTATTGACAATACACGGACTGCATAAAAAAATACGGACCAATTATTCACGGATCTCTTGACAAACCACGGACCTACAATTCACGGACCTGACAAAGCACGGAGCTATTATTCACGGACTTGACAAAGCACGGAACGTTATTTAAAAAGTACGGACGCCACTTATGATATATGGAGAAAAAAAAAGGAGTACTATCAAAATCGGAATAACGTGACGTTATGGATAACGTGACGTTACAATGTCACAGACACCTACATGTACGTTGAAGTAATCCAATGGTACAGATTTTTGATACCCATCCTAATGATGTAGGTCTGCACTGGATTTGTTTCTCGAAATTTGACTGTGACGATGATGATGTTAACTTGTATGATAGTGCAGGCGGTACTTACATTTCAAGTGCCGCTGAAATGGCAATTGCAAACACGATCACGGTTTAGCCCTGTCAAAAATCTTTGTTAGACACTTTAAATGCTCTGTATAAACGAATACAAATAACTGTGGTTGCAAATATGGTCAGCATCCTCAATGGAATTGATCCTAGTGGTATAACATATACTGTCTCTGGAATGAGAGATCATCTTATCAAAGGACTTGAGAATCAAAACATAACAGTTTTCCCACACAGAAAATAATCAGTTGTGCTTCATTATTACTGTATAGGCTTTATCTGCGATTTGTTTATTGTCCGTAATGATTAATGGATGAGTTAAAAGACCTCCAAACGGACCGAGCAGATATATATTTTTACATTTTTACCACTATGGAAGTTGAGAGCGAGCGTTGGGGTCCCGTAAAACTAGTTTAAACTCCCACCAACCAACACACACACACACACACACACATACACGCGCGCCTCCCGAGTAATTCATTACTGACCGTTCCGAGGTGGTAATTTCATTGTGGTACTTTTTTTTTCAATGTTATGTAGTGTTTCACTTTTTAATGTTATTTTGTAGTTTTCAATTAACTGACCATGTTATTGCTGCTAGGGACCATTTCCGGACCAATTTACGGACCATAACTGGCCATTCACGGACCAAGGACTTTTCACAGACGATCTGATTGCTATAACGGACCGATGTACGATGCACCAATTACGGGCTAATTACGGACTGTTCATGGACCACCGACTACTCACGGACCAATTAGCGGTTAAGTTTACTATATTTTGCAATTAATACAGACTATTCACGGACCACGGACACGGAGTTTTTATTGGACCTAAGTCCGTGAGTGGTCCGTGTTTTGTCACCAGGCAACATGTGATTGATTTGATTGTTGGGGTTTAACGGCACGTCAACCCTTGTGGGTCATTTTGTGTCGTCTCCCAGAGAAAGGGAGAAGAAAGATGGGAGATAGTAGAGGAGATGAAAGAGAGGGACAGTGGAGAAAGGAAAATGAATGAAATTGAAGAAACAGAAGAAATAAAAACATTCACCCTCCACCTTTACCTGCTGCAAGGACAGCAGGCCTTGCCCAACTGTAAGAAAATATCAGTTACACGATACCTTTGCCTCACCCAACCACCCCACCGTGTTTGGAACACCTATCAGGAAATTCATGTTGGATCTTGAAGTGTTTTTGTTGTTGTTTTTTAACAGCGTAAACGTCCTTATCCAACAATAAGAAATAAAATGATTTTCTACGGCAGACGGATAATTATTTCTTAAAATGTGGATTGCCACCGACAACGGCTATTTTGTGAACTTTCGGAATCAAAGGGAAGTAATCAACTAGAGATAAACGGAAATCGGACGTAAACGAATTCAATGTAAACCACGGTTGGCGGAACACTCCTCGTCGGTGAAGTGAAATCAACGTCGGATTCATTGTAAATATACCTGAATTTGCTTCAATACGTCTATTATATACTTCTGATACCCAGCTATTGCATTGAAGTACATAAAAATAGAGTAAAATCGATAAAATACAACAAATTTTGGTATAACCCCCGCCCTAACATTTCCCTACCCCGCCCCCTATTCCCCCGTTCCCCGCCCCCTCTTCCCCCCTCCCCCGTCCCCTTTACCCCCGTCTCCCGCCCCCTTTACCCCCGCCCCCCTTATCCCCGCCCCCCTGTCCACCCTCTCTTCAATCGCCTCGTAGAATAAACCTCAAAGCAACAAAGAGTAAGACTAAACATAGAAAGCAATGCAGGAACCACTAAGCTACAAAGAGCTACAAAGAGTAAGAACAACACCAGGACAAGATCCCCCTTAGAACGTTCAGTAGAATAAACTACCGTGTGTGTGTGTGTGTGTGTGTGTGTGTGTTAGTATGTGTGTGTTTGCGGTGTGTGTGGGGGGGGGGGGGGGAGGGGGGGGTTAAAGCATTTTTACAGCCGGCCAACTTCACCTGGGTCGCGATGCTACTCTTAATACAGTAATACATAAAAATTCGGTTCGCATAAAGGCTCTCAACTAAGTCAATGCATCAAAGCGAAAGCATAAAATCAAATTAATCACTATGATAATCAAAGACGAGTACTCAAGGCTAATTCTACTGTGTGTCAGATTAAATGAAAACCAATAGTTGAACCACGGCGGGCCAGTACGTTATTATGTGCTTACCATGTACTTCAGCAAGCCATACGTTATTGTGTGCTAGTGCTACCATGTACTTCAGCAAGCCATACGTTATTGTGTGCTTATATATTCCTGCTGCAAGCCATACGTTGTGTGCTGGCAATATTTTACAATGTGCTAATATTTCTCTGTTCCAAGCCATACGTTGTTGTGTGCTCAGTATCGAAAACTGCAGCAATTTAAGGTAATACCTTATCGTGCGATAATAATTCCCTGCTGCAAGCCATACGCAGACGCCAGCTTACCAAGTCTATACACTCGCCCTCCCGTCCTGCGCACCCATAAACGAATCCTATCGGCGGTTTAAAATTTGGCCTCGACCAAATGACTGACCTCGGGCCGATACGACAAAGAACAATGGCGGAGTTGGGTTACAGATCTCAAAAGCTATGAGAGTGCGGGTCGCCCTAGCGAGCCGCATATATCGGGAGTTATGCTAATCACACATCAAATCATTATCTTCCGCTTGGTGGCATTTTTCAAATATGACATGCGCAGACAATGCACATCAAATACGGGAATTATACCAAACCCAGTTTAAGTGAAAGTAACTACCAAGATTGCTGACATAGTAGTCCTGCATCAAACAAAGAATAGACTAGAATTTATTATCCAATTATGACCTCTTTCGGGCATACCTTTAACCCATTTATGCCATAGCGTTCCATAAAAGGGACAGTGGCAAATATTGAATACCCAGATCAGACGTCGCGTTTCGCAAAACGCAACGTCTGATATAGGTCTACACTAAATTAGGTACAGAATCTCTATAGGAAATGATAATACAAAAACAATTCGGACAGCCACAGGTCTCACATCACGAAAACATACATATATAATTTTGACCCCCTTAAACCCCAGTTTTATATAGTAAAACTGGGGTTTACAGGGGTATACATTATTTTTCTTATCCTGCTAATAAAATATAGACTGTGGGTACTCGTTAGAACCGCCTCGACGAGGCGGTTCTAACGAGTACCTACAATCTACGTTTTGAGCATTAATATGAAAAATATCAGAATTTTTTATCTGAAATTTTTTATTTTTATGGTAGTAAAATTTTCAGTATATTTGAATAGGTATATTTTCGTAATGAGATAAGTTTCGGAAAGTCTTGGGAAAACCATTTGTAATGAACTGAAGTCAGTTTTAATATACTTAATTAACTTACAGGCTGTTAGGCCATCTTCAGAGGTGCCAAACATGTTTATGGAACATTTTTTTTTTCGGATTGGGAGGATGCTGTGTTTCCAGAGGATCTCTTTTTCAGATCAATTTGAGTATGAATTCGTACTGAAGGTGTATTGTTATATTACTTTTCAGGTTATCTTTAAACAATGCCAAAATTTTATCAATTTTATAAATATCTCTTTTTCTTTATTCTTTATTTCCTTTTTTCTTACTTTACATTTTTATTATATTTTTTTCCATATTTTCAAATAAATAAAACAGACCAAAGACGACTACTTGTTTAAATTTCTTGACCCCTCAATTCTTGTCTGCTAGCATATGCGTATTTGTCTCACACAGTGTTCCTGTAGTCTTTGCGTCGCTGTTTTCCCTGGAAATGAGCTTAATCAAAAACATATTGTTCAACATTAATGTAGTCAAAAAAGTTATAAGAAAGTCTCTAGTCACCATACAGCTATCTCTTGTTACCCGTTTATCTCTTGTCTGTAAATGCGGTAAATCAAATGAAGAAAACCGGTCGCCGTTTTTCCTGAAAATGTACTTTCCAAAATGGACTTCTAGTGCACGATAAACATCAGAAATATATTTTCAACATTAATATAGTCGAATATTTACAAAAAAAAAAAAAAAAAAAATGCTTCTTATTGCCATAAACCTATCTCTTGTCACCTGTTAATCTCTTGTCGGTAAATGCTGTTAATCCCTGAGGAAATAAGGTAGCTGTTTCCCATGGAAATATTCTTTAGATTCTTAAAAAATTGACTTCTAGTGCAAATTAAGCATACAAAAGATATTTTCCAACAATAATATGGTCGAAATAATATCTAGAATGTTTCTTGACTCTATAAAAATATCTCTTGTCACCCTTTGACACCTCTTGTCACCAAATAATGAGACCGCGTTCCTGGTGTCGTTCCGGTAGTGGGTCTTGCTACTTACCGACAACAACCGTCAACTACCGACAACAACCATTTACAAGAATATTTTTCATTTACCATTATTTATTGTATTATTTTCAGTTTTTTTTTTGTTTTTTTTTTTTTAAGAAAGTCCTTATACTATTTGAAAATGAGAGAAGAAATTTCCTTTTGAATCTCCTTCACCTTTATGGCGACCATCACCCTGCAAAATTCGGATTATCGTCTATGTTCTGTTCGTAAAAGAAAGCATTTGATTCGGGGTGGTTTATTTCCTTTTTGAGAATTTCAACAATAATTCCTGATTCTGGAAATAGCACTTACTAAAGATAATATTATTTCCTTTTTTCGCTCCAAACATTATTTATCAATCATACTGATTGTATTAGCCACATTATTTTCAAAATAGTTAACCGTTCTAAACATTATTTTATTAGAAATGATTGAAAAATGACTTGTTGTAGGTCGTTGACGGTTGTTGTCGGTTCTTGACGCACGTACTAAACCTAGAATAGGGACTGGAATAAATGTCCTCTTTCACTGCGTGTAGCTTTGCTTTCGACATTCTTTGGAAAGACGTTTTTTCTTTGCTAACCTATTTCGGCGACATTTAGCTCGTTCTTGTGGTGCTGAAACAGAAACGTTACTAGATATCACCTGAAAGTGTGTGTCACATTTAGGCTGATGTTATTTTCTTCATATTGTAGCATTCATTATCATATCATAATCGGATTTTTGATTAACGTGCAGGTACAGGGGCAACATCCACATCAGTGGGCCCCCTTCCAGATAGCTGGCTTGCTGCACGCATGGCAGATCTCACACCTGATCTCCAGGTACGTCTATCATGAGGGTTGATAGCCGAGAGCTTCCACTCTCTGCAATCCCTCTCTGTCAGCTGCTTCCATGTCATTTTGGGACTCCCAGGCCCACGATTTCCATCAACCTGTATGTCAAAGGCTGTCTTGACTGCACCACTGGAGCGTTCCACATGTCCATACCATCGGAGTCTTCTCTCCTTCAGAATGAGATCCAGATCCTCAATGCCAAGCCGCACAAGTAGATCATTGGACCTAGTGGTGACAATGTCTTGCGGCCTGACATTGCAGATCTGTCTGATCATTGCCCTGTCATTTCACTGCAGACGCTGGAGGTTTGGCTTTGTCAATGGCCAAGTCTCGCTGGCATGGGGCATTGCGCTCCGCACACAAGAGCTGTACACGCGGCCACGTGTTTTGAAAGAGAGGTGGCATGAAGAGAGGACTGGTAGTAGATCCTTGAAGTTCTTCCAGGCGGTTTTCACACGTGTTTTGGTTGAAAGTTCACAGCCACCTGCTGCTGAGAGCATGTCTCCTAGGTAGCAAAAGGAAGCTACCACCTCAAGCTTGTCAGGTCCGACCTGGACGTCCTTCTGTGGGCTGCCATCCAAGGGGCATGCAGTTCCCTGGCACCGTGTACATCTGTAGTCAGGGTCCTTTTTCAAGCGCTTGAGCCCACTGCATTTCTTGTGCACCCAGTGCTTGCAGGCATTGCAGAAGATGCTGTTGCTGCCCACTCCAGTGCGACAGAAAGCACATGGAAACTCGCCTGAACTCTACAGGAGGTCCAGTCTCGTACCGCAGATAATGATCTTTGTCTTTCCTGCATTTACACTCAGTCCTTTCTTCTCCATTGCTTCTTTCCAAGTCAAGAACCTTCTGACACATTCCTCAAGCGATTCAGCGATGATAACAAGGCCATCGGCATAGAGGTCCTCCCAGGGGACCCCAGAGCGGAACTCTCGTGATAAGGCTTCAAGCACAATGATAAAGAGCAGCGGGCTGAGTACTGATCCTTGGTGAACACCAACCATCACTTCAAACTCTTCACTGTACCCCTCACCAACACGGACACGGCTCCGTACATTTGCATACATTCCCAGCACCAGTCGCACAATCCACTCCTCCACACCAAGTCATTTTTTTTAATCATTAGTACCATGAAGGAGACAGCTGTTATGTTGAATAACCTGTTTCGGTGACTTTTATTAAACATACATGTATGCTAGCTTTTTTACAGAAGAGCAAGGGGGTGGTCGGGTGAGGAAATGGTGTCATGTATCTAGCATCATCGGGCTTATTGGCTTACAGTTGGACAAGGCCCGCTATCCTTGGCGGTATATACGTATAGTAATTTTCGATTGAGGAACCACAACAATCACGAATTACAGACAACTCGCCCCAAAGATAACTCGATCCAACACAAGTCGCTCCATATAAAACTTGCCCCAAGACAACTCGCCCCACACTCATAAGACAACTCGCCCCACATTAATTCACTAGCTGTAGCTGCCACAATCTTCAGAATCTAACTTGAACTTCTACCCCTGAACTTAAAGGCTAATTGACTGAAAACTTGGTAAAAGAAATATTTGGGTGTCTTGTTAAAAAAAATGGCTAAAATTGTTCCAATCGAAAATCCAAGATGGCTCTTCTCTACCAAAAGAGCTAGACATGTTTCTTTTCAGTGGACAAAAAGGACCCCAGAGCTAAAATTAGAAAAACTATTTTGAACCTGAACCGAAAGACCAACTGACTCAGAACCTTGTAGGAGGTATTTGGGGACTTGCAGATCAAAAAAAGATAAAATTATTACAGCTGGAAATCCAAGATGGCCACCATGGCCGCCTTTTTGAAACTCTTTTGAACTTCTCCTGAACCAAAAGGGTGAGTTACTTGAAACTTGATAGGAAGTATTGGTATGCCTTGCAGATCATAAATAGCTAGAAATGTTCCGATTGGGTATCCAAGAGTGCCACAATGGCTGCAGTCATGAAAAAAAAAAGGTAAGAGAAAAGTCCAGGGAGTGCCACAATCACAAACCGTAGCCCTTCCCAGACCCCAAGAGGAAACCGACAAATCCAAACAAGCACAAATCGAACAAATGTACGAAAAACACTAAGATTGGCTCTCTCTTCCCCAAGCGAGGTAATCTATTTTGAACTTCTTCTCCTGAACTGTAAGGCCATTTGACACAAAACTTCAATGGAAGTATAATGAGGTAATGAAGTAATGAAGTATTGGGATGTGTAGGTCAGAAGTAGCTAAAATAGTTTAAATCTGAAATGCAAGATGACCACTATGGCCGCCATCTTGAAAATCTGTTTTGAACGTCTTCTCATGAACTGAAAGGCAGATTGAGTTGAAACCTGGGCTTAGTTGTTCAAAACTAACGATGTCGTTAGTTAATGTCTTGTTAAAACTTTGATCATTAAATATGGCAAATACGCTAATATTTTTGCTGAAAAATAAATGTGAGTAGCTTTGCATTTGCAAACGCTACTCACATTTTTTTTCAGCAAAAATACCTGTGAATTAGATATTGTACTTGCTAGAACAGTTAATATTTTAACCATTAATGAGCTCGTTAAGCTAACGATACTTTGAACAATTGGGCCCTGGTAGGAAGTATCTTGGCAACCTGCAGATAAAAATAGCTGACACTATTCTGATAGGAAATTTAAGATGGCTGCCAATGTCGCCCTCTTGAAAATCTATTTTGAACTTTTTCTCCTGAATAGAATGGCCAATTGACTCGATACTTGGTAGGGAATGTTAGAGCAACTTGTAGATCAAAAATAGCTAAAATATTCTGATCAGAATTCCAAGATAAAATCTACTCTGAACTTCTTCACCTGAACAGAATGGCCAGTTCACTGGAATGTTGGCAGGAAGAATCGGGGTGACTTGCAAATCAAATACGGTAAATGTCCCAAAACTTTGTACATCAAAGTTTCTGACAAAATGACATATGCAAACAGTGCAGACCCAGATCAGACTGCTCAATCATTAGCATTCTGATCAGGGTCTACACCATTTGCCATTTCACTAAGTATTTCAAGAACTACCACCTAAAAAGCAAAATGTTAACCAAAAAGATATGGAATGAAGGTGTTACAAATTTTAGGACATTTACCATAAAGCTAAAATTGTTCCCTATCAGAAATCCAAGATGGGTGCGAAAGCTGCCATCTTAAAATTGTATTTTGATCATATTGTTTTCAGCTCACCTCAGCAGGAAGAATACTCACTGTGAGCTACTACCATATTCTGAATGAGCTGGTTTTTTTTGTTTGTGTTTTTCTTTTTTTTTTTTTTTTTTACAATACTGTGGAGATAAAGGGAATAATCATAAGTAGATACTATGGATAGATTAAAAGCTGAAAATAACATAAAATATATACCAAATCATTTTGAATTAGTTCTTTTGAACACTGCTTCAAATTGATGAGCTGGATGATCTCTTTAGCATCAGTCCTCTTCTAGTTTCAACAAGACTGACCTTCACCCAAAATTAATACCTTTCCATTAATCAACAAATAAGACAATCAGTCACTAATCATTCAATCAATTAGATTGCGAAAAGGAAGAAAACTTCCAACAGTAATACTTTCTGATAGTGATGTCCTAACAGTGTACACGCGATCTACCCCTCAGTGAGGTGACTCCAGAATTTATAAATGAGCATTGAACCAATAGTCACAGCTTGAGCATTGAACCAATAGTCACAGCAAAAAAAATCATGAAAAATGGCCGCCACCATCGATAACAACAAAAATGCATGAACTACAGTACAGGCAAAATGAACATACCGGTAGTCAGCAAGCAACTCCAAGACTTTGTAGTAGTCTTAAAATGTGCTGAGTCAGCGTTATGAAATATTCTACGGCAGTGTTTACGCAGAAGCATAGACACTTCCGTACACATGTAAGTTCTTTCATACAGGATAGATGGATGGATTGCAGCAGTTTCTATGAAAAGAATGTTCAGCAAAGACAGATCAGCTCTTTTCATATAATGAAGATTTAATATTCACCGCGTCCAACCGTAATGTCGGATAACCGGTCATAACACTGGATTTTCGGTCAAATAACGCCGGATTACGGTATTTTTCGTAGGATTCGCCGCCATTTGCAGAACCGCGTTTGACGGTGGGTAGACAAAACCATTTATTTGAAATATTAGGATAGGTTCATCGAACATGAAAAGTAGCCTATCCGGATCTACATACATTCTTCTAACTGCCAAATATTCAACTGATACATATACTTTGCCGAAATTATCAAACACTCAAAGAGAAAATGGTTGTGCAGGTTCGGCCATACGATAAACAGGCATTCTTACCAGAGAAGTTCGTACTTTCTTCATTTTCTTAAAATTCCTGACCAGCTGGTGGATGAAAATGCATTTGAAAATGACCTTGTATCTTAAACTCGCCATTGCTGAGATTTTTTTACCGAAGAAACAAAGACCGAGGCACAATCCACGAAATTTAAGGTAACGTCGGATAAAACGGTATCTTCTTGATCTACAACTGCCACTGTTCTCGCAGACAAACACATTTGTAAAGGTAAAACTTTACCTACATAGTCCAATACCTATTAATCGACCCTATCAACTTCAAGCCTCGCGTCCGTTTTTTGCTCGGGTAATATGGTAAAGGTTTCGAAGTGCTATTGCACAGTTGTTGTGTGGGCGATGTACACGCAGAACGTGTGTTTGTTTATGGATGACAGGCTTTGATGGAGACAAATAATGTACAAAAGTAAGTTCTACTAGAAAAGTGAGGTAATCTAAAATGTCAACAAAATTTATTTGTCAAAATCTTTGCAGCACATTTTTGACTAAAGGACTACTAAATATGACTTAACAAATATTTGCAGGAGGCTGGTTCATAGCATGGTAATGCACATAAAACCTCATTTTCGAAATACGCAGTAAGGAGAGTAGATCAATTGCTAACGCTTAGCACTCTGGGTAAAATTTTCAACAGATGACTTTGATTTTTTAATTTTTTAATTTTTTTTTTTCAGAAATAAGGTTTTGACATTTTCTCGATTGGAGACAATTTGCATGAAATATTATAGCCTGTTTTCTGGGGAAAAATAAAAAAAAATATCAGTTTGTCGTCTGCTGAATTAGCCTAGCAGCAGAAACCTCCATGTCTGGTTGATCCGGTTCATGAACTGGATAGACTCCACTTCTTCTTGAAGTCCTCATGTAAACGAAAAAAAAAACAAAAAAAAAAAACAATGTTAAAGTCTATATATTTCTCGTGTGTAGAGTCAGGCGTGTCAAATAACATGGACTTTAAAAATAACTAGATCGTGCAGTTTTCTGTATCTAATTTATTGTGTTACTTGGTTCATTTCTCCTATTTCACACCTAACCTTCAATACATTACGAAAAGTCGCCTATTCAAATATATTGATCATTTTACCACCAAAAACTGAAAGTTTCAGACAAAAATTCTGACGTTTTCATATTTCTGCTCAAAACAGGTTGTGGGTACTCGTTAGAACAGCCTCGCCGAGGCAGTTCTAACGAGTACCCACAATCTATGTGTTTTGAGCAGAAATAAGAAAAATAATGTATACCACAGTAAACCCCAGTTTTACTTTATAAAAGTGGGGTTTAAGAGGGTCAAAATTATATAGGTATGTTTTCGTGATTATTACATACTTACCTTAAACATGGCCATGTGCAAATAAACAGATATCACATGACACCGACTTCCGCCTCAATATACAGTATATAGTTCCTTCTACTGTGATTGTAATGATGTTGTGAAACTGTTTTTTCGAGGATTTTGCCAAAATTAATGAAATAGGACAAGCAAAATGCCTTCCCCGCGTGATAAGAGTATACGAGAGCAACATTATTTTTCACTTCTCTCTGCTTAGTGAGGAAAATGGGGCGATGGGTTTGCGATGGCGTACCAACGACTGCACGATCTAGTTATTTTTGTGCATTTTATCGCTGTGCTAACTCCGGCGAATCGCTCACAAAGTTAAGATAAAACCTATGTTATTTGACACGCCTGATCTCTACACCCGAGAAATATTTAGACTTTTTATATTGTGTTTTCGTTTACATGAGGACTTGAAGAAGACGTGGAGTCTATCCAGTTACTGAGCCGGATCAACCAGACATGGAGGTTTCTGTTGCTAGGCTAATTCAGCAGACGACAAACTGATATTTTTTCTTATTTTTTCCCAGAAAACAGGCTATGACATTTTATGCAAATTGTTTCCAGTCGAGACAATGTCAAAACCTGTTTTCTGAAAATAAAATTAAAAAAAAAATATTTCAAGGTCATCTGCTGAAACTTTTACCCAGTGCTAAGCGTTAGCAAGTGATCTACTCTCCTTATTATGGCTTTCGAAAATGAGGTTTTGTATGCATTACTATGCTATGAACCAGCCTCCAGCAAATATTTGTTAAGTCATATTTAGTAGTCTTTTAGGCAAAAAATGTGCTGCAAAGATTTTGACAAAGAAATTTTGTCGAGATTTTAGATTACCTCCCTTGTCTAGTAGAACTTACTTTTGTACATTATTTGTCACCATCAAAGCCTGTCATCCATAAATAAACACAAGTTCTGCTTGCACATCGCCCACACTACAAATGTGCAACAGCACTTCGAAACCGTTACCATATTACCTGAGCAAAAAACGGACGCGAGGCTTGGAGTTATTGAGCCCATCCTGGTTATTTTGAAAATCGAATACCGCTTAAGCCGGCGCTAGTGGGGTGTTGGGGGGGGGGCGTGTTTCTGGGTGGGGAGCCTATGCAGCCTCGCAATTTACAGTGTTGCATATGAAGAGACTCAATCAAACCAAATTTCCGATTTTTGTGATTTTGTGTGTTCTTTGTTTTCAAAGGCAATCCTTTTTGACTTTCGTATAAGGAGAGCGATGGGGATGTATCAGGCACTCATATTATGACATGTTATTATTCTCTTGCACAGAGAGTTGCTAACTCAGTTCTTTCGTAGACAATTGAAACTGAGAGAAAATTGTAAGCGCTGATAGTTGAGCATAGTCATATTATATACAGGGACCTCAAATATAGAACTAATGAAATGCTTTACTAACCAGATCTAGACGATTACCACACTTATTCTAGAAAAAAGACAACTCGGGAGAACTGTTATAGCTGCATCTGCATCCTGCCATGATAGCGACTTTAATATACAAATGCTATGTACAGTCGAATCGGACGTTTAACACATCACCCGTTCCTCCGGGTACATGCGTCCCGCAAAGTAATTTAAATAAAACGGATTACAACTAAAACTTTCACCGTTTATTGAATACATTACTCCCTGGTATGTATTCATGCCTCTCCATACAACGATAACCATATCTAAGGCTTCTTAAAATGAAAGGAAAAATGCGAGGTGCTTGATCTTGTATGTGATCGATATATTCAGATACTTCATGTATTAAAACTAAGGCAATATTTATAGTGTCGATTAACTGGTATTGGACAGTGTAGGTAAAGTTTTACCTTACAAGTGTGTTTGTCTGCGAGAATACTGGCCAGTTGTAGACCAAGACGATACCGTTTTATCCGGCATTACCATAAATTTCGTGGATTGTGCCTCGGTCTTTGTTTCGTCGGTAAAAAAATCTCAGCAATGGCCAGTATACGATACAAGGCCATTTTCAAATGCATTTCAATCCACCAGCTGGTCAGGAATTTTAAGAAAATGAAGAAAGTACGAACTCCTCTGGTAAGAATGCTTGTTTATCGTATGGCCGAACCTGCACAACCATTTTCTCTTTGAGTGTTTGATAATTTTGGCAAAGTATATGGATCAATGGAAGAGTTGGCATTTAGAAGAATGTATGTAGATCCGGATAGGCTACTTTTCATGTTCGATGAACCTATCCTAATATTTTAAATAATGGTTATGTCTACCCACCGTCAAACGCGGTTCTGCAAATGGCGACGAATCCTACGAAAAATACTGTAATCCGGCGTTATTTGACCGAAAATCCGGCATTACGACCGGTTATCCGGCATTACGGTTGGACGCGGTGATATTGCATCATTTAATTTAAGATAATTTTTTCAGTTCCAATTATTTTGATCTTTTCATGACTTACCTAATGAACAAAATTACTATGAAAACTCCATAAGGCATGCTTTTTAAGTTTTTTTCTAGCACAAAATGAAACATTACCAAATTTTGTAAGCACATTAATTTACAGAAAGCTTGTTAGTCACTGGAAGCTAGATTTTTGTTTTGTATCTAGTAACATTCATCGAAAATAGATTTTACAACTATTTTACAGTAGTTCTTTTGAAGGAAAGCCTTGTGATCAATCCATTGTGAAGAAAAAAATAAAAATTGCAACTTATTATATGTTGTATTTGCCCCCCCTGACTTTAGTCAAAGGGGACTATAGTAATGGGTTTGTCTGTTCGTCAGTCAGTCCATGCTTACGAACCGACATTTAGGGGGCAAAAAATTTGGACATTTTGCCACTTATGTAGTCATTTTTGAGTGCATATGGGATTTATTCCGTAGATTTGACATTTAAGTGGCAAAAATTTGCTCTTACTTGGATTGCCGCTTTAGAGATTTTGCCACTTATGTAGTCATTATGCGAACACCACCTTAATGTCCATTCGTGAGAATGTCCGTCCGTGCGTCCGTCCGTCCGTTAACATTTTCAAACGACTTCTCCTCTAAAACCGCTGAGCCAATTTTGCTCAAATTTCATGTGGAGCCTCCTTAGGGTGGGGAAACAAAAAATTGCTAAAATGGTCGCGGTCCGTTGACCAAGATGGCCGCCACGCCCATATATGGTAAAAACCTTTAAAAATCTCCTCCTCCAGAACCGAGAATGCCTTGGGGCTGAACCGTTGCAGGAATCATCGGGGACAAGAGGTCTACCAAAAGTGCTAAAAGAATTGTTGTACATTGACGTTTGACCTTTTTACAGCAAGGTCAAGTTTGCTTCCCTATGCATTTGTATGGGAGAAAACCTTCAAAAATCTTCTTCTCCAAAACCGAGCATGCCTTATGGCTGAATCTTTGCATATATCTTTGGGAACAGGAGAGCTACCAAACTTGCTAAAATAATGGTCGTACATTGACATTTGACCTTTTTACGGTAAGGTCAATTTTGCTTCCTTATGCATTTGTATGGGAAAAATGTTCAGAATTTCAGACAACTTCTCCTCTGGAGCCTCTGGGCCAATTTTGCTCAAATTTCATATGGAGCCTCCTTAGGGTGGGGGAACGAAAAATTGCTAAAATGGTTGCGGTCCGTTGACTAAGATGGCCGCCACGCCCATATATGGTAAAAACCTTTAAAAATCTTCTCCTTCAGAACCGAGAATGCCTTGGGGCTGAACCTTTGCAGGAATCATCAGGGACGGGAGGTCTATCAACATTGCTAAAAGAATTGTCGTACGTTGACATTTGACCTTTTTACAGCAAGGTCAAGTTTGCTTCCCTGTACATTTGTATGGGAAAAACCTTTAAAAATCTTCTTCTCCAAAACCTAGCATGCCTTATGGCTGAATCTTTACATATACTTCGGGAACAGGAGAGCTACCAAAATTGCTAAAATAATGGTCGTACATTGACATTTGACCTTTTTTTGTTAAGGTCAATTTTGCTTCCTTATGCATTTGTATGGGAAAAAGTGTTCAGAATTTCAAACAACTTCTCTTCTGGAGCCCCTGGGCCAATTTTGCTCAAATTTCATATGGAGCCTCCTTAGGTAGGGGGAACAAAAGATTGCTAAAATGGTCACGGTTCATTGACCAAGATGGGCGCCATGCCCATATATGGTAAAAACCTTTATAAATCTTCTTCTCTAGAACCGAGGATGCTTTGGGGCTGAATGTTTGCATAAATCATCGGGGACAGGGGGTCTACCAAAGTTGCTAAAATAATGGTCATACATTGACATTTGACCTTTTACGGCAAGGTCAAGTTGCTTCCTTATGCATTTGCATGGGGAAAAACATTTAAAATCTTATTCTCCAAAACCGAGGATGGCTTGTGGCTGAATCTTTGCATATATCATCTGGAACGGGCGGTCTACCAAAGTTGCTAAAATAATTGTCATACATTGACATTTAATCTTTTTACAGCGAGGTCAAGTTTGCTTCTGTTTGCATTTGTATGGGCCCCATACATTTGTATGGACAAAATGTTGACAATTTCAAATGGCTTTTCCTCTGAAGCCTCCGGGCCAGTGTTGCTCAAATTTTATGCAGAGCCTCCATGGGCAGGAGAATGAAAGATTGCTAAAATGGGTATGGTCCATTGATCAAAATGGCTGCCATGCCCATATATGGTAAAAACCTTTAAAAATCTTCTTCTCCATAACCAAATAAGCCCTGGGTCCTAATCTTTGCAACGGGGGACAGGAGATCTACCAAAATTGCTCAAATGATGGTTCTATGTTGACATTTGACCTTTTTGCCTCCAAGGTCAAATGTGCTTCCCTATTTGTGTGGGCCATATACATTTATGTTGAAAGTATCGAAGTGACTTGTAGATCAACAGTAATTAAAATTTTCTGATTGGAAATCTAAGATGGCCATCATCTGGTTTATATTTATAATATTTCCCTGCCACTGTGCTGTTTACATGTATAAAATCACGATTCTTCAGAAACCACTTAGCCAATATCCACCAAATTTCACATTGATCCTTCTGTTGAAATGTGATTGATAGTTTATTCAAATGATCATGCTCCATTGACTGTCAGGCCCATATATTCGTCTTCAAAACTAAGAACTGTTCAAATGATGATATTTTCATTAGTTGTGATGATAGGATTGGATAAATGTTGCATAACATCTGCATGTCTGCAGTGGCTATGTCACTCAGGTGAGCGAATCGTGGCCCGTGGGCCTCTTGTTATCATGGTCTGTAGATGTGCATGTGGTTTTGGCATTATTGTCAAAATAATTGTTTGTCATTTTTTTACTTTTGAACCCAGCCATTTCTGTCTGCCTATCCATTACACTTTGCATACAGTCAGGAATGCTTAGAGCTAGGATCCTGAAATTTTATATATAGCATCAGCATGAAAAATAAGCAGACCTTTATTTTTTGGTCTTTCCATCTGAGTTCTCCTTGCAGAGTTATTACCCTTTTTTGACTTAGACATTTTATCACAGATGGCGGGTACCTTGTGTGTGCAGCTCCTCATACAGTTTTACACTGATCAATTTGAAACTTTGCAGGCTCTTTTTTGTCATTGTCTGTAGATGTGCATGTGATTTTGGCATTATTGTCAATTTAATTTTTGTCACTTTTTTCCAACTTTTGAACTTAGCCATTTTTAGGGTTTAAATACTATTAAAATGCATTATAATGGGTACCTTGTGTGCGCAACTCCTCCTATAGTTTTTTACCAATCAATTTGAACCTTTGCAGGCCCTTTTGTCAAGGTACCCACAACATATGTTTTCGTGGAGAAATAATAAAAATATTATGTGGATACCCCCTCTTATCTGTAGCTATGCTTGAACATATTATCCATCACTAGCGAAGAAGAAATATGAAGATACACAGGAAAGGCCACAATCACAGATAACATTGCTCCCATGGAACCAGATCCATGCTTTACCATTATCCTGCTGGTCATGGCCGTCATCTTGAAAGTCTGTTTTTCCCTTCTTCTCCTGAACCAAAAGGCCAATTTACTTGAAACTTGGTAGGTAGCATCAGGGTGACCTCTAGATCAAAAGCAGCTAAAATCATTCTGATTGGAAATCCAAGATGGCTGCCATCTTGAATATCTATTTTTTGCTTCTTCTGAACCAAAAGGCCAATTGACTTTAAACTTTGTAGGAAGCATTGGGGTGACTTGCAGATAAAAATATAGCTGAAATGGTTCTGATAGGAAATCCAAGATGGCCCCATTTCTTGAAAATCTTATTTTTCGCTTCTTCTCCTGAACCAAAAGGCCAATTGATTTGAAACTAGGTAGGAAGGATCTAGGTGACTTGTAGAGCAGAAACAGCTAAAATTGTTCCCATTGGGAAGCCAAGATGGCAACTATGGTCGACCCTGAAAATCTGTTTTCCTTTGTTGACCCTCTACCATCAAGCCATCATGATTAGTCAGAACACATGGCCACCAGGGGTGAGGCTTATCATCCCTATATATCTACACAGAAAACTTTCAAATTCTTCTTGTCAGAAACCACTGGACTGATTTTAATATTATTTAGCAGAACTGTGTCTTTGATGTATGATTCTCTACCAAGATTGTTCAAGCCATCATGATGGGTCAAAAACATGTCCCCCCATGGGGCGGGGCTAATTTTCCCTATATTTATAGCAATTTCAAAGATCAGATTAAAAAAATGAGGCACTGATTGCCATTTTTGGCATTGCTACTCCTTTTTATAGGACCTTTATGTCACTCTTGAACATAAAATTCATACAAAATCTTAAAGCAGTGAACTAGGGTGAAACTTCAATAATAGTAAGTTACGCAAATCTTTTTGCTCAGGCGAGTGATATAGGACCATCATGGTCCTCTCATTAGCTCACCTGAGCACAAAGTGCTCAAGGTGGGCTATTGTGATTGGTCAATGTCTGTCATCCCGTGTGCGTTGTGGGGCATCAACAATTTGCTTTAAAAGCCTACACCCCTGGACCAATTGACACGAAACTTGGTAGGAAGCATTACGGTGAGTTGCAGATCAAAAAGCTAAAATGATTCCTTGTGAAAATCTATTTTTCGATTCTTTTCCTGAATTGACCTGAAACTTGGTAGGAAGCATCAGGGTGACTTGTAGATCAAAAATAGCTAAAATTGTTCAGATCAAAAATCCACCATGGCTGCCATCTTGAAAGTCTATTTTTGGCTTCTCCTGAACTGAAAGGCCAGTTGACTTAAAACTTGGTAGGAAGCTTGGTGTTGACTTATATTTGAAAAATAATTAAAATTGTTCCAATCGGAAATTCAAGATGGCCACCATAGTCGCCATCTTAAAAGTCTATTTTTTGCTTCTTCTCCTGAACGGAAAAGCTAATTTACTTGAAACCTAGTAGGAAGCATCAGGGTGACTTGTACATCAAAAATAGCTAAAATTGTTCAGATCAGAAGATGACCGCCATCTTTAAAATCTATTTTTTGCTTCTTTCTTTTGAACTGAAAGGCCAGTTGACTTGGATCTTGGTAGGAAGCATCAGGGAGACTTGTAGATCAAAAATAGTGAAAATCGTTATGATTGGAAATGCAAGATGGCCTCTATGGCTGTCATCTTGAAAATCTATTTTTTCCTTCTTCTCATAATGTAAGGCCAATTGACTTGAAACTTGGTAGGAAGCATCGGGATGTCTTGTAGAGCAAAAATAGCTAAAACTTTTTCCAATCCGAAATCCAAGATGGCTGTAATGGCCTCCCATTTGAAAACTATTTTTCTTTTCTTCTGAAACGAAAGGCCAATTGACATGAAACTTGGTAGGAAGCATCATGGTGACTTCTAGATAAAAAAAATAGATAAGATTGTTCCGATAGGATATCCTGAAAGTCATTTTTTTGCTTCTTCTCCTGAAACAAAAGGCTGATTGTCTTGATAGGAAGCATTGGATTGACGAGTAGATCAAAATAGCTAAAATCATTTTGGTCGGAAATCCAAGATGGCCGCCAGGCTGCCAGCTTGAAAATCTATTTTTCGCTTCTCCTCATGAACCAAAAGGCATATTGACTCCAAACTTGGTAGGAAGCATCAGGGTGACGTAGATAACAAAGAGCTAAAATCATTCCGATCAGAAACCCAAGGTGGCCACCATGGCCACTATCTTGGAAATCTATTTTGCACTTCTCTTGAACCGAAAGGCCAGTTTATCTGGTAATCAGGTGAGCGATACAAGGCCATCTTGGCCCTCTTGTTGAAATGAAGGATGAAAAAATCACTGTGGATAATTAAGCTGTAACTTAATTTCTAAATATTTTTTCAAAATTTTGTGGTACAGTTTTGTTAATTAACAACTCTTTAGTTTGTCCCAAAACTTGGGGCTCTGTGGTGGTCTTTTCTTTGATACTGAATCAGGAAAAATGTTGACAGGTCTGTAAGGCCATATGTTGCTTACTAGATTCAGATAAAAAGCAATTCAGGCATTTAACCCTTGTCCTGCTGAATAAATTCAGAAGTCACACCTACTTCTAATTTTCAGCCATTCAGATTGCTTGATTAAGGTTGTTGATATAGATTCACATACTGAAAGGCAAATAGTGCAGATCCAGATCAGAAGCCAACTGATCTCGATTTACACTGTTTGCAAAGGCAGGGTATATCCAGGTTCAGCAGGACAAGAGTTAATAGTAGAACATCTAAGTTTTAAAATGACATATAACATGATTAGATTACTGCTTGGGAAAAGGCTGAAAAAAAAAATAAAAAAATAAAAAAATAAAAAAACCTGGAATATTTGTTTGGGGTCCTTTGGGTGAACTGTATCCTTAGCATACATTTTATTCAAACACTTTGGTGTATACATACAACAAATAACACATTCCATAGAAACATGCTCAAATTTTAGTACAACCATGGTGAGGAGTTGAGGTACCCAATACTGAGAGTAAATACAGCAGAATCATGTCCCCACACACCATAGGGGAGGGTGTTCCCACACACCATAGGGGAGGGGTACATATTGCTTTTGGTGCTGAACCCATTGGCATAGGCTTTGGAGTTACACTTTCTTGTCCGCACAATATCTTATGAACCAGTAGTTGGATTTTTATCAAGTTTTCATGGATATACATGTATGATTGGGAGATAACAATGAACTGATTAGATTTTTATGACCTTGACCTAATTTTCAAGGCCACAGCAGTAGGAAAACTGAAAATCCACAGTTGGGGAGGGGGAGGTGTGGTGGGGTGTGTGTGGGGGGGGAGTGGGGGGGGGGTACATCAGTTTACTCTGAAGACACTGTTACTAGTTGTTATTATGTCCCCCAGCCTATGGTAAGGCCGAGGGTGGTGGGGGGGGGGGGGGCGGGGGGGGCATAATATTTTGGTGTGAATCAAGTTGGTGTCGGCATCGGCGTGACACTTTCTTGTCTGCACAATATCATAGTGGTTAGATTCTTACCAAAATTTCATGGATACAGTCAAACCTGTCTTAAGCAGCCACCTATGGGAAGCTTAAAATGTGGCTGCTGAAGGCAGGTGGCTGCTTAGTACAGTTCAAATATATAAGTCTATGAATTTTCGGGCAACTTTCCTCTGGCTGCTTAATACAGGTTGGCTGCTTAATAGAGGTGACCACTAACACCGGTTTGACTGTATATATTTTGGTTAGAAAGAAGAACTGATTAGATTTTGGTAACCCTGACCTAATTTTCAGGGTCACAGCAATAGAAAAACTGAAAATTCATGGCTTGGGGACATCTGTTGTCTCTGAGCTATTGTGATCGGTGAATGTCCATAGTATGTCATGTGGCATCAACAATTTGCTTTAAAAGCCTACTCCCGCTACACCCCTTGGCCAATCGCCTCAAAACTTGGTAGGAAGCATTGGGATGACTTGTAAATGAAAAATAGCTAAAATCTTCAAGATTGGAAATCCAAGCCGGCCACCATCTTGAAATCTATTTTGCATTTCTTCTTCAGAACTGAATGGACAATTGAATCGAAACTTGATAGGAAGAATTTGGACAGGATGTAGATCATTTTCTTAAATCTGTTTAGTGCTTGAACCTTGGTAGGAAGTATCAGGTAAAAAGTAGCTAAAATTGTCCATGATCAAAAATCCAAGATGGCCACCATGGCTGCCATTTTGAAATCTATTTTGTACTTCTCCTGAACTGTTAAGCCAGTTGACTTGAAACTTCACAGAAAGTATTGGGGTAACTTGCAGATAAAAAATGATCAGAAATCCAAGATGGCCACCATATAGAAAATGTGTTTTGTGCTTCTTCTCCAGAACTGATCTATCCGTTGACTTGAGACTGTAGGAAGTATTGTGGTGACTTGTAGATAAAAAAATAATTAAAATCGTTTGATCGAAAATCCTAGATGGCCACCATATTTTACATGTCTTCTCCAGAACTGAAATGCCAGTTGACTTGAAACTTGATAGGATGACTTTGGACAGCATGTAGATAAAAAATAGCTTAAATCATTCCAATCCAAAATGGCTGCTATCTTGAAAATCTATTTTGTGCTTCTTCCCCAGAACCAAAAGGCCAACCGACTCAAAACTTCATACGAAGAATTTGGACAGTTTGTAGGTAAAAAGTAATCTGGTTAGAAATACTTTTCCTATATGGCAAGGCCAACTTGGTAGAACTATCGGGGCATTTTTTGTAGATCTAAAATAGCAAAATGATCTGATCAGAAATCCAAGATGGCTGCCATAGCCACCATCTAGAAAATCTCTAAAACATCTTGTAGAACAAAAATAGCTAAAATGCTTCCCATTGGAAATTCAAGATGGCCGCCATCACTGCCTTCTTGTAAATTTATTTCAAAATACTTCTTAAAAGGAAAAGCCAGCTGACTTGAAACTTGATAGGAAGTATTGGGGTGACTTGTAGATCAAAAATAGCTAACAAACTGTATCACCCCATTTAGCCCCCCTGCACTTAGAAGTGGCACCGCACTATTTTTCCTAGAAAAATGTTATAAGAATCCCTTCTGCAGATGGAGGAAAAAATACTTCCACTTACCTAAAGTAAAGATTTCAGAGTTTCAGTCATCCAAGATCTGCCATAAATCATCACACAAGGAATTTCTAACATCTTTAAAAACATGAAATTCGCAAATTGAATATTCTTGTAAGTGATAGAGTTTCGTCATTAATCGGAATGACAAAAGATATCGCGTTGAGAATGCTTTAGCAAAGCTTCAAAATTAAAAACTACTTTGCTGAATCATTTCACTTCGCATGCACCAATTACTTACTTTAGCATCGTCATGTCTCAAAAGAAATGAAAGCTATCTCACCTGCCGAATTTTGGATTTGTCCAAAACTGACTGTCTTACAAGTGGGGCTCTAGGAAGGGAAAACAACATGTACCAGAAGAAAAAAAATGTCCCTCGTGACAGTTGCAGATTGTGATAAACCCTATTGCCGTATAAACTCATACAGTCTAATCAGGATTGTTGCAGGCTGTTTACAGACCTCAGTTGTAATAGTGTCTGCTTGTTTAATTAACTCCATTATTTTACAATATGCATCAGTAAAAACAATCTATAACTAGCTACATGCACTATGATAGTGTTTACTACATTGTACCTGTGTACACATTTTCAAATGGAAAACTACTGCTTGTTATGGATTTAAAAAATCACTGTTCTAGAAAAATTTTTGTTCCTAATAAGTCCCTCTGTGCGTCCATCCGTTAACATTTCCAAACGACTTCTTCTCTGAAGCTGCTGAACTAATTTTGCTCAAATTTCATTTGGAGCCTCCTTAGGTTGGGGGAACCAAAGAATGCTAAAATGGTCGGGGTTCATTGACCAAGGTGGCAGCCATACCCATATATGGTAAAAACCTTTAAAAATCTTCTTCTCCAGAACTAAGGATGCCTTGGGGCTCAATCTTTACACAAATCATTGGGGACAGGAGGTCTAGCAAAGTTGCTGAAATAATGGTTGTACATTGACATGTGATCTTTTTATGGCAAGGTTGTTTGCTTCCGTATGCATTTGTATGGGTGCCATACATTTGTATGGGAAAAATGTTGAGAATTTCAAACGACTTCTCCTCTGAAGCCTCTTGGCCAATGTTGCTCAAATTTCATGTGGAGCCTCTTGGGGCAGGGGAATAAAAGATTGCTAAAATGGTCGCGATCCATTGACCAAGATGGCTGCCATGCCCATATGTGGTAAACACCTTTAAAAATCTTCCTCTCCAGAACAGAGGATGCCTTGGGGCTGAATCTTTGCACAGATCATCAGGGACAGGAGATCTACCAAAGTTGCTAAAATGATGGTCATACATTGGTGTTTGATCTTTTTACAACGAGGTCAAGTTTGATTCTGTATGCATTTGTATGGGCCCCATACATTTGAATGGAAAAAATGTTGATAATTTCAGATGACTTCTCCTCTGAAGCCTATGGGCCAATGTTGCTCAAATTTCATGTGGCGCCTCCTTGGGGCAGGGGAAAGAAAGATTGCTAAAATGGTCGCAGTCCATTTACCAAGGTGGCTGCCATGCCAAACCTTTAAAAATCTTCTTCTCCACAACCAAATAAGCCCTGGGGCCTAATCTTTGCACAAATCATCACGAACAGGAGATCTACAAAAATTGCTAAAATGATATTGCTACGTTGACGGTTGACCTTTTTTACAGCAAGGTCAAATTTGCTTCCCCATGCATTTGTATGGGTCCTATACATTTATATGGGAAAAATGTTGAGAATTCATATTGTGGACATCTCCTCTATAATCTAGTTGAATTGAAACTTGATGATGAGCATTAGGGCACTTAGTAGACACAAAATAGCTAAATGAGCCGATAGAAAATCCAAGATGGCCACCACAGCTGCCATCTTGAAAATCAGTTTTTGACATTTCTTCCCAAACCTTTGGTAGCTTTGAGCCGAAACTTGCTCTGTAGCAGCAGGATGACTTCTGGATGGAAACAAGCTAAAATTGTGTTGATCGGAAATCCAAGATGGCTGCAATGGTTCTGCTCCAGTGAACAAGATGGCTGCCAGAGCTAAAAATAGAAAATCTTCAAACAACATCTTATTCTTGGCCAATGGCCCGATTTAAAAATATTTGCACGGAAGTGTTCCTTCAATGGCCCTCTACCAAAATTGTAAAGTGGTTCTGCTTGGCTGAACAAAATGGTGGCCAGAACTAAAAATAGAAAAAAAAAACCTTCAAAAGACATCTCCTCCGCATCCAGTGTCCTTATTTCAAAGTAATTTCACAGAAGTGTTCCTCTTATGGTCCTTTACCAAAATTGCTACAATAATTCCGCTTGGCTGAACAAAGAGCTAAAAATAGAAAAAAAAACTTTAAATGACATCTCCTTGGCTAGTGGCTAGATTTCAAAATAATCTCACATCAATGTTCCTCTTATCCCCCTTTACCAAAAATTGCTAAAATGGTTCTGCTCTGCTGAACAAAATGGTTGCCAAAGCTAAAAATAGAAAAGGAAAAAAAAACGTTAAAGGACAGGATAAGTAGATGACCCAATTAACTTCTGAAAAAAATCTTATCTTTTTTTTTACTTATGGCCCTTTGAAAATTTCAGCATCTTAACCTTGTAAGCAAGATATCTCAAGAACTGTTTAAACCATTCCCTTGAAACTTGACAGGCTGATAGGGAATGATGAGTAAATGACCTGATTGACTTACAGCAGTTAACTCAGGTGAGCGTTGTGGCCCGTGGGCTTCTTGTTCAATTTTTTTAAGAGCCTGGGCTGCTAAATACGGTGAATACGGTTGTTCTGATTGAAATTCCAAGATGGCCGCCACTGTGCCATCTTGAAAATTATTTTTGAAACTCTTCTGAACCAAAAGGCTAATGGTCTTGAAACTTTATTGGTAGTATCAAGTTCACTTGTTCAAATAACAGCCTTGGGTAAAAAATGGCCCCACCCAGGGGTCACTTGTCTCGTACACAGGTGAGCAGGTGAGTGGTACAGGGCCATCTTGGCCCTCTTGTCATTATTTTCAGAGATTGCATACTTGGTATATGTTTGTTGCACCTGCTTTAGCAGGGGGACTTAGGCATGCAAGTTTCTATCCATTTGTCCATAGGTCCATCGTTCATCTATCTGTCAACATTTACTCTGGGTGTCTTGTGAGCGCAACTCCTCGTATAGTTTTGTATTGATCGTTTTGTAACTTTGCATGTGTTTTCTTCATGGTATGAGGATCTGCATGTGGTTTGTATATAATTGTTAGACTATTTTTTTTCACTTTTTACAAATTGTGAATGTAGTCATTTTTCACCCTCAGTATATAGACAGTGGGATACCTCTACTGAGCACAACTTCTCTTATAGTTTTATACCAGTCTTTTTGAAATTTCGCATGTGTTTTCTTCATGGTATGAGGATGTGCATGTGGTTTGGATATAATTGTTAGATCTTTTTTGTTTCTTTTTTTTTTTTTTTCACTTTTCCCACATTGTGAACTTAGTCATTTTTTACCTCGTGAGCACAACTCATACAATTTTATACCAATCTTTTTGAAACTTTGCACATGTTTTCTCCATAGTCTGAAGATGTGCACATACTTTTGATATAATCCTTGCATAAATTTTTGTCACTTTTTTCTGCTTTGTGAACTTTGTACAGTAGGTACCTTGTGATTGCAACTCCTCATACAATTTTATACCAGTCTTTTTTAAACTTTGCACATGTTTTCTCCAGGGTCTGCAGAAGTGCATGTTGTTTAGATATAATTTTTAAATTTATTTTTGTCACTTTTTCCACTTTAGCCTTGTGATTTTCTTACCTCAGATTTTATGAAAGTGTATGGGCTGTGGGTACCTTTTGAGCACAACTTCTCATGCATTGTATGAGAATATGCATGTGCTTTTGATGAATTTCTTATATTATTTTTTTCTACCTGAAATAAACATTACTTTTTTAGGGGGGGGGCAGGTGCGACATCAACTTCACCAAAGTTCGATCTAAATTTATTATGTCTGGCTCCATAGCGCTGTTGGTAGCATGTCAGACTGCAGATCCAGGCATCACAAGTTTGAATCCCAGTTGAGGCACAACTTTTGGAGATTGAACATGCAATTGTTTCTATAGTCATTCTTCCCCTTCTGCTGATTGAAGAAGGACATTTGACAGTCTCTGTCAAAAGGATGTGCACAAGTAATTGTTAACTCCCTACATGAATATGCCTGGTCAGGAAAAGTGTGAGTAGATTAACTGACTGGCTCAACATGACCTTAAGAGTGTTGACTGGGCCTTAAAAGTCCAACTCCAAGTCAATCTGTTTTTTATTGCAGAAATGCTTTCACAGCAGTTATATTTTATTTTGGCATCTACTGAAGATGAATGAGGACATACTCAAGAGGCATACCCATTTAATAGTTGGCAGTGGCTATTGACAAGAAAGAACTTGGAAATATTAGATAGTTCTAGATATGAAGTGTAGCCAGATTCATGTTTTTATTACTCAATGGAAGTATGTTTTATACTCACCAAGGCAGTTCTGATAAGTACCTCCAAAGTGTTTTCGTCACAAAAAATTTAATAAGAAAAATATCAACAGTTTTTTGGCTGAAAAAAAAAAGCATCTTTTCTAGAACTATTTTTTGGAAACAAGAAAGAATCTATTACAGACATGAAGTTTAGCAAAGGGCAGTTTGAAGTGAAATGATGTGACATATGCTCTGATCAGTATAATCATTAGGCACAGGCAAAAACCAGAAGTTTAGTTCAGAAGTTTATTTCACACAGAAGTGTCAGTATCGTTGTGATATTTGAGATGGTGTTTTATAGGGATTTGTAATATCATCTGAGAAGGTGTATTGGGCAGACGCTGCCTGAAGCATTCCTCGTAAGCAGCTTTTACAGAGACTTTTAGTTTTCATTATATCATCTCAGAATGCTTACTGTCAAGACAAGCTACAAATATAATACTGTTGGTAAGGGTTTTAGTGAGAGTAGATCACAACAGCATCAGAGGAAGCCATACGAATGTGGTACTTGTGGTCAGGCTTTTACTTCTAGTGGTGATTTACTGTGTCACATGAGAATACATACTGGAGAGAACAATTACAAATATGATGCTTTTGGTAAGAAATTTACTCAGGATAAGAATTTACGGTATCTGAGAATGCATACAGGAGAAAAGCTATACATATGGGATACTTATGGTGAGGGTTTTACACATGAGTGCAGTTTACAGTGTCATCAGAGAGAACATACTGGAGAAAAGACATACAAATGTGAAATTTGTGGTAAAGAGTTCACAGAGAATCAACATCTACAGTGTCATCTGATAATACATACTGGAGATAGACCATACAAATGTGATACTTGTAGTAAGGAATTTACACAGAAGAGCAGTTTACAGTGTCATCTGAGAATACATGCTAGAGAGAAGCCATACATATGTGATACTTATGGTAAGGATTATACAAATGGGAGCAACTTTCAGTCGAATTTGGGAGTACATACTGGAGAGAGACCCTACAAGTGTGGTACTTGTGGTAAGGAGTTCACAAAGAATAATAATTTACAGTGTCATCTGAGAATACATACTGGAGAGAAACCATATAAGTGTGATATTTGTGGCAGGGATTTTACACAGGAGAGCAATTTACAGTATCACATGAGAATACATACTGGAGAGAAGCCATACAAATGTGATGCTTGTGGTAGGAAGTTTACACAGAAAAATAATTTACAAGATCATCTGAGAATACATACTGGAGAGAAGCCATACAAATGTGGTACTTGTGGTAAGGAGTTTACACGCAACACAACTTTACAACGTCATCTGAGAATACATACTGGAGAAAAACCATACAAATGTGATACTTGTGGTAAAGGTTTTACACGCAAGAGCGGTTTACAATGTCATCTAAGACAACATACAGGAGAAAAGCCATACAAATGTGATACTTGTGGTAAAGAGTTCACAGAGAATCAACATCTACAGTGTCATCTGAGACTACATACTGGAGAGAGACCATACATTTGTGATACTTGTGGTAAGGATTTTGCACGAGAGAAAAGTTTAAAGCATCATCTGATAATACATACTGGAGAGAAACCATACAAATGTCATACTTGTGGTAATAAATTTACGCAGAAGAGCAATTTACAGTTGCATTTGAGAATACATACTGGAGAGAGACCATACAAATGTCATACTTGTGGTAAGAATTTTACACATTACAGCAGTCTACAGTATCATCTCAGAACACATACTGGAAAGAAACCATACATTTGTGATACTTGTGGTAAGAGTTTTACACATGAGAGCAGTTTGCAGTGCCATCTGAGACTACATACTGGGGAGAGACCATACATATGTGATACTTGTGGTAAGACTTTTACGCATAAGAGCAATTTGCAGTGTCATCTGAGGATACATACTGGAGAGAGACCATATATATGTGATACTTGTGGTAAGAATTTTTCACACGATAGCAGTTTGCAGTGTCATCTGAGAATACATAATGGAGAGAGACCTTATAATTGTCATACCTGTGGTAAGAATTTTATACATAAAAGAAGTTTACAGTGTCATCTGAGAACACATACTGGAGAGAGACCATTTATATGTGAAACTTGTGGCAAGAATTTTTCACATGATAATAGTTTACAGTGTCATCTGAGAATACATATTGGAGAGAAGCCATATAAATGTCATACTTGTGGTAAGAATTTTGCACATGATAGAAGTTTACACCGTCATCTAAGAGTACATTCTGAGGAGAAATCATACAGACGTGATAATTGTGGTAAGGACTTTACACAGGAGAGTAGTTTACAGTCTCATCTGAGAATACATACTTGAGAGAGATGACAGATGTCATACTTGTGGAAAGGCTTTTGCAAGGGAGGGCAATTTACAGTGTCAGAATACATACTGGAGAGAATTAAGTGATATAAAAGCAATTTTTTGGGGGGTCACTTTTACAACCAGTAGTGGCTTGCAACATCATCTAAAACTACATACTTGAGGAGAAGCAATACAAATGCAATATTTGTGGTCATGCTTTTACATTCAGTGGAGGTTTATAATGTTATTTCAAAATACATACCGGAGAGGCCTTATAAATAGAATGCTTGTGCTCACTTTTTAACCCATTTATGCCAAGTGTCCCATGAAAGGGACATTGGCAAATAGTGTAGATGCAGATCATGCTTGGCAGAATGCAGTGTCTAATCAGGGTCTACATTGTTCACTACAGGAATTTCTTTATAGTGATAATAATCATAATAATAAAAACTGATCAGACACCCCTTAAACTGGAAATGGTCCAGTCCAAAGAGCTAAGGTAGAGGAGTTCACCTGGCATAAATTGGTTAAATACAATGATAATTTTACATACAGAAGTAAACACAGGGTTATCCCGCAGAATTTTAAATGAGGGTCCCAGGGACTCCCTTATGTGGTGTTACAGGTTCTTTAATAAGATTTAGGGGTTTATTTTAAAGAGGTTAACCCATAAAGCACTAATCGCAATACAGAAGATGACACTCTGAAATATTTTATTTTTCACAGAAAATATGACTAGACATTTCATGCGTATTTTCAACTACGGTAGAAGATAATTCACATGAAATGTCAGATCATACAATGTATTTCTCTAAAAAGAAAATAACAAAAAAAATCAATTTTAGTGAGACATCTACTACAAATTTGCTTGCACCGGCCTCAGTGGCTTGGATGCGCTTCCGACTAGTGATCAGAAGGTTGCAGGTGTGACTGGCCACATTCGGCAACATTCTTTCAGGGAGATTGATCATGAAATATTTTCTAGGGTCATTCTCTCCCTTCCGCTGATTCCAGAAGGTCGGTTGTCAGTTTCTGGTGAAAGAATGTGCACAATACTGGTTAACTGCTTAGAGGACTTAGCCTGCGCAATAAAAGAATGGTTAGGTAAACTGACCACTCAATATGACCTCATTGGGTTGACTGGGCCTTAAAACATCAACACAAACTTGCTTAGTGCTTTACGGGGTAACTATATTAAGGGGTAAACAAGACAAAATATTTAGACGTAAACATCTAAGTACCGGCGCAAATTTTGTTCATGTTTACTTAGAAATATGGGACATGGGTATACTAAATTTAATAAATTTTCAGTGTAATAGGTAAAAAAGAACAACAATGTGATTCTTTAATGTATGTTTTTATTAAGCTTTATGAGTTTTCTTGATCAAGCAATATGCAAATCTTAGCCATATTGGGATCTCCACGAGATTTAGTTTATTTTAAAAAAAAAAACAAAAAACATGCCAGAACTTAATCAAGTTACCAGATCTTATCTAGAAGCATATTTTAGCATGCTTCAGATATGAATATGTTTGGACTTTTTAAGTATGGAGCACAGGTCATAGTCAAACTTACCAAAGATGGACTGCAGGTCATATTCAAACTTACCAAATTGCACTCTGTGCTAATCGAACACTTCTCCATACATAAAAATCCAAAGCTATATTAAGAGACTGGCGTGATTTGCACGCCCGCCAATAATGATAGTTTTTGCCTTTTAGATTAAAACACAAAGCCATAGATAAATGAAATTAATTTTGAAATGATCATATATGCATCACTAAGGACCCTTGCCTCTAGCTTTTGCAGGTACAGAACAAGGTTTTTGGGGTAAAAACTGCCAAAATGTGAAGGAAAACCCTGAAACTACAGGGTTCAGAATACATTCAGGTAAAAAGCCTTACACAGATGTGATAAATGTAGTTGGGCTTTTTCACGGTGTGGTAGTTTGTAATGTGATGCCATAGCTTCAGATATGCTGCTTTATCAGCAGAAAATTAATATTTTTCTTCTCCATGAATACAGTCGACTCTTGTTATCTCCAAGTCCAAGGGACTCTCTGAAATACTTCGAGATATCCGTACCTCAACATATCAGATTTGCAGAATTGAGGAAAACAATAAATCGAAGACGGCCGCCATGACAGCCATCTTTAAAATCTATTTTTCGCTTCTTCTGAACTGAACAGCCGTTTGACTCGAAACTTGGTAGGAAGCATTCAGGTGACTTGTAGATCTAAAATAGCTTAAATTGTTTGGATCGGAAATCCAAGATGGCAGCCATCTTGAAACTCTTTTTTTTTTTTGCTTATTTTCCTGAACCAAAGAGCCAGTTGATTTGAAAATTCGTAGGAAGCATCAGGATGACTTGTTGATATAAAAATATCTAAAATCATTCTGATCGGAAATCCAAGATGGTGGTTAAGCCAGCCTAGGTGGCTCAGTTGGATGCGCCATCCGACTGGAGACCAGGAGGTCGCGAGTTCAACCCCCGCCGAGGTTGGCAACATTCTTTCGGGGAGATTTATCATGAAATATTTTCTACGGTCATTCTCTCCCTTCCGCTGATTCAAGAAGGGCAGTTGTCAGTTTCTGGCGAAAGAATGTACACAATACTGGTTATCCGCTTAGAGGACTAAGCCTGCCCAGTAAACGTGTGGTTAGGTAAACTGACTGCGCTCGACATGACCCCATTGGGTTGACTGGGCCGTAAAACCTCAACACAAACAAACAAACCAAGATTGCGGCCATCTTGAAAATCTATTTTTCCCTTTCTTCTTCTGAACTGAAAGGCAAATTGACTTGCATCGGGTGACTTGTAGATCAAAAATAGCTCAAATCCTTGCAATAGGAAATCCCCAATTGCGGATATAGCGGCCATCTGGAAAATCTGTTTTGAACTTTTTCTCCTGAAACGAAAGGGCAATTGACTCAAAGTTCATTGGAAGTATCGAGGTGACTTATAGATCAACAGTAGCTAAAATCATTCTGATTGGAAATCCAAGATGGCTATAAACATCTTGTTTATGTTTATTATATTTCCCTGTCACTGTGCTGTTTACATGTGTAAAATCATGATTCTTTAGAAGTCACTGAGGCAATTGCCACCAAATTTCACATTGATCCTACTGTTGAAATGTGATTGAGAGTTTGTTCAAATGATCTCGTTCCATTGACTGTCATGCCATATATAATATTCTTCTTCAAAATTAGGATGATCTTTTCATTAGTTGCGATGACAGGATTGCAAAAATGTTGCATAACATCTGCATATCTGCAGTGGCTATGTCACTCAGGTGACCAACCTGTGGCCCATGGGCCTCTTGTTAGATTTCCATGTTAAAACAGGGACCAGAGTTTCACTTTGGGATAAGCGATTATTTAAGATAAGCGAGGTCGAGATAACGAGAGTCAACTGTATTGTGGTTCACATCAGAAGCACTGGCTGAGGTGCTTCTAATGAATTACAGTATAATGTTTTCGTGGAGAAATAAGCAAAATATTATGTAGAAACCCCTCTTATCTGGAGCTATGGATACTAGTGGTCAAGAGTTTAACCCATTTATGCCTAGTGGACTCCTCTACCTAAAGTCTTTGGACAGGTCCATTTCCTATACAAGGGGTGTATGATTAGTTTTTATTACCACCATGTTTTGTAGAAATTTCTGAACTTATCACAAACATTGTAGACCCTGACCAGACACGCCACGTTTTGCGGCGTCTGATCCAGGTCCCTTTTGTGGGATGTTTGGCTTAAATGGGTTAACTGTACATCAGCATCTAAAAAATCATATGGGTAAGAAGTCTTACGTGATATTTGTGGTCAAGCTTTTAAATACTGTTGTTATTTATTATAGAAATTAATTTAATTTTTCTGGGCCTAGTTGTTCAAAACTAACAATGTCGTAAGTTAACGTATCGTTAAAACTTTGATTGTTAAATATGGCATATACATGTAGGCTAATATTTTTGCTGAAAAAATGTGAGTAGCTTTTGCAAATAGTAGCTTTTGCATTTGCAATTTGCAAAAGCTACGCACATTTTTTCAGCAAAAATACATGTGAATTAGATATTGTACTTATTAGAACGTTAACATTTTGACCACTAAGGAGCTCGTTAAGCTAATGATGCTTTGAACAACAGGGCCCTGGATTTTACTTATATGTAAATGCCCGCAAATCACTCTCAAATTAAATAAAGTCCTCAGGGTTTTATGATACATTTGTGAATGATTCGCCAGTGTTCACTCACTGATGAAATCCACAAATTTAAAATAAAATTCAAGCTTACCATTCCAGCTAGCTCATATTACGTAAAAATATATGTAAAATAGCCCATTTTAGAAATTTTCACAAATTCATAGTAAAATGTATTACATATATGTGTCATGCAGTATGAAAACATCTTTGGGCATATGTGACAGCAAAGGCCCAGATCAGCCTGCTCTTTTGCGCAGTCTGATCAGGACCTTTTACTTTCCCCAAAACAATCATTGGATACTTTAACCCTTGTCCTGCTGAATAAATTAAGATGCCACACCCATTTTTAATTTTCAGCCAATCAGATTACTTGATCCAGATTGTTGCTATAAATTCTCATACTTAATGTCAAACAGTGCAGATCCAGATCAGTTGGCTTCTTAAAAAAAAGCCAACTGACCTGGATCTACACTGTTTGCAAAGGCAGGGTATATCCGGGTTCAGCAGGACTAGGGTTAAAATGTTTCATTTGAGAGTAAATACCAGGATGAGACTTTGGGCATGTGCAGGATAATGTGAATTCACACATTTTACGCATACTCGAAAGCATTTTTTCGCTTGACACAGCTCATACACTTTCAGGTGTGTTGTTTTGATATTTCAAGAGATTTTTGGTCAGTGAAGTTGTTTAATTCTTAATTCTGAAGAAGCCAACTGATCTGGATCGGTAGTTAGTGTAAGCTGTTGAATTTAACCCTGGTCCTGCTGAACCTGGATATGCATTGCTTTGCAAACTATATAGATCCAGATCATTTGGCTTATGAAGAAGCCAGCTGATCTGTATCCGCATAGCTTGTCATTAAAGGTTGATACTGGAGCAACTTTAAATGTAAGTAAGTAAAGACTTTATTTAAAGAGGGTAACGACGTTTAGCATACAATAGCTAATCTTCCATGAGGCCCTCAGTTACATAACATATATTTACACAAAATATAGACAAGTCAAATTCATATCATCATATCATAATCAGATTTTTGATTAACGTGCAGGTACAGGGGCAACATCCACACCAGTGGGCCCCTTTCCAGATAGCTGGCTTGCTGCATGCATGGCAGATCTCACACCAGATCTCCAGGTATGTCTATCATGAGGGTTGATGGCTGAGCTTCCACTCTCTGCAATCCCTCTCTGTCAGCTGTTTCCATGTCATCTTGGACCTTCCAGGCTCACGCTTTCCATCAACCTGTATGTCAAAGGCTGTCTTGACTGCATCATTGGAGCGTTCCACATGTCCACCATCGGAGTCTTCTCTCCTTGAATGAGGTCCAGATCCTCAATGCCAAGCCGCACAAGTAGCTCATTGGAACTGGTGGTGACAATGTCTTGCGGTCTGACATTGCAGATCTGTCTGATGGTTTTAAAACAGACACAAGTTCTCTGACCACTACACAGCATGCCATATTCAGCATTCCCTGGTGTATCAGTCAGTAAGCATTCACTAAATTATATATATATAAATACATATGAAGAGTTGTACTGTTATAAGGAAAAATACAAATCTGGCTTTAGGTAAGATTTAAGTATTGACTGTTTACCTATCTCTCCACAGGAATGCAACAAACACTGTAGTGCCTATCAGACTCACCATGATTGGATGACTCTGACAGACTTCCTATGGAGAAGTAAGAAAATGTATTTGTCCAGTTCCCCTTTTATGAGATGCCATAAAGCATCATGCAGATGACTAAATGTCAACATGCATTCTGTGTCATTTTTCAGATGAAGAGTAACAATACATTTTTATTTCAGATATATGAGTACTGTAACATTTTCCTCTCTGAAACACTTATAGGTACTCTCAATCCAGTAACGAAAATCACAAGAGCTTCACTTTTGTTTAGAACTGATGTTACCAGACAGACCGACTGACTGGTAGATTTTTAAGCTTACCTGAGCTATGCTCAGGATGAGCTATAGTGTTCACTTTTTCCGTCATCCGTCCGTCCATCCGGAAATGTATACTAGTGTGTTTTAAAATTATGGACACTGTGTGTGTGTCGAAAATTACATACAAAATCCCTTGTTTGTCAAAAGGGTACTTTATACTGACACAGACACAGAAGTATACATCTGTCAGCCTTGTTTGTCAAATTCCTGACACACAATGGTATTTTATACTGATGCAGACACAGAAGTATACCTCTGTCAGGACATCTGTGTGTCTGTCTGTCTACCCATCCATTAACATTTTCAGATGACAACTCCTCCAAATTCATTGAAGTGATTTTTCCCCAGTTAGGTAAGAATGTTGCTTGGGTAGGGGATTTAAAAATAGCTAAAATTATTTTGATCTGACTCTTGGTTTGGTTGCCATTGCAACAGAAAGTTCCCATAGACTTATATTGGGAAAATAGTTAAATTACATTTTCTCTATAACCAGTGAAGTGATGTAAACCATATTTGACTGTTATGATCACTTGAAGATTGTCTGCCAAGTGTATGCGTTTTATGACCAGTGGCTATTTTGTTTGGTTAATTGCCATGGCAACATTAAATTTTATAAAAGGGAATTTTTTAAACGACAACTTTAAAACCACTAAAGCAGTACGACTCGAATTTGGTACAAATATTGCTTGAGTAAGGGCAATTCAAAATATTTAAAATTATGGTGATCTGCCTCTTGGTTTGGTTGCCATGGCAACAAAGCTCCCATAGACTTATAGTGGCCAAGGAAACTTCAGTCAAATTTTAAAAAAGAAAGGAATTTTTTAAGTGACAACTTCAAAACCACTGAAGCAGTATGACTCTAATTTGGTTCAAATATTGCTTGGGTAAGGTCAATTTAAAGTAGCTAAAATTATGGTGATCTGCCTTTTGGTTTTGTTGCCGTGGCAACAGAAAGCTTCGATAGACTTGTTATGGGAAAATGGTTAAATTGCATTTTCTACATAACCAGTGAAGTGATGTGAATCATATTTGGCAGTTATGATCATTTGATGTTGTCTACCCGGTTTGTGTGTTTCATAACCAGTGGCCATTTGTTTGGTTGCCATAGCAAGTAGGAAATTTGTAAAGCACGATCAGGGAAAGAAGACCCTTTTGCACACCAGCTGGGAAAGAAGACCCTGTTGCATGCTAGCAGAGGCCTTTGATATTTAGTATATATAGCTTCATCTTGTGGACCTGTATCAAGATTGTACAAATTATGGCCCTGGGGTAAGAAGTGGCCCCACTCCGGGGTTCACTTGTTCCGCATAGACTCAAATAGGAAAACTAGAAGGTCCCTAAAGGGGATGAATGCCCCCTCTACTGCCAGTTTAGCTTTGTAGATTTATTATTCTAAACAAAAAGCAAAAAAAAAAGAGTGATTTTTATTAACATTTCTAAGTACATCAAGTGTATGTAGCTCTAGCAATGAAAATTTGATCAGAGTTCTGTGACCTTCATGCACATCCTGCCTATATACTTACTTTGCTGCAAGTTTCAAACCATTATCTTGAAAACTGTAGAAGTTGCTGAGACACAGCTCTACTATGCTATGTGTATGAGGCAGAATTTCTAAGTAAATCAAGGGTATGTAACTTTAGCAACAAAAATTTGATCAGATCTGTGACCCTTATGCGCATGTCAGGCCTAAATTCTTACATGGCTGCAAGTTTCTAGTCATTATCTTGAAACTTTCAGTTTGGGAGAATATGTCGTTTGAAGAATTTCAAGATGGCCACAGCAGCCATCTTGAAATTCTTCAAACAACATATCCTCCCAAACTGTAAGTTGGATTGAGACGAAAATTCAGAATTGCTAAAGTGGTTCCATTCAGGTATCCAAGATGGCTGCCAAACAGTAAATCAGATTAAGCTGAAACTTGGATGGAGGCATTGGAGAGACATGGAGATTCAGAATGCTAAAATTGTTCCGTTCCGATATCCAAGATGGCTGCCACACGGCCATCTTGAAATTTTTTCAATGACATCTCCCAAATTATAAGTTGGACTGAGCCGAAACTTGATGGGGGTCTTCAGAGGGACACAGAAATTCAGAATTGCTAAAATTGCTCTGTTTCAATATCAAAGATGGCTGTTGCAGCAGTCATCTTGTTAATCTTCAAACCACTTTTGCTCCTGAATGGTAAGCCAGACTGAGCCAAAACTTGGTTGGAAGCATTTGCACTGCAAAAGCTACTCACTTTTTTTCAGCAAAAACTTTCAGCAGATTTGCGTATCACTCAATGTAAATTTTAACGAATCGTTAACTAACGACATCGTTAGCTTTGAACAACTGGGCCCAGCCTGATCCTCTAGTTTATGTGGTGTCTATTTTGCCAAATTATTTAACCTTTGTCCTGCTGAATAAATTATGATGCCATGCCCACTTCTAATTTTTAGCCAATCAGAATACTTGATCCAGATTATTGTTATAAATTCACATACTTAAAGGCAAACAGTGCAGAGCCAGATCAGTTGGCAGAAGCCAACTGATCTGGATCTACACTGTTTGCAAAGGCAGGGTATATCTGGGTTCAGCAGGACAAGGGTTAATGCTAAATTCCATACCAAGTTAAGATAGGATTCAGAGACAAAAGGTTTTTCAAACTGTACAGGCTACCTTACCCAGATGTTTCAGTCTTTAAAAATTTCACCAAAGGCATGTTCAGAGCTACTGGACCATTGGTCCTCTGGTTTTATATTTTCTTTGCTCAAAAATTACAATTAAAATCAATCCTATTACAAACTATAAAATATAAGTTACATCAGAATTATAGTCAAATTAGCAGCCTCATCCCCAGTGTCTGAGGACATGTTCCACAAACCCCTCACATCTCTCTCTTAATTATTGTATCAGTCTCGTAGGAATAATAACAAATGAAAAACAATGTTTGTAAAATTGAATATTCTTTTCATGTCAGTGACTTAACATAGTTTGAGGTGGGGTTTAAGAAAATTAGAAAATAGAATGCTTTATGCTTAAGGTATGACTGCAATACATGTATTTGATTGATGTGGTTGAGATTTTTCATAGTGTGCAGAGACCAGAAGGCACTGATAGTGTTTCATCAGGATGTGGTTTTTTGCAAGCGCATTAAGTTGTTTTAAGCCCACCTCACTGGCTCAGTTTGATGCACCCTCAACTGTTAATGAGGAGGTTGCAGGTTTGACCCCCGCCGGGTCAGCAACATTTTTTGTGGAGATAGAGCATGAAATATAAAACATGAAATATTTTCTGTGTTCATTTTCTCAAAATGCAGGTGAAAGTGTATACTATCTTGGTCAAATACAGCAGATAAGCCGGAAAATGATGGTTGTCAAGTTTTCCCATAACTACCTGCTTTACCTTGACCCTGGTTTAGTCTAATAATAAAATTACATTGACAGGACAGTAAACATTCATCAATCTGTAGTATAAATTATTAAATTTAACCCTGGGTCTGCAGAAACTGGATATGCCTTGCTTTTGCAAACAGTGTAGATCCAGATCAGTTGGCTTCTGGATTGGTTAGTTAGTGTTGGTTATTAAAGTTAATATTTAACAGTATTAGCTCTTTAGTTAAGATGTGTTTGTGAAATTGCAAGATAATCAATTTGAGCATTTGTCTACAAACTTTGTACCTCAGCTCTTTAAATATCCAATTTCTAAATTGCCCCTTTCATTCATTGGTATTATATATTGTGTTATATTGTATTGTATTTTATATTTTAGCATTTGCCTCTTAGCTTTAGTATGGTGAAGGTTTATATTTAGCATTATCTTGTCATTGAATCCTATTGAGGCCAAAAATAAAATTTTGTTTGTTTGCAATTGCCTACCGACTCAACAAAATCCTACCTATCCAAAATATTTTTTACCACTTGGGACAGCATTTTTTTTTTTTATTATTTTTCTGAATGGCAAATTTACTGTGATCACCCTAAATAGTAGGACAAACAGGCCTGAGCAAAAAGTGCAGACCCAGATCAGACTGCTCCTTGGAGCAGTCCGAATGGGTCTACACTGTTTGCCTTTCCACTTATACATTTTGGGCACACCATTTATGGGAAAAACAGATTTGTTCAAATTGTACAATGTTGTTATCTCAGTAGTATGGGTATTTACTGTAACAGGGTGTAAAATTTTATGTAGAATATTGTAGTATTTGGGCAATTTTTACACTTTGCAGAAAAAAAAAAAAAAAAAATCGGGTCGATCTACCTACCCCAGGAAAAATTCATGTGTCGGCAACTGCAAATAAAGTATCTTTTATGCCTGGCCTGATATTATAGTGAAAATGTATAAGAATAATTTCTTTTGATAATAAACTGGCATGTTACATGGAGTTTTCTAGTTTTTCTGTCCACTCAGACATTGCTAAATGTTAATAAAACATGCCTATTCAAATATATTGAAAATTTAACCACCAAAAAATGAAAATTTTTAGATAAAAATTTCTGATATTTTTTATATTTCTGCTCCAAACATAGATTGTGGGTACTCGTTAGAACCACCTCAACAAAGTGGTTCTAACAAATATCCACAATCTGTTTTTAAGCAGAAATAAGAAAAATAATGTATACCCATGTAAACCCCAGTTTTACTATATAAAAGTGGGGTTTAAGGGGGGTCAAAATTATATAGGCATGTTTTCGTGATGAGATGGACGATAGCAAAAACATAATAGAAAGGGATTTTTCTTGCTATTTTTCATTTCCAGCAATTTGAGCATCTGTCCTCTCCAAGTCATCACGATGTAATCATGCAAGATTAGATCTGGTGTATAAGGCCACCACCATGTCTGTCTTTACATATAAATTATAGTTTGGAATGTTCAATTTATTGTCTGAAAATTGGCTGTACAAGAAAGCTTCACAAAAGCAAAAAATTACCAATATTTTGTTGTCCATAGATCAAACATTTTGTCTAGTTTTAGATATAAATAATGGATATTCAAGTGTGGAATGTGAAGGCCTTTCTTTTTAAACCATGCTTTCATTGAGAACTGAGTGTCATTTCCTTTGTAATCCAACAAATTATTATCTAACCCACTGTAGCCTGGAAACCCCTAAAAGGGTACTTGGCAAACAGTGCAGACCCAGATCAGATGCCGCAGAATGAGGCGTCTGGTCTGGGTCTCCACTGTTTGCAAATAGTTCAACCATTTTTCTCCAGGAATATCTAAATCACATAGCCTCACATACCTCAAATCAAAATTAGAATCTCCCAGGGGGAGCTTATTCAGTTTACAATGGGCTAATGCAACATCAAGTTCATTTGACTGCCATTCCGTTGGTGGAGCCAAGGTGGAAGCAATGACATTGGTATAAATATCATTGGGGCTGCATCAAGAGAAAAACTGCCTTCGACATAGCTACAGATAAGAGGGGGTATCTACATAATACTTTTCTTATTTCTCCACGAAAACATATGTTATGGTACTCATTAGAAGCGCCTCGTCGAGGTGATTCTAATGAGTACCCACGTTTTCGTGGAGAAATAAGATACCGGCATTTTTCGGATGAAAAAAGCGCTATATCTGTTGCTATGCTTCGAGTATGCACAAACTGTGTGGATGCACATCATCCTGCACATATGCAAAGTCATGTGAACATTTGCTCTCCATTGAAATTGCCCACAGCAAAAGCCCTGGTCAGACTGCAGATAAATTGATCTGGGCCTTCACTGTTCACATTTGCCTGAAGACAGGTTTTCGAATGGCGTGACCCATTGGTTTTTGATTGCTGATTTTTTGTTGACTGCCATTCCCATTCCAACTGTTGTACCGGTTGTTGGTCCCATTGTTGCTGTTGTTTTCTTTGTTGTAGTTCTGGTTGGCCCTGTTGTTTGCATATGACAGCCTCCTTCCTGCTCTTCTCCATAAGTATAGGCAGAATTTTTAGATGAGAACCAAATGAGCAGTGATAATGTACTTACTTCCATATCTTGGTTTCCCTTGGTGCAAGTAATGTCAAACTTTATCAGTGCATGCACCCCAGCACTCCATGTCCCTTAATTACCATAAAAAATGACCCTATTTCTGCAAAAAATCAGCACTTCCTTAAATTGATCGTTTCTGAGGTTATAGCCTGATGTCTTAGGTTCCATAAGCCTGAGTTATGTCAAACTTTATCAGAGCATTGTCCCACCACTCAAGATCAGTTCAGAGTATTAGGTCACTGTAACCTACTTTTGCAAACAATTAACCACCAGTTGATGTTTCCAGATTGTTAACCTTTGTCCTGCTGAACCTGAATATACCCTGTCTTTGCAAACATGGTAGATCCAGATCAGCTGGCTTCTGTAGAAGCCAGCTGATCTGGATCTGCACTGTTTGTCATTAAGTAAGAGAATTTCTCAACAGCCTGGATCAGTAATCTGATTGGCTGAAAATTAGAAGTGGATGATTCATCTTAATTTATTCAGCATGGTAAGGGTTAACCCTTGTCCTGCTGAGCCCGGATACACCCTACCTTTGCAAACAGTGTAGATCCAGATCAGTTGGCTTCTGATCTGGATCTGCACTATTTGCCATTGTATGTGAATTTATAGCAACAATCCGGATCAAGTAATCTGACTGGCTGGAAATTAGAAGTGGGCGTGGCTTCTTAATTTATTCAGCATGGCAAGGGTTAAGATTAAGGAAAAGTATGGCAAGCAGCCAAAGTCCCAGTACCATACTTCTGGATAAGAGGGAGCATCAAGTAAATACTTTCCTTACAAAAACATGTTGTGAATACTCATTTAAGAGGCATCTCACATTTGTTTCGTGGAGAAATAAGACAAATACAGTACCAATAGTTTTTACCCAACCCCCACCCACATGCCCCTCTTTTAAGAAAAGTATAAGTGAAGATACCCAGGAAATGCCACAATCATGAAGCACGGCCTTCCTGAGGCATCTAAAGAGGGAGAGATGAGGAACACATATTTACATTCTCGCTGCATTAACAGACTAAACTAGAAATGTCAATAAGTGGTGTTTATTAGATATCCCCCTCTCTGAAACCAAAATGATGGACAGATGGAAATTTGTACAGATGGTACAAACTAGGTGCAGTTGTTGTAAAATCGCTAAGTTAAAAATCCTGCCATTTTATCCAAAAAAAAAAAAAAATTCAGCATCAAACTTGCACATGCACTTCTTTAATATATCTGTAAAATATCTTCATTGTTGAAAAAAAAAAATCGGAATCAAACCTGCACATGCCCTTCATTTGATATGTCTGTAACATATCTTCAATGTTTTGAAAAGATCCAACAAAAAGTGTAAGAGGAGTTGATTTCACAAAGTATGCACTATTAACCATCCTTGATTATATCGATTGTCATTAAAAATGCTGTCATTTTGTGAAGAAGTTTCACACACACTCCATATTAGTTTCGAATCACTTCTTCATTCCAAGTTTGTCAAAGTATGTGGTCAAATCAACTACTTGTTCTTAAATTAATGTCTCCAACAGGGTCCATCTAATTACCACAAACCATTACAAACCACATAAAACCAAGGTATTATGCAATCTAAATTGTTATAAATGCCATGTTATATAGGGATTATAAACAGCTTATATGCATATTGAACTAGTAAGCTAAGTTGATAAATTGTGACCAAAGTGTATTTGCGGTCAGATAAGACATTTTTTATTAACCCTTGTCATGCTGAACCCGGATATACCCTGCCTTTGCAAACAGTGTAGATCCAGATCAGTTGGCTTCTGAAGAAGCCAACTGATCTGGATCTGCACTGTTTGCCATTAAGTATGAGAATTTATAGCAATAATCCGGATCAACTAATCCGATTGGCTGAAAAATAAGTGGGTGTGGCATCTTAATTTATTCAGCAGGACAAGGGTTAAATGAATAAATTAAACCCGAGATATGCTTAAATGGTGGATGAATTTCTTTATTCTTCATATTAGTTTCAAATCACTTCTTCATTCCAAGTTTGTCAAAGTATGTGGTCAAATCAACTACTTATCTACCCATTCAATCAAGGTTCTTAAATTAATTTCCCTTTAAGCAAATTAAAATTCTCAAAGCAATAATCTGCACGTTGACACCACGAGTAAGCTGTCGAGTTGAATGTCATATACATTAACTTTTTCTTATCAGTAATTTATTCATCATGACTTCTATAGAAACTCACTACTGATAAAATGGCACCACAGCTTTATGAAAAGACAACTGCTCTTTGATTGTGTGTTCCATCATCATAACCGCCAATACAACCTATGCAAAACAAGACTGAACAAGATGCTACTAAATCTCCAAAAAGGTCATTTGTGGGATCATGGTCCAGATCTAATCAAGATTAACGCTTAGCACTCTGGGTAAAATTTTCAGCAGACAACATTTTGAAATATTTTTCTTATTTTTCTCAGAAAACAGGATTTGACATTTCATGCAAATTGTCTCCTAAGGAGACAATTTGCATGAAATGTCAAATCCTGTTTTCTGGGAAAAATAAGAAAAATATCATCAATCTGTCGTCTGCTGAAAATGCCCAGAGAGTGGTAAAGGTTAACTTAATAACAACGAAAGATTGGGTTCATCTTTGGCATTCAGAGGAACCCGTGTTTGCATCAAGCATTGCAGATTGACTTCGCTGTTTAGCATATTACTACCCAATATTTGCTAGAGAGGTATCTTGACACATGTATAGACATCCAGCAAATATCAGTTTTTGCTAAAGCTTTTTTAGATGGGGAAAAAACATAGTTTGACTTTGTATGTTGTTAAATAGTATAAAAAAGCAAAACTTAGAGGATAAAAATGCAAGAGATCAAATTTGGACCTTATATGCACTACTGACCCCAAGTGTCTGTGATTCTTTATACGTCATGAAGAGACCTTCTTGAATAGGATACAATTTTCCACCCTTATCAGTACAAAGCACCAGGTAACAGGCATTCTTATAAACCTTTGCTATCCTCGATACAGATTTATCATATCCTCTTCTAGTCTCAGAATTACTTCAAATATTTGTTATATTTTTCACCCCTTTTGTCTGGTAACAGTTGGAAATTGACAATTTGTACATGAACTGGGCCAAGTTGTTTCAAAACTAACAATGTCATTAATGTATCGTTAAAACTTTGATCATTAAATATTGGCATATATGCTAATATTTTTGCTGAAAAAATGTGAGAAGTTTTTGCATTTGCAAAAGCTACTCACATTTTTTCAGCAAAAATACCTGTGAATTACCTAGATATTATACTTACTGGAACAGTCAACATTTTGACCACTTATGAGCTTGTTAAGCTAACAATGCTTTGAACGACTGGGCCCTGGTATGTTTCCTGATCCTTTGTGTGGACCTTGTCAGGTGAAAAAATACCTTTGCACATGTGCAAAAGTGCAGATTCAGATCATCCTTTGCATGACCCTTTTTCAAAAGGAACTTGGTATGCAGAAAAGAGAACAGTAAGTCACAAATTTTGTCGCCCTCGTACAATGGTGGAAAAATTACCAAGAGTATCAAGTCTTCTTAATCCTTAAAGCGCCAAGCAAAATTTGTGGCAGACGACATTCTTAAAAAAATTATTTTCCTTAGAAAACAAGCCTAGACGTTTCATGTGAATCGTCTGCTTGCCTTGACGTTTCATGTGAATCGTCTGCTTGGCAGACGATTAACATGAAATGTCAAGACTTATTTCCTAAAAAAAAAAAAAAATAAAATAAATTTGCAAAGTGTCGTCTGCTGCAGTTGTGATTGGCGCTTTAAGGGTTAAATAGACTAAAATCCCTGTTTCTGTGGAGTGATAAAAGGAAGACGAAAAACAACAAAACCCTGTGTATACAATGCAGACCTGTATTAAATCTCCAGATTCTGCCAATCTTACGCAAACTATGTTACCATATTTACCTCAAGTTTTCAGACATTTGTACTCCTTAACATACTGGCCCTAAAATGTGAACAATAAAGTCTTTAAAGGTTGCCCTTAGAACCGCCAAACACAACAGTACGGAGTCTGATTCACTGAGACTCTTTAACCCTTGTAGTGCCAAACCAAATTTGTAGCAGACAAGTTTCAAAAAAAAAAAAAATTTTTTATTTTTCAGAGAAAACAAGTCTTGACATTTCATATGAATTGTCTGCCAAGCAGACAATTCATATAAATGTCAGAACTTGTTTTCTCTGACAAATAAAAAAATTTGTCTGCTGCAGTTGTGACTGGCGCTTTAAGGATTAAGTCCGTTTTACTGCTGGTTGATGTGTTTAAAAACTGCTGGATTGGCGGCAAATAGTGTAAACCATGATCAGAAGCCGCATTCTCTGTTGTCTGATCTGGGTCCATACTGTTTTCCTCAGACATGTTTGTCTCAATACTTAGGCTAAATATGGTACTGGAAATACACTGATCCTAAGCATGTTTATTGACAGGTTTCATTAAGAGGCGGAGGACGGGGATTTTCCCCTTCTACTGAGGCAATTTCCCCCTGGTTCTTTTGACAAGTTAGCACAAGTTTTACCCTAATAAATTATAATCCTAAGTATTGGGAGAGATAGGCCTTTGCAAACAGTGTAGACCCAGAACAGACTCAGCAGAATGCGGCATCTGATCAGGGTCTACACTGTCTGTTATACAACCAACACATTTAGACACATTAAAAGGTAGTAGAATGAACTTCTTCAAAATTCACAACAACTGAGGTAAGGAGTTAAGGTGTTCGAATACTAAGGGTAAATACGGTATTTACAGAACACACAGAACCTACCACCTACTTTGCCTTTAAGCACCGGTTGTTAGAAAAGTAAGCGAAACCTTTGTATTGAGTAATAAGCAAATAAAATGAGACATTTTTCCTAAATTATTTGTCCAGAAAATAGGATCTGACAACTGACATGTGAATCCACAAGAAACACCATACTCTATTTTCTGGGAGTGACAGGAGAAAAAAAAAACATTTCCTAATATCAAAATTCAGATTCAAAACATACACATATAGTTTTATTTTTGTACCGTATTTACCTTAAAGTATTCTAACAAACAGGCCTGAGCATTCCATCATGAAAACATGCCTATATAATTTTGACCCCCTTAAACCCCACTTTTATACAGTAAAACTGGGGTTTACTGGGGTATACATTATTTTTCTTATTTCTGATCAAAACATAGACTGTGGGTACTCATTAGAACTGCCTCGTCGAGGCGGTTCTAACGAGTACCCACAAGCTATGTTTTGAGCAGAAACATGAAAAATATCAGAATTTTTTATCTGAAAAATTTCATTTTTTGGTGATGAAATTTTCAGTATGTTTGAATAGGCATGTTTTCGTAATGAGTGTAGAGCCAGGTAAGACACCACAGAATGTGGCATCTTATCAGAGTCCACTCTATTTGCCACCCATCCTGCAGTTTTAGACACTACAGGTAGTGAATTGTACCTGTTCAAATTTTAGAACAAGTATGGTAAGGAGTTGAGGTGTCAGAACTTAGGGTAAATTCGGAAATATTCCACAATTCTCCTTAAGATAGGCCCATCAAATGAATATACAAATAAGTTTTTTATAGAGAAATAAGTTTTTTATAGAAAAATAAGAAAATAATACTTTTTAAGTGAAAAATTGCCATCTACAGCTATAATCTGGCTCAACAATACAAAAACAAGCCTATTCAAATATATAGAAAACTTCACCTCCAAAAACTGAAATTTTTCAGATAAAAAACACTCATATATTTCATATTTCTGCTCCAAACATAGATTGTGGGTATTCATTAGAACCATCTCAGCAAGGCAGTTCTAAAGAGTACACACAATCTATGTTGTTGAGCAAAAATAAGAAAAATAATGTATACCCCTGTAAACCCCAGTTTCACTATATAAAAGTGGGGTTTAAGGGGGGTGAGGGGGGTCAAAATTGTATAGGCATGTTTTTGTGATGTCTACCATATTTAGATTAATTGGGATACCTTATCTATTTACCATACTTGTCCTAAAATTTGAAAAAGTCCATTCTACTACCTGTTGATGGAGCTTAAAATATTGCTCTATGTATCCCAAACAGTGTAGACCCGATCAGATGCTGCAGTGTCACTTGGATCTACACTGTTTGCAAAGAACTATCTGTCCCAATACTTAGGGTTATTAGGGTAAGTAACAAATGAATGGAACAAATGGACACACAATTCAAAAGCATTATGCATCCTAAACTTCTCATAAGCAGAACAGGTCCATATCATAGCTCTAAATAAAACACCTTTTTCCAACTGTAAAACACAGGGCCCAGTTGTTCAAATCGTCGTTAGCTTAACGAGCTCGTTAGTGGTCAAAATGTTAACTGTTCTAGTAAGTACAATATCTAATTCACAGGTATTTTTGCTGAAAAAATGTGAGTAGCAAAAGCTACTCACATTTTTTCAGCAAAAATAGCGTATATGCCATATTTAATGATCAAAGTTTTAACAATATGTTAACTAATGACATCGTTAGTTTTGAACAACTGGGCCCTGATCTTTTATTTATTTTTCCATGAAAACATCTAAGTTATCCATTAGAAGAGCCTCAACATGTCTGCATGGGGAAATAAAATACATGTATGCATAATGAAGTTTTACACAAAATAAATATAGTTCCAGTATGCTAACAAAACTTTTCGTAACCCTTCTCTTGCTGAACACAACATGCCCTGTCTTAGCAAACAGTGTTGATCCAGATCAGTTGGCTTCTGAAGAAGCCAACTGATCTGGATCTGCACTGTGTCATTAAATATGTGAATTTCTATCAAAAACCTGAATCAAGTAATTTGATTGGCTGGAAATTAGAAGTGGGCGTGGCATCTTATTCAGCATGACAAGGGTTAAGGTAAATGGATACACCAAAACATTTGCTGCCATTCTGCAATGAGACAACTGCTGTAGAAAGCAAGTGGCCTTCCTTTTATTCTAAACTTCAAAAATGGAGGCGTCTTTTAAAGGAAAGAATTCACTCTCCCTGATGAACCAAACTCTTTCCTTTAAAAGTAACCCCCATATAGAAAGGAGGCAAATGTTTCCATGCCAGAGTTACAGTGCTTGCACTAACTGTCAAAATCAGAAAGTCCCAGGACTTCCTAGCTCCAATATCTGGAAGTCCTGGGCCAACTTGTTCAAAGCTAACGATTCGTTAAAATTTAAATCGAGTGATACGCGAATATGCTGAAATTTTTTGCTGAAAAAATGTGAGTAGCTTTGCAAAAGCTACTCACATTTTTTCAGCAAAAAATATCAAAATATTGTATACTGAATCCGCTAAAACAGTAAACGAAATGACCCTTAACTAGCTCGTTAAGCTAACGACGCTTTGAACAACTGGGCCCTGGTGATCATGGTGATCAAATTTTTTCACTCACTTTCAGAAATTCAACCTCAATATTCTTAAACTCTCATTTATGGAGTAAAAACCACCATTCTTAAGCTAAATAACACATAAATTCATTCTAAATTTTTGTTATAAATGACTAAATATCTTTAAAACTTTGGAGTCCCAGACTTCCTCGCATTGACTTTTGGAAGTCCCAGGGCAATTTTTGGGAGTCCCTGACTCCCAGAATTCCCTTAATGCAAGCACTGAGAGTTATTTCCCATGTCTGTGTTTCCATTCCTCAAAGGGTTTTCAAATAAAAAATATCAATTTTGTATAGTATATTTCCAGATCTTTTCTTCACTAGTGTTCCACTTTTACTTGTCATCTCTGCTAAGTGGTAACTGGCATAACATACCCAACTGCTGCATCTGGTCCTTTCCCAGATATAAACACTCGCCAAACCAGTTCACTCACCAACACTGAAATATAAGATTCACAATGAGCGAGCTCCTGGTGCTAAAATGGCATAAAGCTTACATAACATAATATTTTTCTTATTTCTCTGCAAAACATATGCTGTGGGTATTTATTAGAAGTGTGTCAGTGAGGCACTTCTAATGAGTACCCACAACATATGTTATCATAGAGAAAAAAAGAAAAAAAAACAGTAATGTTTGGCTGCAAATCTTTGTCTGGAGTTATGAAGGTGTTAACCCATTGTATACTGAATAGAATATCCCACACTATATACTGGAAGAGTCCAATTTCAATTTTACGTAGAATGGCTATGAGATTTAGATATTCCTTTAGAAAAAAGGCTAAACTATTTGCAAACAGTGGAGACCCTGATCAGATGCTGCAAACGCGGCATCTGATCTGGGTCTGCACTGTTTGCCAATTACCCGTTTAGAGGTCTCCAGACTAAAATGGGTTAACTGAAGTCATACTTCAGGATACTTTTTTTTTATTATTATTTTTGCACCAAACTACTGTGCTTTCGAAATCTGTCGGAAAGACATTTTTTATTCCGTATTTTTTCCAAATGAAAATCTTCACTTGTAACAGACAATATAGTATCAGAAACTATTTGTCGTTTCTGTTCCTGTGCTTTTGATTTCAAATATTAAACACATAATTAATTTTATGGCCAAAAATGGGTCTAACCTATGCAATTTCTCCAGTAAACTGGCTTTTTGGATTTTTTTTTATTGAAAAAACATTTTTTTTTTTCTTCACTGATTCCATTACAATGCTAGGAAAATTTCAGAAATTTTGAATGAGTCGAACTTGTTGAAACCTGCATCCAAACTATCTGCCCTATCGATTTTTGCATATGTCGCAGCCGTTTTCACTATGGGAAAATGAAAATATTAGATTTTTTTAAAACCAATGACAACCTTTTTCTGCATATATGGTTATGAAAAATGGTTTTGCATTAAATCATGCTAAAAGTTTGCAGATTCACTTGTTCTATGTAAAGGAGCAAGCAAAGAATGACCTTCCGAAAGATGAAGAAAGGAGAGTAGATATGTGTCCATGGTACACAAATGCACCACCACTGAAGTGCAATGCAAGCAGTGACCATGTTTCCTCAATGATTCATAAAATGTTGCTCTTTTTAAGTCCCAAATGGAAATGCACGTACAGTCCAACCTGTCTACCAAAACCACCCATGGGAAGAAGCATAATTTAGACATTGATTGGTAATGTCTAATTAAACTTATTCAGTCAAGTGGTTAGAGCTTTCAAGAGCAATAACCTTTATATGGCTTGAGCAATTTTAATTAATTACGTATAGTCTCATTCAAGAATGTCCACAAGCCATTAATTGTCCAATTTATCAATTTCAGTAACTGCAATTAAGTGACGTGTGGTCTTTGTTCATGGTGAAAATGAAAATGAGCATTTAAGAACAATTTGACTGTCCTTTGGTCTCAGTGCACAGGTGATCTCTCTTTAAAGTTAATTTATATAGTATTTCTTGATGGGAGGAATCTGAAGTGGTCTTTACAGACAGTTTGAAATGTACCGTAGAAGGTCGAGTACTAGCCGCTTTTAAGTACTAACCGCACCCTGATTTTTCGACCAAAATTCGGGGAAAAAAATGAAGTAGCTCCTATAAAACGCACCCAAAAATCATCAGGCAAAGATGCTCTCCCGAATCGTTTCATAGAATCAAAAATGAAAGTAGAGGCTCCAGATTAAAGAGCTTCAATGTGGTCACACGATATACCGCGATATTTTTGTTAGCCAATCAAATGCGCGTTCTAGATTGTGACTACCGGAAATGAATCAGACAATGCAATGGTGGAAAAATGCTGTTTATTTAATCGAAATTGTCATGTTGGCTGATAAAAACAGCTTGATTTCGGATAAATCGAAAAACAATGGATGAAATACAGAATCGATACACCACTTGTGTGTAAGTATGGCCCACAAACGGTAGATCTTGTGCCGATTATGCTCTGAACTTCGCCAAAATTTGGTGAAGATCGGTTGATTTTGAGGTTTCTCGCTAAAATTTTGAAGAAAATAAAAGGGTCAAAAATATTCTAGAATGTATTAACAGCACCCTTATCCCAAATTTACAGTTTTGGGGTAAAAAGTGCGGGTTGTACTCGGCCTTATACGGTACTACAATCTGAGAATGATTTGAACCAACCCTTTAGCATGTCTGGGATTTGCCATATGAATTTCTAAAACTAAAACTAACATAGTGACCTTGCTTCATGTAATAAGTGTTAATTCAAAGTATAAATTCTATTGTATCTACAGCACTTCCAAGGACTGAACAAAGAATATGACATCCTTTCTAAAATGGGTAGGACACACAGATATAAGGTCTTGCATCTTTATCTTGTGTGATGATTAAATTCCAATTTGATCTTGGGTGTTCCAATTTTACACTGTGTGATGATGCATATTCCAAACTGACCTTGTGTGATGACGTAAATTCCAATTACGGTAAATCCTAAAATTTCAAACATTTTATTCCATACTATTTTGGCCTAGTTTTTGCTTTTTATGCACCTGTTGCTTAAAATACTTAGTGGAATGGCAACAGGAGCAGTCTGATCTGGGTCTGCACTGTTTGCATGTCATTTTGCCAGACACGCTGGTGTTTGAAATTTTAGGATATTTACCACTATACCTTGTGTGATGATGTTAATTCCAAATTAACCTTGTGTGATGATGGTTTCATGTTTTACTGCATCCCTTTCAACATTATTTAAGTCATATCGAGACGATGGAAGGATGATAATGAAAGACTCAATGAAGCACAGTACAGCCAAGAGCTGTCTTCTGCCTGTAGTAGATTCAAACCCAGGATCTTGTGATCTGAAGTTGGGAGTGGTAACCACTCAGTCACTTGGATGCTTCCCTTGTGTAATGATGTAAATTCCAGTTTTACCTTCTGTGATATTGTAAATTCCAAATTGACCTTGTGTGATGATGTAATTACATGTGACCTGATTTTCATTAAAAAAAGTAGCTCAGTAATCTATGGACATATGCAGTAATTTTGACAAGACAATATTTAATGAATGTGACCAATTTCTAAACAGGTTATGGTAGGTCAATGACCAATTTCTGCATGTAGTAATCTTGTCTTATTTACTGTCAGATGATATATTCAAAATAAGGACTGTATACCAAATTTCTAAAAACAACGTAGGCCTGATATTGATAAGATGTGGCAGAATAATTTAGGGTAAATATGGTATGCAAAACATGTCTTTTAGTTGAGAAATAAGAAAAGAATTCCTCTTGGCTTTTGCAAACAGTGTACAACATGTACAAACCCTGCAGAATGCGGAGTCTGATCAAGGTCTACACTGTTTGCCATACAGCAATATTTAAGACACATCAAAAGGTGTTAGAATGGACTACAATGTATTTCAAATTTTGAAGACAAGTATGGTAAGTAGATAAGGTGTCCCAATACTTAGGATAAATATGGTAAATATTTCTCAAAGTAAACATACATTAAGGGCTCTTGTCAGAACTGAACTGTCTCAGTGAGGCAAACTCAACCCATTGTAATCTGGAGTCCCCTGAAAGTGTAATTACCAAACAGTGCAGACCCACCGGGTCTCCACTGTTTGCAAATATTTCAACCATTTTTCTCTAGGAAAATCTAAATCTCATAGCCAGACGTGCCTAAAATTGAAACTGGACTCTTCCAATATATAGTGTGGTTGAGTTCATTCAGTCTACAATGGGTTAATGAGAATCCATATCACAGAGTTTCATGGCTTTGTATCTTGGTATAAAACATAGCTCTATATAACAGCGTTATCCATATACATTGTATTTTTCTCCAAGAAAACATATGCTGTTGGTATTTGTTAGAAGCATCTCCGTGAGGCCCATCTACCATATTTAAGTATTGGGACACCTTAACTCCTTACCATACTTGTCCTAAAATTTGAAAAAGACTATTTTACTACCTGTTGATGTGTCCAAAATAGTGCTGAATGAGTGGCCAACAGTGTAGATCCAGACCGGATGCTGCATTCTGCAGCATCTGATCTGGGTCTATACTGTTTGCTCAGGCCTGTCTGTTCCAATATGTAGGGTTATTGCGGTAATGTGCATCTAAAATATGTTTTCCTGGAGAAATAAGAACAATATGAATTACTTGTTATTGAAGAAAAAACAAAAAGCATCCTATCTATAGTTGTTAAAGGATAAAATATCTTGTCTGTAGTCCTTTTCATCAGACTGTAAAGATGTGATGTAGTTCATTTTACCACAGTGTATCTTGGTTGGTACTTACAACTATCTCCAGGTTCCATGATCACAAGCAAGGATGTACACATCTCTGAACATTGACTCACTGGCTGCACAAGCACTCGGCGATGACCACTTGCTAGGGTATATATCATAGCTTCTCCCTGCACATAAGGCTGAAAGGGAAGGATTTCTTTCAAAGTCTATTAATTCCTTTATGCATTCCTCTATTAATAGCTCTATACATTTTTTATTAAATTAATTGTAACAGAATTTACATTTGTTTGTTTGTGTTGAGGTTTTACAGCCTAGTCAACCCATGTGGTCATGTCGAGTGTGGATGGTTTACCTTACCACACTTATACTGGGCAGGCAGTCCTCTAAGCACTTAACCAGTATAGTGCACATTCTTTTACCAGAAACTGACAACTGCCCTTCTTGAATCAGCAGAAGGAAGAGAATGACTGTAGAAAATATTTCATGATCAAATGCCACGAAAAAATGTTGCCGTCCTGATTACCAGTAAGACATGCATCCACCGAGCCACCGAGGCCAGCCAGAATTTACATACTCACATACAATTATACAAGTAATTAATGCCTGATTTCTACAACATGCATTACTCCAGATAAGACGGGTATCCAGAATATTATTTTTTCTTACTTCTCAATAAAAACTTTGTTGTAGGTACTCATTAGAAGCACATCCATACATTTTGGTAAAAAAAAGAGCATCTTATCTGGAACTATGAAACTTAGTCCGAGCCTTCTCTGACTTAAAAAGCCTTCTGATATTTACTGATTGGCGGCTTTAGCGTGTCAAAGACCCCAAATCAATAAAAAGGCTTTGAACAGCCAGAGAAGGCTCGGGTTATATGAAACTGTGATACTGCACCTATGATATTGCACTAGTGATCAAACATCACTTAACTCTTTGCATGCTGGGTAATTTTGCTTGCTTTTTTTGTCATCTGTGGATTTTTTTTTTTTTTAATTAACTTTCTGAAAAAAAAAATCGTTCATGAATACCATCAGAGTGTCAAACAGTTTGGATCAAGAGCAGGCCCGACTTTTTGTCGGGCCTGATCTGGGTCCAAACAGTTTGCAAAGGTTATCAGCAGATGACAAAAGTCACCACTAGCAGGGAAAGAGTTAAGGTAAATGTCCTAAAATTTTGAAAACTTTTTTTGTCTAAACAATTATCATGAAACATGCCGATTTTGATCAACTCAGACACAGATAACTCGGAAAAAGCTAAAGAAGAATGACTATTGATTGTGATGGCAAAACCGTCACCCAGGCCATATTGTATGCTCTGCTATGCAAGAGCATGTTTTATGAATATCAAAGGACCCTGAATAGAAAAATGTTGGAACAATTATTTCTGAGCATTTGTTTGTATGCACGGAAATGTGTATACACATTCATTAGGCAGACCAGAACCAAAAACAATTCCAAGACTCCATATACAAGACAATGTTTTGCCAAACCATACATATCTCAATGAAACACATGGATATTTTAGAATCAGCTGATATTTGTTAACCCTGGTCCTGCTGAACCCAGACATGCCCTGCCTTTGCAAACAGTGTAGATCAAGAACACTTAGCTTCTGAAGAAGCCAAATGATCTGGATCTGCCCTGGCCATCACTATTAAGTATTTGAATTTGATCAACAACATGGATCAAGTAATTTGATTGGCTGAAAACTAGAAATGGGTGTGGCATCTTAATTTACTCAGCAAAACCAAAGACGTATAAAATTACAAGATTCGCAACTAAACGAAATCCCGCAATATCTCGTGCGTCCCTGTGTTAAGAGTCCTACGGTCGCGAGAGCCGCGCGAGACTTTCGTTACCAAGACAACACAGGTACGCTATCGCCGGTATCGCTCGAAAGAGCGAACAACCATGACCGTAATTCTTGATTGTTTTCTCTCACAGCATAAATAAACATTACCTTTTTTTTCTTGATTGTTTTCTCTCACAGCATAAATAACCATTATCTTTTTTTTTTCACAAGGCGTCATTCATACTATTTAATTGATAAAAAGGAGAAATGAATTTGTAAAAGTCGGCGATTTTCAAGAGGCGAAAGACATCGAAGATTCACAGCTGCCGGTAAAAATCTGTCAGGTGTTTTCATTTCGATTATTTTCTGTCCCGATCAGCATCAGAATCTCAATGATACTTGATTTTTTTTAATTTATTCATTCGGGGTTTTACGTTTCTTTCAAGATTATTTCACTTATATCGAGGCGACCGTTAATCAGATGCGGGCCTGATGTTTTTGGAGTTACAAAACTGGCAATGCCCTACAACTGTGTTCCATAACAAATAATGGGTAGGGTGAATGAAATAAACATTTTCACCTGTTCTATGATGATTTAAGACCTGAAATGCTGGCCAACACAGGATAAGATATAATTTTAACTAATAATAATAATATCTGACATAAAAAGCAGAAAACTGAAAAGTTTTATGTGTTACAAAATGGGCAATGCCCCGTCAACTATTCCATAACAATGGGAGGGCGTTTGGAATAAACATATAAACTCATAAATATTACATATTTTAGGATGATACAGGGCTTGAAATGCGGGCCAACACAGGTTCAGGTATAACTGTAACTAACAGTAATAATATCTGGCAGAAAATTTAGAAAACTGAAATGTTTTTGCGTTACAAAATGGGTAATGCCTTGGCATCAACCAATGGTTCCAGTGCATATAACGGGTGGGGGTATATGAAATACAACACACGTTTAATGCATGGTTTGGCCGATTTAGCATTTTAAAATGCTGGCCAACACAGGATCAGATATAATTTTAACTAAAAATTATAGTATCAGACAGAAAACGCAGAAAACTGAAATGTTTTTCGTGTTACAAAAGGGCAATGATTTGGAAAACTCGCATCAGTCTTTCATCACTCAAAGTGTACAGCACTGTTCAACGTCTTCTTTCTCAGTTGGTTCGGCAGATGTGCAAAAATAACTGGGTAGTTAGTAAACTTGAGACATTCAAGGACCTATTTCGTTCCCTTAAATTCGCTACATAAAGTAAGAAGTTATATAAAACTCACTTGAAATCTGCTAAAAATTCATGCTCCAGTCTTCATGATGAAACCCGTTTTTGTTGGTAAAACGATGTTGTTTTGACTAATTCATGACATAAACGGACACAGTTGATTAAATAAAATCTATTGAAGGCAACAGTTTTTAACAGTAACGATCATACGATAGTATTTCATCAATAAATATTTCTTGGCGAAGAAAAAAACAAGATGGCGGCAAGTGACGCTATCGGTTCTCGAACGTCTCTCGCGGTTTCTCGGGTAACACGAGATGTGTTGGTTCTTTCTATTACGCGGAGAACAAGTTGCAAATCCTTGTTTTATTTATGTCCTTGGCAAAACAAGGGTTAAGTAGCTGTTAAACTGTCTTGGTGTCAGAGGTGCTCTGACTAAAGGAGTACATGTACTCAAACTGTAAGTTTCAGAAAGATACAGTTAAATTCCACAATTAAGACCATCCTGCTATTAAGGGTACTATTTAGACCAGCTTTGGTCAGTCCCAGATGTGTTTTTCTTTTCTTATATAGCTCCAGAAAAGAGGGGGTATCTGGATAATATTTTTCTTATTTCTGCACAAATAATATGCCTCTGTGAGGCACTTCTAATGAGTACCACAACATGTTTTTTGTACAGAAATAAGAAAAATATCAGGGCCCAGTTGTTTAAAGCATCGTTAGCTTAACAAGCTCGTTAGTGGTAAAAATGTTAACTGTTCTAGTAAGTATGATATCTAATTCGTAGGTATTTTTGCTGAAAAAATGTGAGTACATTTTTTCAGCAAAATTATTAGTGTATATGCCATATTTAATGATCAAAGTTTTAACGATACTTTAACTAACAACATTGTTAGTTTTGTACAACTGGGCCCAGTAGTTTTTTTATTTAAAAAGGCACCTTATCTGGAGCTATGTTCTACATTCAATACTAAGACCACCCCACTAACAAGTCCACTTTTAGGCAGTCCCAAAGTGGTCTTAATAGCAGTAGTTTACGGTATTTGGAAAAGAACTGTATTTATGCGGCACTGTATTTACTGTATCTACTCAGACAGAAAATCCTGATGAACCAGTGTAGACCCAGATCAAACAGCTGACGGGTCAAAACTGTTTGCCACTCCATTAGCAGATTTTAGACAAACTTGTAAGCTGCCAGATGGATTTTTTTTTTCAAATCTTAAAACAAATATGGAGCTAAGGGTGCAAGTATTCAGGGTAAAATATGATACTTCTCTCTACTCTCTACTGTACTCACCAGTTCATATGTTGGAGTTTCTGGACTATCTATCAAGACATGTTTTTGCAAGCTTATCTCGACCTTTGCAGGAAGATAAGCTGGCCGAGGAAACAACTTTCTCAGTGCAACACTGGCCCTCACTTTCCTAGTCTCCCTGGAAAAAATACAAATATCTATAACAGCTGAAGATAATAGGAGTACTGTAGTTACATAGATATTGGGACACCTTAACTCCTTATGGTACTTCTCCTAAAAAGTGAGAAACTCCATTTTACTAACAGTTTATGTATCTAAAAACTGCTGGATGTCTGGCAAAAAGTAAAGACCAAGATTCTGCAGCATCTGATCTTGGTCTGTACTATTTGCCCAGGCTTGGTCCAAAAACATAGGATTACTATAATATTTAGATAAATGTTTTTTTCTTAATGCTCCATAAAATTATATCTTGTGGGTGCTCATTAAAAGTATCTCATAGCAGTGCTTCTATTAAGTACCCACAACATATTTTTCATGGATATATAAGAAATACATTTGTCTAGAAACCCTTCTTATCTGAAGCTTATAAGCATAATGCCCTATTTTTTGCTTCTGGGAAAGTAAAATCAAATTAAAACATTACTTCCTTATATATATTCAAATTCAACAGGTCAGGTCCTGGCAAAAAGACATAAACTGTGCATTCTTTAATCCTTGTCATGCTGAATAAATTAAGATGCATGTCCACTTCTAATTTTCAGCCAATCATATTACCTGATCCAGATTGTTGTTATAAATTCACATACTTAATGGCAAACAGTGCAGATCCAGATCAGTTGGCTTCTTCATAAGCCAACTGATCTGGATCTACACTGTTTGCTAAGACATGGCATGTTGTATTCAGCAAGAGAAGGGTTAAGTCAGAGAGAAAAAAAAAGCACTACAAACATAACAACAAAACAAACTTTTCAGGACTGAGTCTACTTGAAGCAAGGTTATTCTAAAACAAAACACAGAAATAGACCAAACGGGACAGTAATGATCTAAAGACTATAGATAATCCTTAAAGGGAATGAATGTTCCCGCTAGTGCCAGTTTGGCTTTTTAGAGCAAACTTTCTAAGTAAATCAAGGGTATGAACAGTATCTCTAGCAATAAAAATTTGATAGAGTTCTGTGACCTTTTTGCACATGCTCTGCATATATTCTTACTTTGCTGCAAGTTTCAAATCATTATCTTGAAAACTGTAGAAGTTGTGGAGACACCAACACTACTTTGCCATGTGTATAAGGCAAATTTTCTAAGTGAATCAAGGGTATGTAACTCTACCAATAATAATTAAATGATCAGAGTTCTGTGATACACATGCTCAGCCTATCCTTACTATGGCGCAATTTTCAAATCATTACTTTGAAAACTGTAAGACCGGTTGCGGAGACACGAATAGTACAAAAAAAAAAAACGTGACGGAGGGACATGTATGACTGAGGGTAAAACTATATACCCTCCTCCACTTCGTGGCCAGGTGTAATATAGAATGTTAACTTTGTATGCACAGACTAACACTTGCATTGCTCTAGATAATGCTCTTCCAATAAAAATAAGTACATTGTATAATTTGTATTGACATTTGTCTTATTTCTGCTCAACAACTTGGTACTCATTATACCTGTAAGTGACTTGCCCAACATATTTTCTCTTGAGGTTTACGGCCCAGTCAACTAATTAGGGTCATGTCAAGCATTTTACCTAACCATACTTTTTTCATGGACAGGCTTAGTCCTGTAAGTGGTTAAACAGTACTTATGCACATTCTTTCCCCAGAAACTGACAAATGCCCTTCTTGAATCAGCAGAAGACAGAGAATGACATTACACAACATATTTCATGATCAATCTCCATGAAACAAGTTGCCAGAGCCTGCAGGGATCCAACCCACAATCTCCTGATCACATCTCCTGATCACCAGTTGGGCATGCATATGACTGTGCCACCAAGGCCAACATGTTTTTCTTTGGAGAAATAAGAAAAATATTTACCTGATACCCTACTTATCTGGATGATGATGATGATTTGGCATTTTACATCCCTTTCAGCATTATTTAAGTCATACTGAGACTGTGAAAGGATGAAAATAAAAGGTTCTGTGCAATGAAAAGCTTTACAGTCATGAACTGAATTCTGCCTCTAGCAGAATTCAAACCTGAAACCTTGTGATCAGGGCCTAGTTATTCAAAGCGCCGTTAGCTTAACAAGCTTGTTAGTGGTCAAAATGTTAACTGTTCTAGTAAGTACAATATTTAATTCACAGGTATTTTTGCTGATGCAAAAGCTACTCACATTTTTTCAGCAAAAATAATAGCGTATATGCCATATTTAATGATCAAAGTTTTAACGATATGTTAACTAACGACATCATTAGTTTTGAACAACTGGGCCCTGAGTACTAACCACTCAGCCACTAGGACGATCTCCACTTATCTGGAGATATTACTTGTCTTACCAAACAGCGTGTATCCCCTCCTTTTTGTCAATAAGCTCAGACTGATCCTCGACAAACAGATCCCTAGGTGAGCTGATCCCAGAACTTGAAGAACGGAACCAGTGCAATCCATCAATGAAATCCTGTTCATTGCTCAAGTAGCTCTCTCTCAGATCTTGGTAAGTTACCAGCTTATTCAAGGATTTCTAAAAATTGAATGAAAAGTAATGCTTAGCCTGCTGGTCATTGCTGGGTAAAAATTCCAGCAAACAACATTTTGAAATATATACAGGTATGAATTAATTTTCCAAACACTAACCATTAATGGACAAAATTTTGTAGCAGACAAATGTATTTTTTTTTTTTTTTTAAGTGTTCAGAGAAAATAAATCTTGACATTTAATGTGAATCATCAGCAGATGATTCAAATAAAATGATTTTTTTTTTTTTTTTAAAATTAGAATGTCATGTGCTATAAAATTTGCTTGGTGCTTTAAGGGCTAATCTTGCAAACATAATTGTAACTGTTGCAACAATGCTACTGACAGAATGACTGCTGATTCAATGAGCTGTCAGCTTCAATATTTTTTTAAGATGATGCGATGGGCATACAGCCTCAGCAGAAGAAGAATACTCCATCCAGTTATCACAAAAAGCTTTCAAATTTTAGAAAAGAAAAAAAGAGTATCAATAGTCTCATATGTTTGAGTTGGAGTTTTATGTCCCAGTCAACACTGCTAAGGTCATGCCAAGGTCATGCCAAGCCAGTCAGTTAACCTACTCACACTTTTCCTGACCAGGCTTAGTTAACCAGCACTTGTGCACATACCGTATTCGACCTAATTACCGCACTGTGCGCTTAGGTTTTTCAAAATTAATGGGAACACTCAGTTGTGGTAAAATATGTATCTACCTACTAAGGGTACACTATAAACAAGAGGCCCACGGGCCACGATTCGCTCACCTGAGTGACATAGCCACTGCAGACATGCAGATGTTATGCAACATTTATCCAATCCTATCATTGCAACTAATGAAAATATCATCATTTGAGCAGTTCTTAGTTTTGAAGAAGAATATATGGGCCTGACAGTCAATGGAGCATGATCATGAATAAACTATCAATCACATTTCAACAGAAGGATCAATGTGAAATTTGGTGGAAATTAGCTAAGTGGTTTCTGAAGAATCTTGATTTTATACATGTAAACAGCACAGTGGCAGGGACATATTATAAATATAAATCAGATGATGGCCATCTTAGATTTCCAATCAGAACAATTTTAACTACTGTTGATCTACAAGTCACTTTGATACTTTCAATATAAATGTATATGGCCCACACAAAGGTCAAATGTCAACATAAACCATCATTTGAGCAATTTTGGTAGATCTCCTGTCCCCTATAATTTGTGCAAAGATTTGGACCCAGGGCTTATTTGGTTATGGAGAAGAAGACTTTTAAAGGTTTTTACCATATATTGGCATGGCAGCCATTTTGATCAATGGACCATACCCATTTTAGCAATCTTTCATTCTCCTGCCCACGGAGGCTCCGCATGAAATTTGAGCAACACTGGCCCGGAGGCTTCAGAGGAAAAGCCATTTGAAATTATCAACATTTTTTCCATACAAATGTATGGCGCCCATACAAATGCATACAGAAGCAAACTTGACCTCGCCGTAAAAAGGTTAAATGTCAATGTATGACAATTATTTTAGCAACTTTGGTAGACCGCCTGTTCCAGATGATATATGCAAAGATTCAGCCACAAGCCATCCTCGGTTTTGGAGAATAAGATTTTTAAATGTTTTTTCCCATGCAAATGCATAAGGAAGCAACTTGACCTTGCCGTAAAAAGGTCAAATGTCAATGTATGACCATTATTTTAGCAACTTTGGTAGACCCCCTGTCCCCGATGATTTATGCAAATATTCAGCCCCAAAGCATCCTCTGTTCTAGAGAAGAAGATTTATAAAGGTTTTTACCATATATGGGCATGGCGCCCATCTTGGTCAATGAACCGTGACCATTTTAGCAATCTTTTGTTCCCCCTACCTAAGGAGGCTCCATATGAAATTTGAGCAAAATTGGCCCAGAGGCTCCAGAGAAGAAGTTGTTTGAAATTCTGAACATTTTTCCCATACAAATGCATAAGGAAGCAAAATTGACCTTAACGTAAAAAGGTCAAATGTCAATGTACGACCATTATTTTAGCAATTATGGTAGCCCTCTTGTTCCCGAAGATATATGCAAAGATTCAGCCATAAGGCATGCTCAGTTTTGGAGAAGAAGATTTTTAAATGTTTTTCCCATACAAATGCACAGGGAAGCAAACTTGACCTTGCCGTAAAAAGGTCAAACGTCAACGTACGACAATTCTTTTAGCAATGTTGGTAGACCTCCCGTCCTCGATGATTCCTGCCAAGGTTCAGCCCAAAGGCATTCTCGGTTCTGAAGGAGAAGATTTTTAAAGGTTTTTACCATATATGGGCGTGGCGGCCATCTTGGTCAACAGACCGTGACCATTTTAGCAATTTTTTGTTCCCCCACCCTAAGGAGGCTCCATATGAAATTTGAGCAAAATTGGCCCAGAGGCTCCAGAGGAGAAGTTGTTTGAAATTCTGGTCATTTTTCCCATACAAATGCATAAGGAAGCAAAATTGACCTTAACGTAAAAAGGTCAAATGTCAATGTACGACCATTATTTTAGCAATTTTGGTAGCTCTCCTGTTCCCAAAGATATATGCAAAGATTAAGCCATAAGGCATGCTCGGTTTTGGAGAAGAAGATTTTTAAAGGTTTTTCCCATACAAATGCATAGGGAAGCAAACTTGACCTTGCCGTAAAAAGGTCAAACGTCAACGTACGACAATTCTTTTAGCAATTTTGGTAGACCTCCCGTCCCCGATGATTCCTGTAAAGGTTCAGCCCCAAGGCATTCTCGGTTCTGGAGAAGAAGATTTTTTAAGGTTTTTACCATATATGGGCGTGGCGGCCATCTTGGTCAACGGACCGCGACCATTTTAGCAATTTTTCGTTCCCCCATCCTAAGGAGGCTCCATATGAAATTTGAGCAAAATTGGCTCAGCGATTTCAGAGGAGAAGTCGTTTGAAAATGTTAACGGACGGACGCACGGACGGACGGACGCACGGACGGACGACGGACGAAAAGTGATCACAATAGCTCATCCTGAGCAGAGCTCAGATGAGCTAAAAAGATCAGAAGAAGACTTTTGATTATAATTATGCAGTTTTTTTCTGATTTTCTTTATAAAGACATGTTGTGGATACACATTTGAATTGCATCGACAAGTCGATGCAATTCAAATGAGTACCCACAACATATGTCTTTATGAAGAAGTAGACAAAAAGTACACTGGCTGTAATGAAGACTACGGAAACTTCTTGACTGTGCGCTTATAGGAGTATGTGCGGTACTTAGATCGAATACGGTACTTTTGACAATAACTGACAACTACCCCTCATCAATCAGCAGAAGGGGGAGAATGATTCCATGATCATGAAAGTTAATGTGGCCGAGCTGGGATTAGAACTTGCATCCCTGGATCTGCAGTCAGCTCATTACGAAAACACGCCTATTCAAATATATTGAAAATTTCACCACCAAAAACCTAGAAGATTTCAGATAAAAATTCTGATATTATTTTTATGTTTCTGCTCAAAACATAGATTGTGGGTACTTGTTAGAACCGCCTCGCCGAGGTGGTTCTAACAAGTACCCACAATCTATGTTTTGAACAGAAATAAGAAAAATAATGTATACCCCTGTAAACCCCAGTTTTACTATATAAAAGTGGGGTTTAAGGGGGTCACAACTACATAGGTATGTTTGCGTGATGTGTGCTAACAACTGCGCTTTGGAGCCCAGCTTCAATAGTCTCTAAAATTTGTGAAAGACTTCTACCTTGAAAAGGACTGGTTTCATGACATTTATGTAGCTGATCAATTTTGCTGGATTGAACTCCGAAGCATTGATTTCCTTCACCGTCTTTGCTCTGGCACAACCATAGCAGTCTGAGTCTGGGTCTGTGTAGAAGGGATTGCCTATCAAACATTCATAATCATAGAAACCTACAAAATAAAACCATTGCTCTTGGTAAGAGGGTTTAAACATAAGTCTAGATAAGAGTGGGTATCAGTGAAATATTTTTTTATTTCTCCATGAAAACATGTTGTGGATACTCATTATAAGCACCTCGCCATTATACATGCACCGTATTCGACCTAATTATTGCGCATACTCCTATAAGCGCACAGTCAAGCGTCTTAAAGATTACAGGCAGTGTACTTTTTTGTCTACTTCTTTATAAAGGCATATGTTGTGGGTACTCATTTGAATTGCATTGACTTGTCGATGCAATTCAAATGAGAACTCACAACATATGCATTTATAATCAGAAAAATTGCATAATCAATATCAAATAAGTCTTTTCTGATCTTTTTTTACAGGGTACCCTTCGTAGGTACATATTTTACCACGAATGAGTGTTCCCAGTAAGTTTGAAAAACGTAAGCGCACAGTGCAGTAATTAGGTCGAAAACGGTATATTTTTGTAAAGAAATAAGAAAAATATCAATACTTTTAGAATGAAAAGTTTGTTTGTGTTGAGGTTTTACGGCCCAGTCAACCTAATGGGGTCATGTCGAGCGCGGTCAGTTTACCTAACCACACATTTACTGGGCAGGCTTAGTCCTCTAAGCGGTTAACCAGTATTGTGCACATTCTTTCGCCAGAAACTGACAACTGCCCTTCTTGAATCAGCGGAAGGGAGAGAATGACCGTAGAAAATATTTCATGATCAATCTCCACTAAAGAATGTTGCCGACCTCGGCGGGGATTGAACCCGCGACCTCCTGGTCTCCAGTCGGACAGCGTATCCAACTGAGCCACCGAGGCCGGCCTTTAGGATGAAAAGAGTGCCTCATCAAGAGCTAAGGGGGTTAACCTTAGAGGACTAAGCCTGTCCAGTAAAAGTGTGGTTAGATAAACTGGCCACACTCAACATGACTCCATCAGGTTGACTGGGCCCTAAAACCTCAACACAAACACAAACAAAACAAGAGCTATGGGGTTACCTAAACATTTAACCCTTAAAGCACTAATCACAACTGCAACAGATGACATTTTGATTGTTCTTTCTTCAGAAAAAATAAGGCTTGACATTGCAGATGATTCACATGGAATGACAAGTCTTGTTTTCTCTCAAAAATAATAATAGTAAAAAAACAAAATAGAATGTTGTCTGCTACAATTTTGCTTAGCACTGTAGTCTGTAAGGGTTAATTTCTCCACAAAATCATATATTGCATTACTCATTGAAATTGTCTTACTAAGACAAGTTTCATAGAGTATCGGTACTGAAAACATAATTCTGAGAAGAAATGAGAAAAATATCAATATTTCTTTTTTTAGCTGAGAAACTTTAAGACAAGAGGGCCAAGATGGACCTGTATCGCTCATCTGATTACCAGACAATTTAAATCAATTGGCCTTTCAGTTCACGAGAAAAAGTTCAATATTGATTTTCAAGATGGCGGCCATTGTGGATTTGCAGTCAGAATGATTTTAGCTACTTTTGATCTACAAGTCACCTCGATACTTCCAATGAAGTTTGAATCAATTGCCCTTTTGGTTCAGGAGTAAAAGTTCAAAATAGATTTTCAACATGGCTGCTGGGGTGACCATCTTGGATTTCTGATCAGAATGACTTGAGCTATATTTGATCAACAAGTCACCCCGATACTTCTTATCAAATTTCGAGTCAATGGGCCTTTCTATTCAGGAGAAGAAGTTCAAAATAGATTTTCAAGATGGCAACAGTGGTGGCCATCTTGCATTTCCAACCGGAACAATTTTAGCTATTTCTGATCTACAAGTCACCTCGATGACTCTTACCAAGTCAATTGGCCCTAGGGTTCAGGAGAAGAAGCGAAAAATAGATTTCAAGATGCCGCCATGGTGGCCATCTTGGATTTCCAATCATAACGATTTTAGCTATTTTTTATCTACCAGTCACCCCTATGCTTCCTAACAAGTTTCGAGTCAATTGGCCTTTCGGTTCAGAAGAAGAAGCGAAAAATAGATTTTCAAGATGACCGCCATCTTGGATTTCTGATCCGAACACTTTTAGCTATTTAGCTGCACTGCTCTACTGATCCCTGCTCTACTGACCCCAAGTATTTGTGATAGGGCTATGGTGATGAGGCAGCTCAATTACATGTACCAAAATCATACCCCCACACCCTATATTAACAAACTGACAACTCAAGGAGCTAATCAGCAAGTGCAAGCACACACAGCATACTGGAAGGTCAGATACTCTCTGTGTATAGCACCTGTAGCAGGAGGTTGTTTTTGCAACTTATGATCTATCTGAAAAAATGGCGGGAAACTGAAACAAAGGGAAGTTGATAAAAACCAGTTTTCAGGAAGTTGGTAAAAGAACCAGTGGTCACCAACTCAGCGGGACAATTTGGAAAAGGAAACTTAAACCAACGACAATTAAACACTATTTAAACAAAGGCATGAAAACACCTGATTTTTCTCTCTCCGCAAGAAAATCGTGGGCCAGTGAAGTGCCTCAGTACCATAAAAACGTATGTTGTGGGTACTCGTTGAGATGCTTCTAATGAGTACTCGCAACTTATTTTTATGGAGAAATATAAAAATTTATCCAAGAATTATCACCAAATACTCGTCTTCAGCAATTCCTCTGCCATATTTTATTTATATTTTGCACAAAAAAAAAGCCTAGATTGGTGGGGGAGATTGTGTTTGAGTGTATGGTTCAGGTTTAATGACATGTCAAGCCATGAGGGTCATTTGAGTCAAAACAGTATATTAACTTAGTTTAACAGTCAAACAGCTGTAACAATAACATGTCAGTTGTATGGCAATAAATTAAAATTTCATGCATAAAGACTGTTCAGTATGATTTAATTATTTATCTAACAAACCATATTTAATGGTCAATTTTCACCAAATTGTCATCACTTTATACATGGGCTACATCAACTGAAAAAGTGCCTTCGAACTTGTGCAGAAGGCACACATTCAGATCATCCTGCACATGCCCAAAGTATGATCCGGGCCTTTGCTCTCCATTCATACATTCTGTAGTATCCAACGATTGTTAGTGGACAGTGAAGGTCCTGATCAAACTGTGCAAACAGTTCAAACAGGCTGATCTGGGCCATCACAATCCACATGTCAGAAGGCACAATTTTGCACAGCGCTGCCTACAATACAAAGTGTGCATACTTGTTATATTGGCTATCCTGTGAACAGGCAATGTGACTAATCTTAGGAGGCGGAAGATCTCATAACCATGAGGTTGCATTGCCTTCGAGATGAAATTGTCAGTTGGTTCATGAATGCTGGTCGCAACAAAAAGCAGGCAGATCAGTGAAAATATAATCAGGACTGTGTAGACTGGTATCTTCACCATAAACAGGATGTAACTCCATATGGTTCTGGCCCAATTTTTGGTAGAGTTTTTCTGAATTTCTGAAGCATTTTTCTCCTGTGACAGCACTTTATTTATGCAGTCATTGATTTCCTCATGTGTCATGCCCCAGTCTGAGCCAAGCTTCCTTAGTTCTGAAGCATTTTGCTTCAAAAAAAGTATGTACTCAACAGCTTCCTGGTCCATCTTGGATGTTGACAGCAATACAGGTCAAAAGTTCATTGCCTCGTTTTCGGATTCCCACCACATATTAGGCAACAAAATCCATAAAAAGAAAATAGTATTAAAAGTTTAAATTAAATGTATTGTGCTTAAAGTTTGCAAACATGGTTATGATTTTCCTTTGATTATAGAGCACAGCGTTGATGTAATCAATTTTATGCTTAAATGAAACCCTAATTGTGCGGTAATTTTTTATGAACTTAAAAGACTTTAATGATGGTAAACAAGTATGGCGGCTGAAATATGACAAATTGAAGAATCCGCTCTTTGTTCAAATTTGTACAATACTGCACGTGCCTGTATGCTTCCTCCATACCGGAAAATGAAACTGAATATACCAACATTATAAGCAGCCCAATAAATCCTGCAGAGGTAGAAAAAATAAGATTGCATTTCTCATTTTTCTGCAACAGAGTACACAAAATATTCATAAAGTAAACGCTGGTAATATATCCGAACAGTACCAGTTTTCGGATTGGTGTGTACACAATTACATCTCGTTATGCATGACCAAATTTTAGAAGCAGTAGATTACGCTAAGTACTTTAGTCTGCAACTCACTCATGACCTAAATTGTAGTGGAAGTGTCCGGGATAAAATAGCAGACTTGAGGGATAGATGGTCGGGTATGAAAGCCACGGCCGAGCCGAGCCGAAAAAGCCGAGCCTGTTATAGTGTTTTCTTGTATTTGTTCAGACGAGTTCAAGATACTTATTTCTTTTACTCCTATATTATCAGATATGTAAAATGCTGTCTTCACAATTAAAATTTGTACAATCGTTTGCTTATTTATGACTTTATATCCAATTTTCCATTCAAAAGTGGTATGAAAGCCACGGCCGCGAAAGGGATATATTTTGGCCACTTTGTGAATAAATGGCGATATTTTATGATCAGAGCATTTGGCAGAGGTTGCAAAAAGGTATTTAAAATCATTTTGTATCATTATTATATGCAGAAACTGTTTCTATTTCCCATTATTCTTCTTTTTCTTCCAAATAACGAGGATCGGCAGGATCTAAATATAGAACAGAGATATCTAAATGAAAATAACAGAAAAGGAAAGCAAAGCATTGAAAGGGCCTAAACAACAATTACATCTAATAGCAGTATGATGACCAGCATTAATGGGAAAAGCTATCAAATTAGTTATAGATTTGGAGTCTTAAATGACTGTTTTGTTAGCTCACCTGAGTCTTTAGACCCTTTCAGCCGTTTCGGTTATTTTTGTTTAGTTTATTCTATTTTTAGAATCTGCCGATCCTCGTTATTTGGATGAAAAAGAAGAACAGTGAGAATATAAACGGTTTCTGCATGATTGAAATGATTCAAAATAATTTAAAAATATCTTTCTGCAATTTCTGTCAAATACTCAGATTATAAAACATCACAATTTGTTCACAAACTGGGCAAAACATATCCCTTTCGCGGCCGTGGCTTTCATACTCTTGTTGAATGGAAAATTGGATATAAAGTCATAAATAAGCAAATGATTGCACAAATTTTAATTGTGAATACAGCATTTTACACATATGGTAAAATAAGATTAAAAGAAATAAGTATCTTAAACTGGTTTGAACAAATAAAAGAAAACATTATAGCAGGCTCGGCTTTTTCGGCTCGGCTCGGCTCGGCAGCTCGGCCGTGGCTTTCATACCCGACCGGGATAGATTGATACTTGGGCACGGTTCGTAGAAATACCGGAACACACCGAAACACCAGAACACACTGGTAATTACCGGAACACACTCAAAAAAGTATTTCGTTTTTATAAATAAGTAGTTCTTTGGTGGGGGGGGGGGGGGGTGTATATTTGGTCAGTTTATATATTCTGTCATATTTTGACCGTTTGTAACACGTAAAGATACTTTATAAACCTTAGCTCAGTTAAGTATCAAATAATTAATATTATTGTATGGCAGTGTGATCTGGTGAATTTTTGTCATGATTAGTTTGGTATTAAAAAGTTATTAACCATAATAACTATTATGATGGTGATTAATTTTATAATCATGGGTGTTAGTTTGCATTAAACCTCATAAGGGAATATTAATGATGAGAGTGAACAAAGTATTGACAGAAGACATTATAAATACATTATCTTAAAGGGACCGGAACACATTTTTATAAGACACTAGAATGAGGTTAATTTATTGTATGCTAAGATCCAATTTATTATTAACATCATCCGACACACAAACAGACAGCAATTAAGTTATAAAAAAACGATCTTTGATAATATAAAATGAAAAAATTAAAGTGTGTTCCGGTAATTACCAATGTGTTCCAGTGTTTTGGTGTGTTCCGGTATTTCTTGGGCAATGGTTAACTGGCCTAACTGTGGTGCGGGTGTGCAGGCTAGTGTTTCTAAACCTTCATATACATGGCCTTTGGGAAAGAAAAACAAAACAAAAAACAGACGCATTCGTATACTTGCTCATCAGAAATGTTGACATCAAATACAGTGATTTATTTACACTTTTGTTCTGTTGAGTTCTAGGGATTCACATAGTTGAAATTTATCGAGTCTCACAAGTGCCTATTATATTTTAGAGTGGTTTTCTACTATAGGTATAAGGAGGTTTTAGGGATTCTCATTATGACGTAAAACTTGCGCATGCGCACTTAACTGGCCGTCATTTCATCGGCCAGCAGTATGTTTCACAATGTTAAAATATAGATTTTAATCATGAAAAAGATCAGATTCTAGTTGTAATCATAGTTTTTGAAAAATGTTTTAGTACACTGTTATGTAAAAATGTGCCTTCACTCAGTATCTTAATGTTTCAACAGGAAATCACAGAATTTGTATTTATTAAATTTGAATTCTAGCACGGCGCGTGACAAACAGTGGAAGAAAAATTCCTTCAGTAAATAACTATAAGTTAGCCGGCCTCGGTGGCGCAGTTGGATGCGCGTCCGACTGGAGACCAGGAGGTCGCGGGTTCGACCCCCGCCGAGGTCGGCAACATTCTTTCGTGGAGATTGATCATGAAATATTTTCTACGGTCATTCTCTCCCTTCCGCTGATTCAAGAAGGGCAGTTGTCAGTTTCTGGCGAAAGAATGTGCACAATACTGGTTAACCGCTTGGAGGACTAAGCCTGCCCAGTAAACGTGTGGTTAGGTAAACTGACCGCGCTCGACATGACCCCATTGGGTTGACTGGGCCGTAAAACCTCAACACAACAACATATTTATTTTTCACAATAGATTTATTAACAATGTTTTTTTTTAAGCGCAGTGTAAAAATATTAACAAAATTTATATTGCAAATAGCCTCGTTCAAACAGAAATGTAAACATCCATATTAGTGATACATTGCAGGTTTACACGTGGTATGGAACTTTGAGAAATTGCCAAAATGAAATGCGAAGAGGAACTAAAATAATTTACTTGGATTTATTTCCATTAAAATTCAATAACAATTAAATAAAATGACATGCATTCTGGTGAATGAAGGTTTTCGGCAGTAATTGTTTTGGAGATACTGCAGATTGTTTTGTGTCAACACATTTCCTCTGCTATACACGACCTCAAGGCACCAACAAAACGTGTATGCAATGTGTGAAAGAGTACTTACTTAACTCAAGTATGCAGCTTGAGCAGACAATTTAAGATCATAATTCGATGTCTTCGAAAATGCCTATATTAGTTGAGCATAAGTCAACATAGAGTAGTTATACTTTATTTTCTTTGTTTCTAGTAAACAAACAAGATACAATCACCATTCAACATGATGATGTTCACCTGAGTTAATAATAATATGACATTGTGTCAACGTTATCATGTACCCACTGGATTTTTCTTCTTTTATTATTATTAATACTATTAATGAGAAAAGATATGTTTATATTAATAGTAATATGGTCTTTAACAGCACAACGCTTTCCCAGGTATGATTTTATAAAAAAAAAAAAAAAAAAAAAAAGTATATAATTTCACAATTGCTTGGGATAAACAAAAACATGGTATTAAAATTATTATTATTATTATGTCATATGATTTTCAATAATTTTCTTTTTCAACTTTTTAGTTTTGTTTCTGGATTGATTTATCAAATGGCGCTTCAACACATTAAACTGCCATAGAAACAGTTATTTTCCTTATTACTCTGCCAATTAGATGCATCATCTGCTCAGGATCTACTCTATTTGTGGCTGATCCAGCAGTTATTAGATACAGTGACAGGTAGTAAGATGGACCTGTTCAAATGCTAGGACGAGAATTATCAGCCAACATAGGAGCACATACAGAGAAGCATACTTATCATAACAAAAAGGAAACATAATCAAGACAAGAACTCCAAATGACATATAAACTATAAATCTGACTAACTGACTGACTGTTCAGATTTTTAATGCTGCCAGGCAACTGAGTCACAGAGGCAGCGCCAAACTATAAATCTGGTAAAGATGTTGGCTTTTATAGCTAAACATGCGCTGGAAAGTAATATGGTGACTAAATATGCATACAATAGCACACCTTTAAATGTCTTGTTTGCATTTTAAGGCTACCCAAATAATATAGGTAGGTGTTGGTGCACCCATCAGTATACACAAATAGAATCAGAAAGTCTGCGAAGCAATAGCTTTTCACTGACACAAACAGAATTATATGCAATTCTGCATTAACCCATTGTAGTCTGGAGACCCATAAAAGGGTAAATGGCAAACAGTGCAGACCAAGTTCAGACACTGCAGAATGCGGCATCTGATCAGGGTCTCTAGCAACTTCTTTCCTTCAAGAGTAATCGCATCAACACACAAGGCCAAAGAAAGTTGTTCTTATTAACTATGCTGGCAGTGTATCCTTGGTACAAGCATGGTAAAAAGATCAGGTGTTCCATTATTTAGGGTATTAAATACAATGTGTGTGTATACACCACAACCTCTTTATAACACTATTGTTGGGGTCCATAGCATAAACCGTGTTAGTTAAACAACCGTGTTATATCCAAACAAAAATGTATAGATTATATTGAAAAATGACCATTTATGGTCATTTTTCAATATAATCTATACAGTTTTGGGATCCATCTTTGAACCGTGTTATATCCAAAACCGTGTTATAATGAACAGTGTTATAAAGAGGTTTTAGTGTATATATATGAGAGAGAGATAGGAGAGAGAGATCAAAAGAAAAAAAAGAGAGAAGAGCTGTGTAATGATAAGAGCATTAGCGAAGTAGTGCTTTACTGCCAAATAGAACATAACGTAAGTGGACTTGAGCAAGTCTGTTTAATGAAAGGGTTTGGGTCCAGTCTGAGGCTGCCATATCTACCCAAAGACCAAAGTAAACTGAAATCTTAACTATAGTACTTACAAATACCATACTTTTTCAAAAATTTTAATGAGTCCATTTTCTTGTTACTTTGTCTACAAAACTTATGAATGAGTTGCAAACACTGCAGATTATATCCGGTACCGGTAATTAGATGCCACATTTTGTGGCATCTACTTTGGATCTGCACTGTTTGCTCAGGCATTTGTGTCCAAATATGGACGGTAAATTAACCCTTGTCCTGCTGAACCCGGATATACCCTGCCTTTGCAAACAGTGTAGATCCAGATCAGTTGGCTTCTGAAGAAGCCATCTGATCTGGATCTGCACTGTGTCATTAAGTATTTGAATTTACAGCAACAATCCAGATCAAGTAATCTGATTGGCTGAAAATTGGAAATGGGCATGGCAAGTTAATTTATTCAGCAGGACAAGGGTTAATTAAGTATGCAGAAAAGTGGTGCAATATCTGGTTGTCATTCGTTGAATTAATAGATGCCATTTTACATTGCATAATTTATGTCAAGAGTTGATGCAAAAAGCTCTTAGCAAAATATTTTCATTCCACTGCTTTTGAAGGTGTTCAGTACATGTTAACTCACAATTGTTCCCTGATTGTGTCATTGAAAATAATGGTAAAGAGTAGATTTCCTGGGTATCTCAAAATAGAATTTACCTGTCTGAAATTTATACATAAAATGTACATGTATCATGTTTTTACCAACCCGATAACAATATGTACTTGAGTGAAATATAATGTGTTTGATAGCTGGAACTGTTCAACTTTTGCCTTTAAATATGTTGCCTAGCTACATATGATATCTCAGTATGTTTGAATTTTATGTTGTATACATGTTGCCATGATGTAATTGAACTTGAAGAAGTAAAGTGAATTGATTTGATTGATCAGAGAGTTGTTTGTGGCCTCGGTGGCACAGTTGGACGTGCATCTGATTGATGGTCATGGGTTCAATCCCCACCGGATCCAGCGCCGGCCTCGGTGGCTCGGTTGGATGCGCCCTTCGATTGGAGACCAGAAGGTCACGGGTTTAACCCCCCGCCGCCGAGGTCGGCAACATTCTTTCGTGGAGATTGATCATGAAATATTTTCTACAGTCATTTTCTCCCTTCCGCTGATTCAAGAAAGGAAGTTGTCAGTTTCTGGCGAAAGAATGTGCACAATACTGGTTAACCGCTTAGAGGACTAAGCCTTCCCAGTAAACGTGTGGTTAGGTAAACTGACCACGCTCGACATGACCCATTGGGTTGACTGGGCCGTACAACCTCAACACAAACAAACCACCAGATCCAGCAACATTCTTAATGGACATTGATCATGAAATATTTTCTATGGTCATTCTCTCCCTTCCACTGATACAACAGGAAAATTGTGATAAGGTAAACTGACTGGCTGGACATGACCTTAATATTGTTGTCAGGGCCAAACCAACCAAAGATAATCAAAGAGTTGTCAAGGAGAAATATTCACTGATAATTCTGTGATAATCTTTCTTATTTCACCATAAAAACATATGTTATGGGTACTCATTAGAAGTGCCTCATCTAGGCACTTCTAATGAGTTGCCACAAGACATGTTTTTATGGAGAACTGAAGAAAATTAAGATCACCAAATACTCCTTTCAAGTCCTGGATTGATGTTTCTGAAAACAAATTTCTTTTGTCTATTTCAGACACAGCAGAGATGACTGATGGAGGAGGACCTGGGGGCATGTCATTCCCCTTGAAGGTCCACACAGAAGATGAGGAATTTGTTATTGAATTGGAAGATAATTCTGTAACCAGTCCACCAGATGGTTTTGGGATTGATGGGGAGAGGGGCCGTTGTAAGCGGAGAAAAAGATGTGGTCAGTGTGGTCCATGTCAAGTGAAAGAAAATTGTGGACAGTGTCATTTCTGTATCAGGAAAGACGTATTAAAGCAAACTTGTATTTATCGTAAATGTGTGTACTTGAGATCAAAACCGAAGCCATATGCTAGGCCTCAACAGAGCCCACAGCGAGCAATGAGAGTAAACTCAGAGAGAATGACCCCTCCCAGGTCACTATCTCCCAACATAAGGTCACCACATGGGCCAGGTACAATTAATGCAGGCCTCCCATATCAAGACTTGGCCTCAGTTGCAGAGGCTCGGAATGAAAATCCATTCTTCCCACCGACTCTACCTCACCAACAAATAACTCCATTGGGAAACAATGATTTTGATTCCCTTGGCAGTTCCTTGTCCGGAAGGGCCCAGCAATTGCCCTCAAATCATGCTGCTGTTAATATGAATATGCAGATGAATACTAATCTGCATTCATCTTCACCTATTCATAAGTCACCCGAGGTTGTTCAGTCTCCAGTTGTTCAATCACCTCATGTTCAGTCACCACTGGTTCAGTCTCCACCCACCATTAATTCACCGCCTAGTGTTATCCCAGGCATATCATCTGTCCCATCAGTATCAAACTCAGTCCTGCCTCCTTCAATACCACCCATACCCTCTGTATCAAACAGCATGATACCACCTCATATGTCAGCTCTGCCATCCATTTCAAACACTGCCTTACCTGTACCCCCAATACCAGCAATACCCACAATTCCAAGCATACCAAGCATTGACAGAACCATTGGTGAGTTTCGGCATCCTGAACAAATGCCCCCACCTCCACATCATCCTCATCCCTATTTCCCACCAGTACATCCTCATCCTGGTTCTCATCAGATGTCTCATAGAGATCCACAGATGCTGGATCCTCATGGAAGAATGCCACACATGGGATTCACACCTCCGAATCATTTTGATAATATTTCACGTGGGACCAATGATTCATCATGCATGTATCACCCAGGACTGTCATACTCCATGCCTGGACCATTTCACCAGCCAACTGGATCATTTTTCTCTGGTGGACATGATATGTTCAGATCTCAATTCCTGCCATCATTTCCATCCAGCTACTCCTCCTACCCATCAAATCGTTACCGGGAATCCTTTGGTTCGGGACCATTTTCTGGTCTTGCAGTACCACCCAGTTCCCACTTCCCGCAGTATCCTGGACCAGGACCTAGGTTTGGGAGCAGTCTGGGTATGGGTCAGTCATTTTCTCAACAGTATTCACCCTACAACTCTCATAACGGGTGTCCAAAAAACGGCTCATGCCCTCCTGTTTCACCCAGCATTGACGATGTGAAGGTGTTACAGGAAGGGTATAAAAAATTAGAAAGAAGCAACAGTAATTCGTCTGTTAGCTCATCATTGTCAAGTTTCTGGGAGCCATGGAAATTCCCTTCATGGTTGAGTCCAAGGCAAGACGAGGTGAGGAGCAGAATGAGCACCAGCACGCTTTCCTCAGACTTTGAATGTGATGTCATAAGTATTGATGACCACCAAGTGAATGCTCTTATTAGATCTGATGGTTGTAACAGTATCGAGATAGAGTTTGATAAAAGATCAAGTGCTGATGAAAGTTCACCCAGGAAGCTATCATCAAGGTGTTCATCCTCCTCTGAATTCTGTTCACCAGTTAAGAAAACAGGCTTTAGACCAATTGATGGGCATCCTTTTCATGGAAAATCATCATTTGCAGATACATTATTTAATCATGATCAAAATTCAGATGATGAAGAAAATAGTGCTAACATTAATAGAGTTTTCAGAATCTTTGAGAAATCGAGACCTATAGGTGTTGAAAAGACAAAAGTTGATAAAATGGCCAAAAGTGAGACTGAAAAAGCCAAAGCTAACAGTGAACAATCTAAGAGAGATAACAAAGATACTGATGAGGGAACTTGTGATAAAAAGACCAAGAAAATATATTTCAAAGGATCAGTGTGCTTGAAACAAGACCTGGGTGATGAAGGTATCGTTCAGTTAGTTTTACCAGGACACAGGGTCTCTATAGCTAATATTACACTTGACGATGATCTTGCTAAGTCATCTAGTGATTTAGAAGAACTTTTAGATTTTATTTCAAAGAAACCAGAGACAGTCACACAAACAGCGGAAAGTCAAGATTCTGTATTGGTGTGTTAGATAATTGTATATTACCTCTAATGACCTTGAATGCAAAATGTTGAATAATCATTGATGAAAGAATGAATATAACAACATATCTACATGTAGATATATCACAGCTTCTGGCAAAGTAGCATGTTAAAGAATCATACATACCCCATACTCTAGAAAAGAGAGGGTAATGGGAAAATATTTTTCTTATTTGTCCACAAAAACATATGTTGTGGGTTCTCATTAGAAGGCCTTGGTGAGGCACTTCTATGAGTACTCACAACATACGTTTTTTGGGGGGATTTTTTGATAAATAAGAAAAAAATCAATACTTTTTAGTTGATAAAAGCACCTTATCTGGAGCCATGATCCTAAATATTGGGATACCTCAATTCCATACCAGACTTGTTCTAAAATTTTGAACAAGTCCATAAATTCAGATGCCACACCCATTTCTAATTTTCAGCCAATCAGATTATTTGATTCAGATTGTTGATATAAATTCACATACTTAATGGCAAACAGTGCAGATCCAGATCAGTTTGCTTCTTCAGAAGCCAACTGATCTGGATCTACACTGTTTGCAAAGGAAGGACATGTCTGGGTTCAGCAAGACTAGGGTTAATCTGTCTAAAAACTGCTGGAAGATTGACAAACAGTGTAAATCCTGATCAGATGCCACATTCTGTGGTATGTGATCTGGGTTAGCATTGTTTGCTTGGACTTGTCTATCCCAATACTGAAACTGGGGTAAAGACTGTATACTCTTCAAAGTTTTCATTGTTGCATTTAAGGCTGGCATGGTAAATTGGAAAATCGATTGATTGATAAATTCCACAAAAATGATTATCATTTCAGATTTTATTGATCATGAAATATTTTCTACGGCAATCTCTCCCTTCCTCTGATTCAAGAAGGGCAGTTGTCAGTTTCTGGCGAAAGAATGTGCACAATACTGGTTAACCGCTTAGAGGACTAAGCCTGTCCAGTAAACGTGTGGTAAGGTAAACTGACCGCGCTCGACATGACCCCATTGGGTTGACTGGGCCGTAAAACCTCAACACAAACAAACATTTCAGATTTGCTAATAATCGATCATTTGATATCTGTGTTGTTACTTTACCGTATTTACCCTTAGTATTCAGACCCCCAACTCCTTACCATACTTTATGTAAAATTTGAACAATTCCAATTTACTACCCACTGTTGTGTCTAAAGTAGCTGGGTGAGTGGCAAACAGTGTAGACCCTGATGAGATGCCCCGTTTGCAGCATCTCATCTGGGTCTACACTGTTTGCTAAGGCCTATCTGACAAAATACAAACAATAAAGTATAACATATGATAGAGTCATGCTCAAATACGTAAAATTATGATCAAATCTTCAGCGATTACTAATCGATTATATATCACAATGGCAGGACTGATAATCGATTATCTTTTCAGCTCTGATTAGCCAGCTTGAGCTGCATTTGAAATGTAATTAAATGAGCAGAATACAATACTGAAGGATTCAAAGATTATACTGTAAGCTGGTATTTTTATGTTTCTTGTTTCTAACCAGAACATATTTTTGTCAGTACTCATCCAAATTGCATTGGTGCAATATTTGTAATAAGAACCAGAAAATGGTATTTTTGTGAAAAACAAGAAAAATACCAAAATACTCAGTCAAACAGTCTGCCAATCAGGAATACTGCATTCAGAAACTGATCATCTTGAAACAGGAAGAGTAGACTGCAACCAGTGGAGAAATGTAGAACTTGTTTTGTACATACCATAGCTCCAATTTCTGGTGAAAAAATGTGCACAAGTTCTGGTTAACCGCTTAAAGGACTAGATCTGCACAGGAAAAAGTGGTTATGTAAACTGACGGCGCTCAACATGACCCTAATGGGTTGACTGGGCCATAAAACCTCTACAAACAAAACCATAGCTCCAGATAGTGTGCTTTTGCTTAAAAAAATGCGAATATTTTTATCGTTCCTTAATGAAAACATATGTTGTGGGTACTCATTAGAAGTGCCTCACTGAGGCACTTCACAGAGTACTCACAATATATGCTTTTTTGTAGAGAAATTGGAAAAATATTTGTCTTTTGGATGCTCTTGATCTGAAGCCATGGGTTGCTGCAGGCGGAGTAATTTTTAGTTGACATTTCATTTGAGACAAGTCAACCAAAATATTGCATCCTGTTTCCAAGGAAAAATATTCCTTAATAGTCATCTGTTTAATTACATGTATTATCTGTAGTGTGATAAAGATTGACTGCAACATCATTCCCTTTTCTGAAGCCAATTAAAACAACCACGCACAAGAGATTATCAGATAGTTTAGTAAACAATTGCTTTTCAGATTAGGGTTGAAAGTGTTTGTATGTTATGGTGACAGTAATCATTCGTTCATAATTAGAGTTTTGAGCAAAGTTCCAGATAAGAGATGTACCCAGATGAATGTTTTTCTTATTTCTTCATAAAAAAAGTAGTATTGATACTTTTTGGTTGAAGGAAGAGTCTTACCTAGCGATCTAGGCCTAGTTGTTCAAAACTAACCATGTCATTAGGTAACGCATTGTTAAAACTTTTGATCATTAAATATGGGATATACACTAATATTTTTGCTGAAAAAAATGTGAGTAGTTTTTGCATTTGCAAAAGCTACTCACATTTTTTCAGTAAAAGTATTTGTGAATTAAATATTGTACTTACTAGAACAGTTAATATTGGGACCACTAACAAGCTCTTTAAGTTAACGATGCTTTGAACAACTGGGCGCTGATTTTGCACAGATTTTTTTTTTCTTATTAATACATACAGCAGTATAAAACAACATGAATTTGAGTACAGTGTTTTGTATGGAAAGCAATGGGATCATTTTGCAAAATATAATCAATTAAAAATTATGTCGCATTTTTATGTCGTCAGTAAAGTTTGCCAAAAGGTTTGGCTTTGGCAAGTCAGCATGTTTTTTCCTTAATTCTTTGCTCATTTAAAGTGATTTTAGCAAGTGACACTAAGGCACCACTTCTAATGAGTACTAGAACATATGTTGGTGAGAAATAAAAAAATTATGTACATTATGTAGCTACCCTGTCCCTGTGCTCTAGATAATGATTTGGTACAATGAGTATTTTACCACCTGCTTTAAAGCTTGATGCTAAAATGCCCATTTGCAATGCTTTACTCTTAAAGCAGTAAGCAAGACTGACATACAACTTTTTTTTTTTTTTTTCTTTTTGAGAAAATTAGGCTTGGCATTTCATGTGAATTGTCTAGCTTACAAAATTCTTTTTTTTTTTTCTTTTTTTTTTCAGAAAAATAAGACTTGGCATTTCATGTGAATTGTCTGCTAGCAGACAATTCACATGAGATGCCAAGCCTTATTTTTTCTGACAAAAAAAAATAAAACAGGTTGCTGTCCGCTGCATTTGTTATGATCACTTTAAGGGTTAAACCCTTTCTTATCTACTGATACTGCTTATAAAAGAACCAATGTGTGAAAAACTGCTTCATAAAGATGTAAAGTTCACTGAAAATATCTTCCATCTAAATTTGATTACATTGCTGAAATAAAAAATTTCATTGAGTATTTTTACCCCTTGGCTTCATTGTTAATGCTGATTTTAAAAAAAAAAAAAGTGCTGAAATACCCTTTACTCCCTCTTATCTAGAGCTCTGTAAATCTCTTACCTAAAGCTGTGGTCTCAGTCTGTCTTCACTACTGGGATTGTTTGTCATAAAAATTAAAATAGCTTTTGCAGGGTCCAGTTGTTCAAAAGTAACAATGTCGTTAAATACCATTAAAACTTTGATCATTAAAACTGGCATATACGCTAATATTTTTGCTGAAAAAATGTGAGTAGCTTTTCACATTTTTCAGCAAAAATACCTGTGAATTAGGTATTGTTCTTACTAGAACAGTTAACATTTTGACCACTAACAAGCTCTTTAAGCTAACAATGCTTTGAACAACTGGGCCCAGATCTTTAGCTCATTTATATAGTTTGATATTTGTCATGTCACATTTGTTACACATGTACATGTTGGCATTTTTTATGCATATGTTTGTTTTTCAGTCCATTGTATGTGGCAGATTATTATCACTTGTTTAGTGCTGAACACATCTTTTATTTTTATGTCTTTTTTTTTTTATTTTGTTTATTTAATCAGACGTTATTGAGAGGGACTTAACTCATACTTGATCAGGAAAGGCATTCCGATGGTCTGATCAGAGCCTTCAGAGTGGGATGGGCAAGTGGTTAGCAATCCCAAATGTTGATCACAAGGTCACAGATTATATAGCTTCATTGCAGTTTGCACAGAGCCTTTCATTATCAGCCTTCCATTATCTCGGTATGACTTAAATTATGTTGAAAGGGATGCAAAACAAATGATCATCATCAGAGACTCCGCTGTTTGTTCACAATGTTTGGATACTGTCTTTGGCTTCAGTCCCCTTGATCAAGACAAGGCAATAACTGAGGTTATAATTTAGGATATTTTTGCACCAAAACTTATTTTTGTAGGTACTCTTTGGAATCACCTCAACGAGCCAACAAGTACCCACAAGATACGTTTTGGTGCAAAAGTTCCAAAATTATTTCCTGTTTCTGTCTCCTTCCTTTGTCTGGAATTATGATGTCAGAATGCTTTTAGAATCATTTACAACTTTTGCATCTGTTGATGCAAGCAAAGGTCCTTATCAGACTGAGTAGGTTCCCAGGTTGGCTTGGGTTCTTGCTGATTGTATAATATGAGTTATGCCCCTTTGTTATAAGGCATTGCTTAACTTTACAAGCCTCTGTGAAATACTCTATTAATTTTTACCCTTAAAACACCAAGCAAACTTGTAGCAGATGACAGTCTATTCTTTTTTTTTTTTTTTCTTTTTTTTTCTTTTTTTTTATTTTATTTATTTATTTTTGATAGAAAATAAGACTTAACATTTTAACATTTCATGTGATTCAATGAGATATCAGTTATTATTTTCTCTGAGAAATACAGCCAAACCTGTCTTAATCCTTGTCCTGCCAAACCCTGATATGTCCTGGCATTACAAACAGTGTAGATTGAGATTAATTGGCTTCTGAAGAAGCCAGCTGATCTGGATCTGCACTGTTTGTCATTAAGTATGTGAATTTGTATCATCAACCTGGGTCAAGGAGTTTGATCGGCTGAAAATTAGAAATGGGCGTGGCATCTTATTTTATTCTGCAGGACAAGGGTTAATAGGCCACTTTTTTATTAAAGGCCAGTTTTTCAGGTCCCATAAACAGTTGTAATAACTGTAAATTTAATTGTATTGAGCAAGTACCTGTCTTAAGCAACCACTTTTTTGCTTTCACTTAGGTGCTTGCTTAACACAGTTTTGACTGTATTAAAAATGTAATTCAAAATGTTGTCTGCTGCAGTTGTGATTGGTGCTTTTAATTAAGGGTTAATCATATACATTTCGAAAACATGCCTATTCAAATGTACTGAAAATTTTATCACCAAATAATGAAAATTTTCAGATAAAAAGTTCTGATATTTTTCATACTTCTGCTCAAAACATAGATTGTGGGTACTCGTTCGAACCACCTCAGTGAGGCGGTTCGAACAAGTACCCACAATCTATACTTATGAGCAGAAATAAGAAAAAATGTAAACTCCAGTTTTACTATATCAAAATGGGGTTTAAGGGGGTCAAAATTATGTAGGCGTGTTTTCATGATGTTTTTAAATATAAGATGCATAGCAGCTTTAAAGGGTGCACATTTGTTGCAATCATTTTTCTTTTCTTTCTTTTTTTTTTGGCTCACTTGAGCCAAAGGCTCATAGATGAGATTATAATAAAGACAGGCATCTGTCATCCATCGGTCCTTCGTCTCCTCTGAAGCCATGAAGCCAATTCTGCTGAATATATTCACTTATAGCATCTACAGGCAGGGGGGACAAATAATATTGTTTTTTGTTTCAATCGGTTAAGAACTCTACTTGCTATGACAACTATTAATTACCATTGACTTATAGACTTAAGGTCTTTTTTTCTTTTTTTTTTTTTTTTTTTGTTTCATTGGAGATATTTTGACAAAAATTTTATAGAAATGCTCCTTGAGTAGTCCTGTAGGTTACATGAATTTGTTCAAACAGCTGATTTTGATTGGTTGCCATGGCAATCAAAACAGTAAATTTGCAAGAAAATATTCAAATATTTTCTCCTCAGAAGCTATAAAGGGGCTGAAGCTGAAACTGTCAAGAAATGTTTGTAACATAAGCATGTGCAAAAATTATGTATTTTGTTGCCATTGCTGTTGTTGCTATGGCAACTTTAGGTTTCCATAGATAATAATGGCAAAAGTAAAAGTAGGTCTTTTTTTCTTATCTCGTAGATATTTTGACAAAAATTTTACAGAAATGTTCCTTAAGTAGACCTCTACCAAACATACTAATTGTGTCCAAGCAGTTGAATTTGTTTGGTTGCCATGGCATCCCAAAATTGTGAAAAGATATGAGGGTAAATGGGAAATATTTCAGAATAAATCATGGCAACCAAACATTGGGAAAAATATGAGGGTAAAGATGAAACTCTTCACAGTTCAAAATATTAGCTTTTACAGCAGTTTACTAAGGTGAGCATCTTGGCCCATGGGCCTCTTTTTTTGTTGTTGTTTTTTGTGAAGAAAACATATTGTGAGTGTCTCATTAGAATTGTCTTTGTTAAGTGATTCTTATGTAAGCCATGCCATGCAAAATGGGCCTGAACTGACTATCTTTGCTGTCTGCACATGACCAACAGGACATTTTATCTTAACATAGTTCATTTTAGCTTGTGTGTAGAGAAACCCATTGGTTCTATAAATTATACAGGAAAAGCCACTTGTGCCATTTTGTGTGTGGCATTGCATAGATCTCTTGACCCATGGCCAGACACCTTTTTTGGCTAAAACAAAACGAAATAAAAATAAATTACATTATTTGTATTTTTCCTTGGAACCTATTTTGTAGTTACCACTGTAACAGAAATGCTGTGTTTTTTTATGTGATTAGATTAGATTGGTAAGGTAGCAGAAAAATGAAATACTTTGATGTAAAATTGGGTGGATGTTTTGAAAGTGCCTGTTGAATTGTTCTAGTCATAATGCATTTTACCCTTAATCCATAAAGAACCAGTAACAATTGCAGCAGATGACAATTTTTTATTTTTTTTTATTTTTTTTTTTTTTTTTTTTTTGTATTTTTCAAAGTTTCAAAGAAAATAAGGTTTAATATTTCATGTGAATGGCCTGCTTAGCAGCTGAGCAGCAGACCATTCACATGAAATGTCCCTTATTTTTTCCTAGAATTTTAAAAAATCAAAATATTGTCTGCTGCAGTTGTGATTGGCGCTTTCAGAGTTTACTGAATACATGCACATGTATTTTACAGTAATTGCAAGTATTTTAGAAGCATCAAAATTCTTTTTTTGTATTTATTGTATAATTTGAGTCTATTTTCTTACATGGGTTAGTTTATTTTTATGCCAAGATGTTTTGTAACAGCATAACTGTAGATAAGAAGGGCATCCTGGTCCAAATTACCATATTTGAGTTAATTACTGCACTGTGTGCTTACGTTTTTCAAAATTACTGGGACAACTTGTCGTAAAATATGCATCTATCTACTAAGGGTACACTGTAAAAAAAAAATCAGCGAAGGAGTTTTTGGATGATGTTTATGCGATTTGTTTCTGATTTTCTTTAAAAAGCATACGTTGTGGATACATGTACACATTTAAATTGCATTGACAAGTGGATGCAATTCAAATGGGTACTTGTACCCACACCTCATTTGAATTGCATCGACAAGTCAATGCAATTCAAATGGGTACATGTACCCACAACATACTATATTCCTTTAAAAAGAAGTAGACAAAAAGTACACAGGCTGTAATCTGAAAACTAAGGAATTGCTTTACTGTGCGCTGATAGGGGTATGTGCGGTAATTATGGCAAATACGGTAATAGTTTTAGGACTTGTTAAGGAGGAGTATTGATGATAATTCTGGAATAATTTTTCTTATTTCTCCATAAAAACATATGTTGTGGGAACTCATTAGAAACGCCTCGGTGAGGTACTTCCCATGAGTATCCAAAACTTATTGTTTTTAAGAAGTAAGAAAAACTGTCCCAGAACAATCATTAAATTTGGTTGTATTATGCTGATTGGTTTTCTTTTTGATAAAGGCTTTTAGTCAATACTTAGCTTTCTGAGTGAAAATTCCAGCAGATGACATTTTGAAATATTTATGATTTTTTATGTTCCCAGGAAATAGGGTTTGACATTTCATGCAAATTGTCTTCCAAGATGTCAGTTTGCATGAACTGTCAGACCTTAATTTTCTTTAAAAAAAAAAAAAAAAAAAAAAAAAAAAAAAAAAAATTTTTTTGTCTGCTAAATATTGGCCAGAGAGTGTCAAAGGTTAAAAAAAAAAAGGTTGTATTTTTTTATTGAACTGTGCTGTGGTACAAAAAACCATATACAGTAAATGTCCTAAGATTATGTACACCAAAGGTTCTGACAAAATGTCATATGCAAACAGTGCAGACCCCGATCAGATTTCTCCTGAAGGAGCAGTCTGATCTGGGGCTACACAGTATGTCATTCAATGAAGTATTGCTTTAAAAGCAGAATTTAGGGAAAAAAAGTATGGAATAAAGTGATCAAAGTTTTAGGACATTTACCCTACCATAATATGAAAACAGGACAGTCTTTGGAACAGGTCAGTCTGATTGAGATCTTTATTCCCTATCTGCATGAAGACCAGATAATATGGAATGTCTAGAAATACTGATACTACAGTGGGCCTTGTGCTTGCAAGACCAGGCTCCATTGTGCAGTCGCTAGCATGTCCAACTGCAGATCCAGGGGTCGCTTAGTTTGAATCCCAGCTTTGGTGAGGTGCTTCTAATGAGTACCCACAATGTGTGTTTTCATGGAGAAATATGAAAAATATTTACCTGATACCCACTCTCATCTAGACCTATGGTGGTTCATTTAGACACTTCTTATGAGCACTGATAACAAATGTTTCCAGTTTTCATTGAAAAATCAGAAAAAAATATTTTTCTGGATACATGTACTTTCAAGATAGCTCAATTTGCTTTCTTAGTATTTGAAACCTTTTAGAAATAAAAATTCTCTTAAAGAAAAGAATTTGCTTATGCTCACTGGAGGCTTAAAGAATTTGCTCCCAAAGGGAGCAAATTCTTTTAGCCCCCAGTGAGCATATCTGTATATCTGGAGCCTTAAGGAAAAATTCAAACCATACTGCACGGCACAGGATGACCTTGTTTCACGCTACTTGTTGAAACGACATACAGGGTTTTTACACAGCAAAGCTCTTTTGTTAAGTATTTAGTTGCGTGCATTAAAAATAGAATTCTGTTTTTGTAGTACATGTATCAGCCTTTAGCATGTTGAATTTACTGGCAGACAGCATTTTCAGTTCTTAGTTTTCCCAGAAAATAGACATTGACATTTTAGTAAAATCACCTCTGATGATTAGAAGGAATCGTCACTATTAATATACATTTTTTACCAAAAATACGTTGACATTTCATTTAAATGATAATTAGAAGGAAACCTCAACAGACGTTTTCCAAGAAAATGAATATTGACAATTCAATCAAATCATCTGTGATAATTGGAATGGCATGTCAGTACCTGTTTTTTAAAGTTTCTTCTTTGAATTGATTTTATTGATTCACTTCGAGACTGTAATGTATTCTCCTCTTTATCCTTGTTGCCAATGTAATGTCCAGCAATGTTATGTCTAGGGAATGGGCCTTTGCCCTTCCCCTTAGGGATGTTAAAACAACAACTATTTGAGTTAAATATGTAATGATCTTCTTAGCAACAAACATAAATAACGTAACATCATCATTATAAATACATGTTAACATAACAATATCATTATAGATACTCGACTGGCTGGGAAACATGCAGTAAATGACTGGATATGACAGACAATTTGAAAAGATATGTCAGGCCTGATTCTGTGGGAAAATTTAAGGAAGAAATAATTGTTTTCAGCTGATTTGAACTTCAGCATGCTGAAGGTGAAACTGTTGTAGATTCTGTTTTGTATTGTACATAAATAATGAGTTGTGAGCATAGTTTTTTGTTCTTTGTAAACAGCGTCATTATGCTATGGCTAGTATGGCCAAGCTATAGCTCTAAATAAGAAAAGTACACTGACATATATGTGTTTCTTATTTTTCTGCAAAAAAACATAACTAGTGTGTTATCAGAATCACCTTGGTGTGGTGATTCCATGGAGTACCCACAGCATACCTTATAAGGGAAATTGACACACATTCATGTGGAACTGCTCTGTCAAAATTGTTTTTGTCTCCCTTCTGAAAAGGGGTCTGCTCTTAAAGGAAAGAATTTGCTCCCAAGGGGAGCAAATTCTGTCCTTTTAGAGTAGACCCCTTTTCAACATGAAAGCAAACAGAAAGTCACAAAAGTTGTCTCCCTTGTAACAAATGGCAGATAACCTGCCACATGTATCCATTCCCTTAACCTAAAATAGATCAGTTCACTTCTTTGCATACTGTTTATTGACTTGCTTATTATACTCAGAAAACAAATAAAATAAAAAAAACAAAAACAAAAAAGAAAACACAGGAATATTTGATATTACATTTTATTTTCTGACCGTGTATTTGTTTCCTTCCTCATGTTTCATGCTTACAGTATTCGTGTGCCCCCAGCTTAATTGGAGTGGCATATATATTGCTTTTGGGGTCATCTGTTTGTCCATCCGTCTGTCTGTTCATCATGCTTTCCTTGTGATCAAAATATTTTGATAAGTATATGAGCTAGGGCTTTAAAACTTGGTGAGCTAATTGGGACAGAGGAGTAGATTACCTGGTCAATTTTTGGAAAAAAAAAAATGGATTAATTTTGTGAGAGTTATGCCTCTTTCCAACTTTGGCATTTTGTATGAAAAGAAAGAATTTGCACTTGTTAGCAGTTGTAGAAAGAATTTGCACTTGTTAGCAATTGTTAGTAGCAGGTCTAATTTCATGCTGAGCTGAGTTGAGCATGAAAAATTTCATAACCTCGGGGCCTGATATGTAGACAGTGTAATCCAAGGGGTCACAAATCGCTACTGTTTGTTGTAGTATGTTATCCTGTAAGGTGAAATCTTAAGGGGATCTGATAGGCTTGGTAGATTTTCAGCAATTATTTAAAAGGGAGATGACTTTTATGACTTCCTGTGTGCTTTCTGGCATACCCCTTTTTTTTTCAGAAAGGAGGCAAAACATTTTGACAGTTACCTCCCTTAAAAGTGTGTATCAGTTCTCATTAAAACTTAGCATGTCATGGGCAAATTCAGCAGATGACAAGTTAATGATATTTTTCTCATTTTTCCCAGAAAGTAGGATTTGACAGTTCATGCAAATTGTCTCCAACGGAGACAATTTGCATGAATTGTCAAATCCAGCTTTCTGGGGAAACCTAAGAAAAATATTTCAAAATGTCGTCTGCTGAAATTTTTTACCCAGCATGCTGTGCATTAATAGTCATGATGTTGTTCATTATATTGTTTAGTCATGATTTTCTTGTTCCTATGATACAAATATGAATTTTTTTTTCATCATCAGTACAATAAATTTTTTACTATTTTAACATAAATGTACCGTTATTGTATACACTTTTGCTGTTTGTCAGCTTTTATTGTGAACATTTTTTATGTTTCTTTTTAAAACAAACTGTTGACATCTTTTTTCTGTTGATGTAATTATGAACAGCTAGTCTTGACCCAAATACATGTGACAGTAAGCAGATGGTTTGAATGGGTTTTTGTTTTGTTTTGATGTTGTTGTTTTTTCTTCTTCTAAAAATATGACTTGGAATTTTGTTCATATTGTCTTACAAATGAGATGCTTCAGATGCACCTTATTTATTACCTTAAATATTTGTAAACCTTAACTTTTTACTCCATACTTATAGGTCTAGATAAGAGTGGATATCAGGTAAATATTTTTCTTGTTTCTCCACAAAAACATATGTTGTGGGTACTCATAGAAGCACATCACCGAGGCGCTTCTAATGAGTTACACATCATATGTTTTCCTGGAGAAATAAGAAAAATATCAATACTTTTGGATTGAAAATAGCATCTTGTCAAGAGCTATGATACTTGTCTTAAAATTTGAATCTCCGGAAAGAGCCTCATTCATAGAACATAGCCTACCAATGACACAGACGAAGAGTAAACAACCGTGATAGACAGTACACATAATGCTACAAACCAAAGAAAAGTAAAGTAACCAGCTCTCTCTTACCTAGCAAGTTGCTGGCCTCGGTGGTTCAGTCAGATGCGCGTCCGACTGGTGATCAGGAGGTTGCAGGCTCAATTCCCGCCACATCTGGCAACATTCTTTCGTAGAGATTGAGCATGAAATATTTTCTATGGTCATTCCCTCTCTTTTGCTGATTCAAAGAGGGCAGTTATCAGTTTCTGACGAAAGAATGTGCACAAATACTGGTTAACCGCTTAGAGGACAAAGCCTGCCCAGGAAAAGTGATGTTAGGTAAACTGACCGGCTCAACATGTCCTTAAGGGCTTGGCTGGACCGTAAAACCTCAACTCAGTCAGTCCTGAACAAGTTTATCATTATGCCAGACAGAATCCATCAGTCACAACAGGAAGACAAGAAACAGGAAAAAACATGAAAAGTAGCCACAAGGCCACACAAAGAAAAAAACAATATCAGAACCACCATCTTAGAGCAGTCCATTTTACCACAGTAAATGTCCTAAAATTTCAAACACTTTATTCCAGACTTTTTATAGCTTAAATTTTGCATTTTTTGCAGCTGTCTCTTAAAATGCTTAGTGGAATTGCAAACAGTGTAGACCCTGATCAGACTACTCCTGTGGAGCAGTCTGATCTGGGTCTGCACTGTTTACATATGCCATTTTGTCTGACATTTAGGTGTTCAAAATTTTAGGACATTTACTGTACCTGTTGATGTCTCTAAAAAGAATTGAATGAGTGGCAAATAGTATTGATGCAGATCAAACACAACATTCTGCAGCATCTGATCTGGGTCTACACTGTTTTTCTGAAGCCTGTCTGTCTGAATACTTGGGGTAAATCCTGTAATGTCAAGGCTTATTTTCAGAAAGGGTAAAAACAAAAGACAACCAACAACAACTAAAAACAGTTGTATGCCATCTGCTTACTGATGCTTGTAAGAGGTCAAGGTTGAATAAATTGTTGTAGATATGTAAAGATGTGTTGTGACTGGTAAAGATACCTTTGTACACAGAGCCAGATAAATTGATAACTGAGGTGATAATTTAGGATATTTTTTGTTATTTTGTTAGCAAAACATCTTGTGGGTATGCGTTGGATAGCCTCACGACCTATCTTGTGGGTACTCATTGCAATTGCCTCAGTGAGACATGAGACAGTTCCAGTGGGTACCCACAAGATAGGTTTTGCTGCAGAAATATCTGTGAGACAATTCTATTGAGTACCCACCAGATAGATTTTGCAACTAAATAATAACAAAAAAATCTTCTGAAACCATTCTTCATCTGGACCTTAGATTAACTCTTAAAGCGCCTGTCACAACTATTGTCGTCTGCTTTGTCTTCTGCCGGTTACTTTAAAAGTCATTTCTGCAAACAGTAGGAGCAGTCTGATCTGTGTCCACACTGTTTGCCTGTATGCAAAAATAGGTTTGAAAAGTTTGCAAGAATATTCAGCAGACGGCATAAACAGACGACATCTTCAGATGCAGGTTTCCTTGGCGCTTTAAGGGTTAAGATGCTTTTTTTTTGTTTGTTTTTCTACCAAAATGTTACATGTATTACCATATTTACCCTAAGTATTGGGACACCTTACCGCCTTACCATACTTGTCCTAAAATGTGAACAAGTCCATTTTGCTATCTATTGATATAAGTAAAAAAAAAAAAACTGCTGGCTGTGTGGCAAACAGTGTAGACTCTGATCAGATACTGCATTCTGCAGTGTCTGATCTGGGTCTACATATGGTCTACACTTTTTGCTCAGGCCTGTCTTTCCCAATACTTCGGTTATTAAATTATGATATTTTTCATATTTCTTCAAGAAATATTGGTACTCCTAGAAGTGCATGAATACCCCAAAGTATGAGCATTGCAAGACAAAAATGTGTCTTGGAGGCATTTATGGACAATCAGGACAAGATCAAACAGCGCATGTGGGCAGTCTGATCAAAGCTTGGCCATCAACTTGCTGAATGATAAGGTCCGATAGTATATAGCAAAAGACAACAAAGGTCTTCATGAGACTGTGCCAGTGAGTAGGATTATTCAAATGCATTTCACATCTGTTTCAAGACACCATTTTGTTTGACATGGATCAAATTTAGGACGAGTACCTTAATAATCCTAAATATTGGGACAGTAAGCCTTTGCAAACAGTGTAGACTCAGATCAGATGCTGCAGAATGCAGCATCTGATCAGGGTCTACACTGTTTTCCATACATACAGCAACATTTTGGGCACATCAACAGGTAGTAGTTTGGACTATTTCAAATTTTAGGACAAGTATGGTAAGTAGAGAAGGTATCCCAGTATTTAGAGTAAAATGGTATGAAAAGGTGCCTGGATATTTAAGGTAAATATAATATGGGAAGCTACAAAATTGTTACAACCTGGCTGGGATAGCGCTGAAACAACTTGTGTTAGGGCTGATCTTTAGTGTGAAAGGTATCTTTTTTTTGGTACCATAGTTACCCAAAGTATTCGGATAGACAAGCCTGAGCAAACAATGTAGACCCTGATCGGATGCCGCATTCTGCGGCATCCGATCAAGGGCTACAATGTTTGCCATTAATCCTACAATTTCTACTCACCGGCAGGTATAAAAAAATGGCCTTGTTCAAACTTATGGATAAGTATGGTAAGGAGTCAAGGGGTCAGAATATTTAGGGTAAATATGGTAATTGGCTCAGATGTGTAGTCACCTCCAGTTGGTAGCTAGAATAAAAAACATACAAAGTAATTGTATTTGTTGTTTTTGAGCTCATCAGATGTGAAGGCTCCAGGGAAGCTTATAAGATAGACAGTGGTCTGTCGCCCGTCAGTTTTGGCGGCGGCGGCAAAATTTTAAAAATGACATATCTGAAACCGATGGTCTGAATGAAACCAAATTACATGTATGGCCTCCATTGGTGGTTGGGGGGGGGGGGGGTGGAGGCGGAGGCAAAAGTTTGTTCTCAAGGTCCTGGTCACATGACCAAGATGGCCACCGCACCCTAATATGCTAAAAACCTGTGAAATTCTTCTTCTCAGGAACCGAATGGCAGATGACCTTGAAACTTGGTATGCAACATTGGGGGCTCCGACCCTATTAAATTTGTTCGTGATGACCCTTGGTTGACCTGGACCTTTTTTACAAGGTCAAATTTGATTACTTAGGCTTTTTTATGGCAAAATGGTGAGACTGGATTTTTCTGATACTATTGTAGCCTGTGAAATTAAAGTTGATTTATGCAATCAGTTAAATAAACATTATCACACAGTAGCCTAAATTCCCAACATTCAGCATGAAATATCTCGCGATGTAGCTGATCTACATGCATGAAAATGTGATAAATCAGTTATACTATGGTTCTGCGCGTGTACGTGCGATAATGCACTCGCTCACGCTCGTGCATTATCGCATCGTACATGCGGACGAGCCATGGTATAACTAAAACATCACATAGTGGCCTAAATTCCTAACATTCAGCATGAAATATCTCGCGATATAGATGATCTACATGCATGCAAATGTGATAAATCAGTTATACCATGGTTCTGCGCATGTACGTGCGATAATGCACTCGCTCAGGCTCGTGCATTATCGCATCGTAATTGCGCACGAACCATGGTATATCTAAGACTTAACCTGTCTCTATGTAAATAAAACAAGTTAATTTTCAATAACCGGAAAATATACCATAGCTGGACCATGGTATAATTTCAGTCTTGAAAATTATACCATGGTTTATTAATAGATCTCACAGGTGTACTTTAGAATGACTGTCAACCCATCAGTGCACCTTAACGGTAACCCTTTATCACTCGCTGGGCTAATTCCGCAGATGATGGCAAATTTATGATATTTTTCTGAAAAAAAAAAAAAAAAAAAAAAAAAAACAGGTTTTTGTTTTCTGGGAAAAATAAGAAAAAAAAAATTCAAAGTGACGTTTTTACCCAGAGTGCTAAGCATCCATTTTCAGCAGACGACATTTTGAAATACTAGGAAATAGGATTTGACATTTCATGCAAATTTTCTCCAAATGTCAAGTTTTCTGGAAAAATAAGTATTATCGATATGTTGTCTACTGAAATTGCCCAGAGAGTGCTAAGCATCAATTTCAGCAGATAACATTTTGAAATATTTTTCTCAGGGAACAGGATTTGACATTTCATGCAAACTGTCTCATGAAATGTCAAATTCTATTTGCTGGAAAGATTCTGATCAGACTTCGCGAATGCACAGGCGGGTCTGAATCTTCGCTGGGAACACATCGAGGGTTGATCGCAAGATCTTAGCAAGTCAGATGGTTGTTTTTCCCAATACTTAATCTCCTCACCATGAAGGCGTTATGAAGATTACAACATTTCTTTCTGTAAACAATGGAAATTTAGGTGCCATTGCTCGTATGAGCAATGGCACCTAAATTTGCATTGTTTACAAAGGGGTCAAAGTTGCCCCTAAACAAGGGTTTCAAAAAAATGTTTGAGTTACTACAGTCTTGCGCTCAACCCTCGACATGTCCGAAGGTACGTCTTCCGATAATGAGGCTTATTTGCAGTCCGTATAAAGCGATATTAGATTTTTTTTTAATTATCGCCAATTTTTTTCAAAAATAATTCCATCTTTGATATTTGATCGAAAGATTAGAGAAAACTTGAATACGTCTCGCTTGCATCCAGCCCCGACTCCACCCACACATCTAAACCTTGACCGCATCCCCAAAAGGGTCAGCCTCCACATATAGTCACCTTGGTGTCAGATTGAAGGTATTGATAATTTATCGATAGTTGACTAAAATGAATGGCATATACCGATCCCCATCCTCATTCCCAAAGTGGGGTGGGGCCATTAGGGCTCAACCTCCAACTCAGCTATCGATGAAGACTTAAACCATTGTAGACTGAATAGGCTCCCCCACACTATATATTGGAAAAATCCAGTTTCAATTTTAGTTACGTTCGGCTAGGAGATTTAGATATTTCTATAGAAAAATGGCTGAATTATTTGCAAACAGTGGAGACCCCGACCTCACACACAAACCCACCGCCAGCACAACCAAATTACCATAAGGGTCATTAGTGGTCAATCTCAAAGGAAAGCCATGTTTGGTTTCAGATCGCAGAACGCGGAGTCTGATCTGAGTCTACACTCATCACTGTATTCAACATACGAATTTCTATGCGGTGATGAAATAAACCAGACCACACTCTCTTAAATTGAAAATGTAAAGGGTGAGGTGGAAGAATCCACTGGGAATCAACCCAGTAAGCATTCTACATACATCTACAGCGGGCCGTTATCGGCCCGTCAGGGTAGCTGACGGGCCTATAATGGCCGCTATAGATTTATGTAGAATGCTAGCTGGGTATTGGGTTAATGCCAGCGCCTCGCAGTATGCCATTTGAAGCCGAAACTGCGTATCTATCAAATTCCTATACAGGTGTATCGCCCATTACACATATAAGAGAGAAATAAAAATGCAATAAAGCTAGTTCAACTAATATTTCTTCAGTTATCAAAGGGGATACTCTGACAGAAAATAATTTGTTCCACCTAGGAGCAAACGTTTTCCTTTAAGAGGAGCCCTAATACTAAGGTTTTTTGGGGGTTTTTTTTAAGATTTTTCCTGGGTATGCGTAAAAATAATGTTGTTCTAGCTATGCCACTGCTATGTACGTCATTATTTTAGAGATCTTTAATTTTATTTTTATTATTATTATTTTTATTATTTATTTATTTTTTTTAATTTTTATTTTTTTATTTTTTTATTTTATTTTTTTTTTTTTTTTTTTCACTTTTCTTCTCTTGAACAAAATGCTACCTCGTCGACAACAACCAGAATCAAGCACCAATTAAACCGACATAAACCTGATGACACGCAAGCAGAACGGCTTTTTAAGGGTTGTTCCAGAAGTTATCTCTGTCGGTAACCGAATATATTCAATACATGTATATAGTATCCGATTTTGAGAGGGAGAAAAAAAAGTATTAGGCCTACAAGCCTGTAATCACGCATATAATTTAACCAAATGTGATTTCTTGATTTTGCTTTCAGTTTAGCGCGTTAGCCCTACAGGTTTTCGAAACTTTGCTTTTTATTCGTCAGATATCGTTACTTATTTCCACTTTAGTCCCATAGTCCCACAGTTCATCACTCCTCCACGCACCCCTCGCCCACCGCCACCAACACACACACACACACACACACACACACACACAAACGTAAATGTCTATGGGATTTCTTTTTCGAGCTACGAACCGCTTGTTGATTTAACCGTTTTGCGGACGCACTGTGCACTTTACTTCTCTTTGTAGACATTCTATGTAAAACAAAAATGGCATGCGGGATACGAGACCGTACCACAGCCCCGTCTTTGCCTAAAACAGCTATATTGCATGGACCGCTTTAACTGGTTTAAAGCAGGCGATTTCCCTAATTTCACTTGATTGTATAGACATTGTATTGTATAAAAGAAAGACACATGACTGGCGAGTCCAATGGCGAAAACCCCACCGAAATATTCCAAATACTTACAGAGTAACTGAGATTTTAAGTTTTCGCTCATTCAGATGAGGAACCAATGACGTCACTGGTTCTTATGAATAATTTTAAAAATGTTTTAAAAAACTTTTGTTTGAAAATATTTAGGGAATGTACACAGTGAGCAAAACATCTCCTCCATATTGGTAGAGCTGCAGTGCTTAAGCATTTTCCTAATCAGTTTGATTGTTAAATGAAATTTTACTTTAAGTTAAGTTTAATTCCACCTGAATCTATTTTTATTAAGCTAATTTTAATTCCACCTGCATTTATTTTATCGAAAATTTATATAATCATATTTCGGAATGTAATTTTCAAAATTTTATTTATTTATTGGTAAGCTTTTTTTTTTTTTTTTTTTCCAGCATAGTGATCTGTGGTGTCTTGCATTTTTTTATTTTTTTATTTTTTTTTAATCTAATTAAGTCAGTTTTCATCATTTACAAATGCTAGCTTGAAATATAAAGTCTAAGTATTTTAAAATGGTAATAGAATATTTACTATTTTTATCAAAATTAGCAATCTGGAATAAAATCATGGGGAGATAGAATCAAAATTTCAAAGTAAAATTTTTAAAGAACCAACAGTATAGTGCATTGTGGGATAGCTTTTTTTACTAAACTATAAATAGAGACAGAAGTTATGCTTGTAACTTAAGAACCAGTAGGTTTTCAACATTATTGTCGTCACAACAATATCTTTAATTTGAAGTATTCTGAAATTAGGGCCGGATACTTCACCTTTAAAATAACCTGAATTAGTTCATATCAGTAAACTGCGACTTTCATTTCATCAAAATATTTAAAAGAGCGTTCGTAACTTTGTTATTGTATCCTTTTCGTGGTGTTATTATTTTGCAGCTATGTGTTAAATTCGGGTGAGAATAGAATTCCTATGTGTGATATTTATGGTATGGATTACGTCAAGCTTTTTTGAAGACGATCCTTTCCATTCTTTAATCATATTAATTGATAAGCAACCCGAACCGTAAGAAAAGGCGACTTCTGCCTAATTTTGCACTTAATAACGCTTTGAACGCCAAGTTGAATATCAGCAGACGATAATCGAGTGATTATTTCCTTACTTTTTATTTAAAAAAAAAGTTTGATACTTTCCAAGGAGACGATTCACATGAAATTCAACCCCTATTTTCTGGGTAAATTGATAAATAATATAATGCCACTCATTAGCCGTCTGCTCTAGTCACCCTAAGCGTGATGAACGAGTGATTTGTTTTCACTTTTTTTTTTCTCAGGAAATAGGGTTGATGTTCCATGTGAATCGTCTCCTTGGGTGGCGATTCACATGAAGCACAAACCCCTATTTTCTGAGTAGAATAATAACTAAAACGACGCCACTCATTTGTCGTCTGCTGAATTCATGCACCCTTAACGTGAAAAAATTAAGTACTCCACCCTCAGATCCACCCAGCTGGCAAAAAGTGCCCGCCCAGTCTAATCAGATTCTTCAATTTTAATTGCATCTTGCAAGCAAACGTCATCCAGACTGCTTTCAAACGTAGGGCAAATCTGGACGAAGTTCGCAGGGGAAATTTGAATGACGTAATTGGGTTCATTTTCTCATGACGAGAAGTACATTAAGCATATGGAATCGTGTTGACATATAGCAGATAAACTGAAATTTCGTGAATAATTCTTAGCGTACTTATTAACGCTTAGCATGCAGCGTAAAAAAAAAATCAGCAGACGAAATTTTGAAATATGTCTTATTTTTTTATTTTTATTTTTTATTATTTTTTTCCAGAAAATAGGCTTTAACATTTCATGCAAATTGTCTCCTTGCATGAAAAAATAAAGCCTCTATTTTCTGAAGAAAAAAAAACAAATAAGAAAAATGTCATCAGTTTGTTGTCTATTGAATTTGCCCAGAGAGTGAACGTAAATTAATACTGGATAGACACGTATACTCAAAACCGAAAGAAACGTGGGTTTGTTCTTAAATTATTTATAAAATGCATTTACTATTGTACAATTACACCAATATAAGCTGGTTCATGATTCGATCGCTGTTTTCAGACCATGACGTACCATGAAATTCTTGTATATTGCATTGAAATTTCACTATTTTCCGTGTGACTTTATGGTCACCTGTTTAATAATAGTAATACAGCTGACTCTCGCTATCTCGAACTCGCTTATCTCGAATAATCGCTTAGGAGCAATTTCTCCTCTTTTCCACAATATTTTCAATATGTCTCTAACTTCAGGAGTCATTCTACATATTCATTTGTTAAATGTGGTTGTTTGATTTATTGTTTTCCTCACTTCTGCAAGTTCCGTTTCCCTTCCTCGTTCCAGGCAACTTTCCAGAGGAAACTTACAACTTATTCCTAGAGTTTTGTATAAAAGCATAATCCAGTCCCATAATCCTAAACAGATTCTGAAATTTATATTCTGTATTTTAAATTTTCAGACTCCCTGTTTAAAAACACAACACCATCCAAGAACGACTTTGAAATGCGACACCGTCTGTCCGAGCACAGTATTCTATTCATATAGTGAGTGCCTCCTCCCCATTGACCAACCCTGGACAAAAATCAGATTATCCGCATGTGTTAAGATCAGTGTCTAATAAAGTAGATGACCTAAAGTCATCCCAGTGGGCACATGACGTTAATACAACGTCGCCTCAACGTCGATGCAACGTCATGACGTTGCATCGACGTTGAGGCGACGTTGTATTAACGTCATGTGCCCGCTGGGATCATATTTGCTACTTGTAAGCGTCAGATTTATGTAAGCATAAAATTATGTTCATGGACTTTTGCCAGTTTCTAATCAGTTATAAGGCGTTTGCGCCATATAGTTCCCAAAGAAAAGAAATAAGAAAAAATATTTACCCGATACCCATTTTATATTGAGCCTTGCATTATTTTGGAAAATTACAAAAAAAAATAAGATAAGAGAAAAGTCTAGGGAGTGTCACAATCACAAGCCGCAGCCCTTCCCAGACACCAAGAGGAAGAGGAAACAGACGAAACCAAACAAACGCAAATCGAACAAACGTACGAAAAGCACTGAGAGGGTTTTTCATCATATGTTAAACCCCTTATTTCGACAAAGTATGATGTAGTTTCCCTAGGGGGTTTAACACTTCCATTTCTTATATCTGCTGAAATGTGACGTTGTCATTTTGATTAGATTACTATTCTAAATGGTGACTCATTATTTCACAGATATAAGAGCACTCTACAACTCAAGATACACACACTTGCTTCGGATCGAGCCTTTTGAGAGTCCAGCTGACTGGGCATTCAGGTCTGAATTGATCCTAGTCATGTGGGTCACGGAAAAAAAAACAACTATATAATTATTAATATAACAAGGATAGTGTCCTTTTCAGTAGTCTTCTCCTTGTTGTCTCAAGGGGGTTTAACACTTCCATTTCTTATATCTGCTGAAATGTGACGTTATCATTTTGATTAGATTACTAAGATTAGCTTTCTCTTCCCCAAGCGAGGTAATCGAAATGCTCAAAGGGCTGAAAAACACAAGAACAAAATAACACCAGACAAAAGTCAAAACAAATCGCCTCGTAGAATAAACCACAAAGCAACAAAGGATAAGACTAACACCGGGACTACCGTCTTAGAACGGTCAGTAGAATAAACCACCTCGGTGTGTGTGTGTGTGTGTGTGTGTGTGTGTGTGTGTGTGTGTGTGTGTGTGTGTGTGTGTGTTGGGGGCGGTGGGGGCGTAAAGTACTTCTACAGCTAGCCAACTTCACCCTGGGCCCCGATGCTACTGTATTAATGTTCGCATAAAGGCTCCAATACATGGTTCCATTAAAAAACCAAAGCTGTGGAAAAGTAAAAAAAAAAAAACCTTGACGACATTCATTTGATAAAATATGTAACAAGAGCCTGAGAAAGGATAGAATTAGTTTCTCTGGACCCCTTTCCCGGCTAATAGTTGAGAAGCGGTACAAGGACCCAAATTGAGGGCCGCGATCCGATCCATTTTTGTATACGTCACGTTCGATAACAGCCCCATTCTCAATTACCTTATCAATATGTATTTTAAGGAGACTGGACAACAAGGTAAAATTTCCGCCATTTTGTACAACTTTTATGACTTCCTGTTTGCTATACTGCACACGAAGTCCCTTTTGAAAAAGGGTCCTCTAAAAGGAAAATAGGCAAAACAATTTTGATGTTGTCTTCCCTGAAAGTGTATCGACTCCCGCTCCCCCCCCCCCCCTCCCCCCCCCCCCCCCCCCACGCCTCCCCAACTTCCCCCCTCTCCCTTAAGATGCATCTATCTTAAGATAAAAAAAACCCCCAAAAACACCAGGCCCCGAGATTATAAAACTTTTTTCATGCTCAACTTAGCTGAGCATGAAATAATGGATCTGACATGAATGGTCATTTCATATGAAATTTATGAAATGAACCTTCGGCGAGTTTCATAAATTTCATATGAAATGATCATGAGTGTAAGATTCTGTTTATCATATGGCTATCTAAATTGGATTTTATTGCCTTTAAAGTTGACGTGATGTTATCCACTGAATAACGGCGACGTCAAATGATTAATTATGATTTTTTTTCTGTTAATAAATATGAAAATGACAACTAGTTGTCATTTTCATATTCTATATTTATTACCAGAGAATTTTTTTATGCTCAGCTATGCTTAACAAGAAAGAATTTGCAATTGTTGGTAATTTGAGATTTATTAGCAGGACAAATTTCATGCTCAGCTGAGTTGAGCATGGGAAACGTCTTATAACCTCGGGACCTGGACTTCACGTTAAGAAAATTTAAGATTTTTAAACCCCGCCACACAATAGTGGCGGGGTATTATGGTTTCACGTTGGTCGTCCGTGAGTCTGTCCGTCCGTCCGTCCATCGTACGTCCGTCCGTCCGTTTTTCGTTTCCGGATGATAACTTGAGTAAACATCAATGCATTTTCACCAAACTTGGTATGTGCATTGATATTGTGGAGATCTGGTTTGGGATTGCTAATGGGCAAATTTCGTCAATTTTTGACGGAGTTATCTGCCCGAAACACGCCCATATTTTCGTTTCCGGACTATAACTTGAGTAAATAACAAGGGATTTTCACTAAACTTGCTATATGCATTGACATAAAGGAGATCTGGTTTGGGATTGCTAATGGGCAAATTTCATCAAATTTTTATTTAGTTATCTGCCCGAGACACGCCCATATTTTCGTTTCCGGATGATAACTTCAGTAAATAACAAGGGATTTTCATCAAACTTGCTATATGCATTGACATTAAGGAGATCTGATTTGGCATTGCTAATGGGCAAATTTCGTCAAATTTTTACCGAGTTATCTGCCCGAGAAACGCCCATGTTTTCGTTTCCGGATGATAACTTTAGTAAATAACAAGGGATTTTAACCAAACTTGCTATATGTATTGGCAGTAAGGAGATCAGATTTGGAATTGCTAATGGGCAAATTTAGTCAAATTTTTACGGAGTTATCTGCCCGAGACATGTCCATATTTTCATTTCTGGATGATAACTTGAGTAAATAACAAGGCCTTTTAACCAAACTTGATATATGCATTGATATTGTCAAGATCTGCTTTAGGATTGTTATCTGTCCATTGATATTATCAAGATCTGCTTTAGGATTGTTATCCGTCCCTCCTTTCTTTCCAGATATTTTCGCAACGATAACTTTAATACATAAACCAATAATTGCTATGGCGGGGTATTATGCTTGCGGTGCTTTTATTTTTTCTCGGAGTGGCTGCTCCCTAGCGTCTGGTAGTAGCAAAATATCGAGAAATTTACTGCTACCAGACGTCTGGTAGAAACAAATTATTGAGAAATTTGCTGTTGCCAGACGTCTGATAGTAGCAAATATTCGTATAAGTCGCTGCTACCAGACGTCTGGTGTAATAGTAGCACAGTCGTATTGCAGTTTTAGATTGGTGAATTAATACGACTGGAAGGGTTGCATGAATCGAAATGATCAAATGGAGACAGAAAAATATGAATTGAGAAATTAATTTACAAATAACATTTGCAATTCGACAGAACTGCAGCTCTTTTCCTTAAATTCGTCTAAGTTGGTTGTGGGGTGGGAATAAGAAATAGTTTTTCATCTTCCGTTCTAAAACATAACTTTATTTATGGTAAACTGTTTATAAAAGTTTCCTTTTTTACGTTGACCAAACAAAACGAAATGGTTACACAGGAAAAGACATGAACACTAAGAACAGCGTTCTCAAGCCACTGAAAGAAGAGAAAGAGGTAGAAGGTACCCTCCCCCCTCACACACACACACACACACACACACACACACACACACACACACACACACACGTGCCTGTCATACGTATAAGCATATCAAACATTAATGTGTACATATCTGTTGATATTTATTCGTTCTTCATCCACCCCAAGCAATTACATCCCTCATTAAAAGTATAGAAACCTTCGATGAACGACGACTCGTATACCATGGCTGATTCGAATCCCTGCTTCAGTCCCTGATAAAATATTCCGATAGCTCGAGGTAGCAAATACTTAGACATAATTTTGATCTGTTAGAAAATCGAAAAAATATCCTAAATTATCCCGGTTATGCTCCCTGACATGGCGCTATGATTAACCTCCAGTATCTCGAACAAATTTTCATGATCCAAATAATGTTCGAGCCACTGAAGTTAGTTTCAAAGTAAAGAGCTTCCCATTCAATGATATTTTATTGCATACATGTACTTAGACGTCTTCTTGATTCTGGATCATACGCATAATCACGTATCGTAAACACATCATAAAATGCGACGGAACAATTCGAAGATCAGGGCCCGGTTGTTCAAAGCGTCGTTAGCTTAACGAGCTCGTTATGGGTCATTTCGTTAACTGTTTTAGCGGATTCAATACACAATATTCTGATATTTTTTGCTGAAAAAAATGTGAGTAGCTTTTGCACTGCAAAAGCTACTCACATTTTTCAGCAAAAAATTTCAGCATATTTGCGTATCACTTGATGTAAATTTTGACGAATCGTTAACTAACGACGTCGTTAGCTTTGAACAACTGGGCCCAGGGGTTAACCTTCATCCTCCGAGTCCACGCATGTAACTATTAATTTCAAAGTCACCGTTTCTACAAAGGCTCTTTTGTTTTAATTCAGAAGATATTATGCATATAAGCAAACACTCCATGAAAAAATAAGGCTTTCAATATTGAAAACTCACGCTATAAATCAGATTGAAATAGCCAAAATCAAACTATATAAAATCATCTGGCAGTAGCAAATTTTACGAGGATTTGCTACTACCAGACGTCTAGCTGGTAGTAGCAAATTTCCCCGATATTTTGCTGCTATCAGACGTCTGACTCTCGCGTCTTTCTTTGTTTTTATGTTTCCAGCGATATCTTTTTGAGGTACTTGTGTCTGGTAGTAGCAAATTTCTCGATATTTTGCTGCTATCAGACGTCTGGCTCTCGCGTCTTTCTTTCTTTCTTTTTTTTTTTTTTTTTTTTTTTTTTTTTGAGGTACTTGATATACTTGGAAGATCAAGGGAGACAATTTTTGTGACTCATCTTTGCTTTCCTGCACATCAAAGCCCTTCTCAAAAGGGATCGCCTCTAAAAGGAAAGAAAAATGGTTCCTTTTAAAGTAAACTCCCATCCAGACGAGAGGCAAACACAATTTTGACGGAGTTGCCCCCTTGAAAATACATTGTATATATCTATTCCCTTTAAATGGCGAAAAAACGTTAAATCAATTATGCATTTTCTTTTAGAGTTGAGTATACTTTATGGGTAGACTCAAGGAAATTATACCTTACAATATAATATATGCAAACAGTGAAGATACGGACAATACTAGGTCAACACACTATGTTTTTTTCGTTCACTGGCGACAAAATCATTACAGATTGCGTAGATAATGAACGGTAAAGCCATGTTCAAATGTAGATATATATACTTATCTTAAAGTCCACTGTTCACAAAAAGCCAAGGTACCTTTTCCCCCAATTTATTCCATATAAATGAGTGTTCCATCATCTCTAAAGGCATAATTACTACATAAGTTGCCGACAATGGTTAAAATGGAATTTGGGCGTGTTTTCTTGATATTTTTATCCTTGCTTATTATACAACAAACGGCATCAAAAGGTAACATTTTGGCTTATTTTTAATATAATATGTTCATTTAATAAGGTGAATAATTCTTAAATATATAAAATAAGTTTTCGCTAGAGGTGGAGACATCTAGGTAAATGGATCTTAGTTTGTTTATGCTTAAGTTGAGCTATTCTATTGAAGACGAAGGTTCACATTCCAGTCCCAGATCAGCCATGCTGCGCAATTAAAGGCTCAAAAATAGAGAGTTTTTATCCAAGAAAGGTTTAATAAATTGATATATACTCTATATATTAAAAACTCTCGCTATAAATCGGATGGAAATAGCCAAAATCAAACTATATAAAAACATCCGGCAGTAGCAAATTTTACGAGTATTTGCTAGTACCATACGTCTAGTGGTAGCAAATTTCTCGATATGGTATTAATAAAATCATAAAATGTGGCAAATGACAGCCTGTAAAATTTCAGGTAGTCTCTCGTTTTTGAACTAGCTCAAAAATTAAATATTTTTTTATCATATCTCTGAATTAATGTTGGCAACATTAATAAAAAGATCATTTCATGTCAAGAATGAAAGACTAACTGAAATTTTACAGCCTGTAAGATGCCACATTTTATGCTTGTATTTATACCATATATCAATTTATTAAATCTTTCTTGGATAATAAAATGTCTATTTTTGAGGAATATGGAGCCTTTAAGTGCAAAGTTCGGTTAGGGTGTTTTCAATTCATCAATACATTCATATAACCTATAGTGTAAAAATCTGTAAGCGACGGTCCCATTCAGACTGTGCGGATGTGCAGACTGATCTGTCCCTTGGTTTATAAACCGATGACCATTTTTCTCAAAACACGGTTTACTACCTGTAGGTTTTCTAAACTTCACAGTGAGAGCAATTTTTTTCGAACCGAAAAATTAATCGTGTTCATATTTTGCTTACTAACAGATACAAATATAATACAATAATATAGTTTATATGCTTTTGTTGTTTTATAATAATCCGCTGGAGGACTATCTTTACGAGGTGTATATTACATGTTTATTGTAGAATTGGAGCCGAAACGTCAGAAAACATACCTTCGCACATTGGCGTTCAGCGAAGATTCAGATCAGCCTGCGCATTCGCGCACTGATCAGAATCTTCACTGGGCGCATTTTTTGGATAGCACAGGATGCAGTGTTTCTCCATGCGGACAATGAAGACTCTAATCAGTCTGCGCGCATGCGCAGTCTGATTTGTGTCTTCGTTAGTCGTACATGACAGGTACGTTTCATCACGTTGTGGTTCAATTAATCTCTTGTTGTTATTTATGTTAACCTATGAAACAGGAATAAGTGTCATGATTTCCGATTTTCATTACAATGCAGATCATTTTTAGTGTCTCTATGTCCGCAAAATAAAACGGGTTTAAGGTTTCAAACTAATTTTGAACAAACTTTTTTTGACAACGTTAAACAAAAGCATGTTTTGTGGTATTTATGGCTGTCATAGCAACCACAACGTCAATCTAAACATCAGATTGCAATAACAACATTCGTATGACAATTTTGTGTTTTTGCGAATACATGTATTTAAAGATTGATACCTAAGCCACTTCAGATATAATAAAAATCACAGGAACTTCGCTTCTGCTCCAAAATGAATTTCCAGAACTTCTTTTGAATATCATATTCTCCATAAAATCATTATGAAAACACGCCTATACAAATATATAGAAAATTTCACCTCCAAAAACTACAAAATTTTGGATGAAAAACTCTGATATTTTTCATATTTCTGCTCAAAACAAGGATTGTGGGTATTCGTTAGAACCGCCTCGGCGAGGCGGTTCTAACGAATACACACAATCTATGTTTTTGAGCAAGAATAAGAAAAATAATGTATACCCCTGTAAACCCCAGTTTTACTATATAAAAGTGGAGTTTAAGGGGGTCAGTATTATACAGGTATGTTTTTGTGTGATGTGAATAGATTAAGCATAGGGTTCTGATACATTATAGTTTCACAAAAATGATTTATGCTCTCAATGAGGTTCTGAAGAAACTGCAGACTCATTGTGAAAGAAATATACCACAAACCTTTTACAGCCTTCAGAACAAATATACCATAACAGACAAACCTTTTATAGTCTTTAGATCATAATGACCAATTAATTGCTGACATATTTGATCTAATTTGACAGCGTAGCTTAATGATTACACTACCAATTTAGAATCAGAACATTCTCCCATAATACTTTATGCAGTTCTCAAATAGCATTTTAGAACAAATTAGAGGAAATGGCATTCCCAGACAATAAAATGTAAGGGGTTTATAGGGTATACATTAATTTTCTTATTTCTGCTCAAAAACATAGATTTTGGGTACTTGTTAGAACCGCATCGCCGAGGCGGTTCTAACAGGTACCCAAAATCTATGTTTTGAGCAAAAATATGAAAACTACCAGAATTTTTCATCTGAAAGTTTTCATTTTTTTGGAAGTAAAATTCTCAATATATTTGAATACGCGTATTTTCGTAATGCTTTTAAGAATGAATTGAGACAATTTTAAGATAGTTGCATTCCCTGTTTCACTTTTACAGCGATACATTCAGATGCCTTCAGACCCAAAACCCGTTTCATTTCCGACAGCAATAAACGAACAGAGGAACGAGCAAATGACGTTATAACTTCGCTGTTCCGCCGAGAAAGTAATGCGGACAACTTAAAGACTGAGGACGAGAGAGAACTACCGGAAGTGGATATAAATGATGATGATAAAGCAGCCTTACTTGAAGTCTTCAGGAGGGTTATACAGAATTTATGCTTGAATGGAGATTATGATACGCGGGAGCTCTGTCGCAAACGCAGTAAGTGAAATTGCCAATTTAAAGTTCCATAAAAGGTGACCCATCCCCTAATTTTAGAATTTTTCAAATTTAAGATATTGTTGTGACGATAATAATATTGAAAACCACATTTAAAAGTTCCTATTGGTTCACAAGTTACATGCATTCAGTCACAGTAACTCGTGTTGTTATTCATAGTTTATTAAAAATGCTATCCCACAATGTATTATTTTACGATGACATTAATTACTTTTAGAGTTTACTTTAAAATTTAATCTTTATTTAAGGCTCCATAATTTTATTCCAGATTGTTAGATTTGATACAAATTGTAACTGTTCCACTACTAGTGAATATTTAGACTTTATATTCCAAGCTAGCATTTTTTTATGATGAAAACTGTTTTAATTAAATTTTAGATACATCTTTTAAATGATTAAACATGCAAGATACAGAATGCTGAATTGGAATAAAAAAAAATACCACGAATAAAAACCAATGACTGAAAAAAAATACATTCTGAACGATTATTATATAAAATTTCAACAAAATAACTTCAGAGTTTGAAATATGAAAATGAAAATATTTAATGCTGCGGTGGATTGGAAAATAAAGTCTCTTGAGAGAAAATATTGTCTAAATAGGTAGCTTGCTAACTAGGCTATGTAGCCAAGTAAAATCACGGGAGACGGTTATCTTTCCAATTATACAGTGATTATAATCAAAAGCTGTGTGATATAGGTATATATGCATTTTGCACATTTTTATGATATGCATTATGTTTCTTTCATAAAAGAATGTGCAGATTCTTCACACCTTGTTGAGAATATAAATTATTGTTGCGATACTTTGAGTATCAGAACACTTATTATAACTAATTGTTCCAAGAATACAATTATTAAAACGAGAATCTGGGAAAATCAATTTGAAACAAAAATGAAGCTCCTGTGACTTTATTACATGTAAAGCAGCTCAGGTCTTTCAAGCGCCAAATTTAAAATATAGACAAGCTTTTGTTTTAAAATCATTAACCAGTAAGCATTCTACATAAATTTATAGCGGGCATAATGGCCCGCTATAGATTTATGTTGACTGCTAGCCGGGTTATATTATATAGCTTTCAAACCGTTCATATATCGTTAGCAGTCAACACTGTTAACGGTGTGTTTTTGTTATTCTGAGAAAATGGGGCTTGATATTCATATGGCCCATCTCATAGTATTTAAAAACGTAGCCAGAAAAAAATCCCAGAAAGAGTGATAGAAAGGCAGGGTGGGGGAGCCCCGTGGGAGGTACGGTAAGAGGATTTGATTTTAAGGTCGTCCTTTTATCAAAGTACATTAAAATGCAAGCAAAAGCAGCACTGCTATCCTTTCGACATACTCGGAAAGACGTTTTTACTTTGCATTTATTTTAAATGAAAATATTTTGTTTTGATTGACCGTAACTTATCAGAAACCATATGTCTCTTTTCTAGGTGTGTGTTTTGTTCTTAAGTATTTACTCTTAAATTAACTTTACGGCCAAAAACTGGTGTGACCTATGCAATTTATATTGTAGAGTGTTATTATTATCATTATTAATATTATTATTATTATAAAACATTTTTTTTTTTTACTTTTCTTTGCTGATTTCTAATTATTGATGTTTCAGAACAATATTGTGCAAATTTTAGGAAGTTTGAACAAAAGGAACTTTTTGAAAACCTGCCTCCAATTTACCTACCCTACCAATTTCTGCATAATTTGCAATCGTTTTTACTCTGACAAAAAGTGAAAATATTTGTTTTACTAGAATGAAACTTCTTGTGCAAAGTTAGTTACGACTAACGGTTTTACATTAAATCATTAGAAAAGTTTACAAATTTACTTCTTCTGTGTAAAGCGCCAAGCAAAAACCGACTTTCTGAAAGATGCTGAGTTACTTATTTAAGTTAAAATATGTAACGTAACAAATTTGTATAGAATGTAGTTGCGGTCATGGTACCAAAGCCGTAATCCAAACTCATAAATCCATAAACGAATGACGAATCAGAATGTTCAGACCAATAGACATGGACCCCAGAACAAAGGGTGTAATCAGGCGTCCGCGAATAGTAAGCATTACTTGGTAAGCAAGCTTCGCCCACCATGCCCATAGGCCTGAACGAAGGAAATATCGGTAGAAGCGTATGTCCGGGATTCGGGAAGTCTACTTATGGCTTATAAGTATACTTTTTATACTTAAAAGATCAAATTTTCAGGTACATGTACTTCCTGTTTGCTTTCCTTCACATTACTCCCCTACTGAAAACGGACCTACTCTAAAATAAAAGAACCTGCTCCCCAAATGGAGCAGTTTCTTTCCTATTAGAGTTGTCAACATTTCAAAAGCAATTTTAACAATCATCTCACCTGTATGTGTATGGTGCAGTGTTCTCAGTGTCAACCAGAACTAAACTTATGATCTTTGGGTTCGAAATTGGTCTTTAAAACAACTGGATACACTTGGAGGATTTTCTGCATTTTTTTATAAGGGTGACAACTTTTATTACTTCGTGTTTGCCTTTATGCATATTAAATAACCCATTCTGAAAAGAAATCTGCTCTAAAGTGAAAGAAACTGCTTCCCTTAGGAGCAAATCCTTTCCTGTTTATCTTTTTCTTTTTTTTTTTTTTTTTTTTTTTTCGGAAAAAAAATATCACAATCACGTCATCTCCATATTTCTGTTTGCAGGGTTGGAGAAGAAGGGATGGGGAAATCCAGATTCTATGCCATGGATGTCTCGAAGAATCGATCAGAAATTTCCGTTTTGATAACTGTTAAATCTCTGAAGTAGTTTACTGCAATCGAAAAGTTTGAACAGAATCGTGCGAATACTGAACTGGATTCTTAATGTATTACTTTATAAGAGAAATTTTAGCTGACATGCGCCAAAAGAAAAGTGTTCTTCGGGACAAATGCTGAAAGAGCAGTTCCAGATCAACTTGAGGATGTGCCTAGTTGATCAGGGTCTTAACTGGTCGTCTTTATAACTAAATAATAGGCCTTAACTTATGATGTGAACAGCTAAGATCCAGATTAGCCGACCAATCCACTCAGACTAATCCGTATTTAACCTAAATATTGGGGCACCTTAAGTCCTGATCTGGGTCTACACTGTTTGCTCAAGCCTGCCTATGCCTAAACTTAGGGTAACCAAAATCTTCGCTTTTCACTGGTAGATTTGAACAATAAACAATGATTGTTTAAGCGATCAGCGAAGGCCCTGATCAGACTGCACTGATTCCTATGTTGTTCGCATATGCATTAAGCCTTCAAGTTTTACATAACGCAACTGTATGTATGTATGTATGTGTATATACATGTCTGTCTGTCTGTCTGCGTGCGTGCGTGCATGTGTGCATACATTGTATAGATGGATGTCACAGTTCCCTAGGATTTGGAATAAACAGTCCTGAGCAAACAGAAAAGAGCCAGGTCATGTGATACCACAGAACGTGGCATACTTTTTCCTCACATCCAGTAGTTTAGATGCATAAACAAACAGTAATGTGGCCATGTTCCAATTTTAGGACAAGAAAGAAAATGAGTTAAGGTGTCCGAATATTTAGGTAAATATGGTATTCCAGAAAAAGCGATTCTAATTATTTGCCCTTGTTATTTGTTTACTTACTGTTTTTATTACAAGCATGTTCATAAGAAAGTAAATACCAGGGCCCAGTTGTTCAAAGTATCGTTAGCTTAACGAGCTCGTTAGTGGTCAAATTGTTAATTGTCCTAGTAAGTACAATACATTTGACTGTATCTAATTCACAGGTATTTTTGCTAAAAAAAAGTGAGTAGCTTTTGCAAACTCACATTTTTTCAACAAAAATATTAGCATATATGCCATAATTCATGATCAAAGTTTTAACGATACGTTAACAAACGACATCGTTAGTTTTGAACAACTGAGCCCAATACAGTTAGCTGTCGAATTATTTAGAACCCTATTGTTGAAAGCTTCGTTACTTTAACAAAATTATTAAGCCCACAATTAAGGTTTACATGTATTTATTCATTTATTTGTTTGTTTATTTAGTATTTAAGTATTTAAAGGGAAAAGCTCAGTAAATGCAACTTAAGACACAATATTCTGTTTTACAAGACAAGCATCTTGGTGCAAATTTGTTCTAAATCGGTTATGAAATAAGAAAGATATTATAGTTTATTTTTACATGACTACGAGCGCCGTCAGTTTGGATTAGATATTTACTTTTTACTAGAAACAAATAAAAGCCGCGTGTAGATGGGAAAATGCAGCTTATGTGCGCTATTTGATAGTTTATATGCGAATGAACTCATGTCCAGGTATATAGCAACAAAATGTTGTTCCATATATGATTTATTTAAATTTTACATTTCTTAATTTGGTGTTTATGACGTCAATTTCTCACAAAAATGGCGGCTGCCATGACAGCTTTTTCTGGATCTTCAAAGCTCAATGATTTCTTTATTTCTACATTTATTTTCATGTTTTCACCAAAGAGCTCTTTACGAGTATTTTCTAATTGGTTCATTATTTGATGTGCGTTTTACTTTAACACCATGGTAAAAATAAAGACTTTGTTGAGCAAACCATGTTTTTAGCAACTGGGCTCTATGCTGTTACGAGGAGCATTTGAAATAAAGTGGCAACGTTCCATCTTTTTCATAACAGTAAAATGAGTTGTTATACATTTTATCGTGTAAAACAATATTTCTTCCTTTGGGTGATGTCAGTATTGCACATTGTAGGATCTGCAAGGTACGCATAAATGACACTCAAATCTGAAATCACGAAAACTTACCTATATAATTTTGACCCCCCTTAAACCCTACTTTTATATAGTAAAACTGGGGTTTACAGGGGTATACTTTATTTTTCTTATTGCTGCTCAAAAATTATAGACTGTGGGTACTCGATAGAACCGCCTCAGCTTTCAGTTTTTGGTGTTGAAATTTTCAATATATTTGAATAGGCGTATTTTCGTAATGTTTAGGGTTGGTAAGGAGGATATTCAAGATAGTCCTGTTCTGGGAGGCTGTCAACATCTGTGTCGGAAGGGGATGTTGCTGCTGTATAGATACTAGTAAAGGAAGGCTGGGTTACTATTGAAGAGTTGTCCAATATATTCACCAGGTTTTTTGTTGTTGTTGTTTTTTTTGTTTTTTTTTTTTTGTTTTTTTTTTTGTCTCCAATATTTAAGGCTAGGCTTATGCTCAAGAAGATTTGTTCCCGGTGGGGCAGGGGGTACCCCATTAATTGTTGCCAGAGTAGAAGAAGGACCGGGAACAGAAAACCTCACAAGTGCATAAACAAAGAGTACTTTGAAGGACTGAAGTAGACAATTTGATCAGGCAAGCCTTATAACTAACCGTCCATTGTTGCGACTACTTTTCAAATGTCCTTGTACGACCAGAAAAGACAAACAAACATGTGGTGTGGTCAGACCTTAATACTAAATCTCCGCACAATAGTAGCCACACTTACTGCTGGCAAACAGGTACACATGTATCACGTTACTGACAGGATAGCTATGATGGTTTTATATACCGTATTTGCCTTAAATACTCGGACGCTTTAAGGGAGCTTGACATACTTGGTAGATTTTTAGACATTTTTCAAAAAGGGAGACAAATTGTGTGACTTTCTATTTGCTTCCCTGCACATCAAGCCTCTTCTGAAAAAGGGTCTACTATAACAGGAAAGAATAAATGGTCTATTTTAAAAGGGAAGGTCTACTCTAAAATGAAAGTATTTGTTCTCACCGCGTGGGGCTGGGATGGTGGCAAATTTTTCCTTTTAGAACAGACCCCGTTTCAGAAGGGTGAAATAGCTATTTAGAAATAGTTACGTCTCCTCAAAGTATATCCGTTTTCCTTAAGTCCTTACCACTTTTATCCTTAAATTGGAACAAGTCGATTTTACCACTAGACATGCATGTGTCAGGTTGAAAACTGTGCAGACCTCATCAGAGACTGTTTTCTACCCCTGATCATACTGTGCTGATACACAGGCTGATCTGAATCATCGCCATTCACACACAGCACAAGGGAGGCTGATCAGAATCAGTCTACAGTAAAACTTGTTTCAGTTCTAAAATAAATACCGTATTCGACCTAATTACCGCACATACCCCTATAAGCGCACACAGTCAAGCAATTCCGTAGTCTTCAAAATACAGCCAGTGTACTTTTTGTTTACTTCTTTATACATGTAAAGGCATATGTTGTGGGAACCCATTTGAATTGCATCGACTTGTCGATGCAATTCAAATGTGTACCCACAACACATGCTCTTATAGAGAAAATCAGAAAAAAAAAAGCAACAAAAAAAACAAAACAAAAAAAAAAAAAAAAAAAAAAAAACACAACAATATCGCTTTTAAAGCATCATTTGATAAGCCCTTGCTAATCAGTTTTAAGTGTATCCTTAGTATATATTTTGCAAGTTTTCCAAGTATTTTTGAAAACCCTAAGCGCACTGTGCGGTAATTAGGTCGAATACGGTATGGTAGAGTTAGTGGGGCTTGACACACTTGGTATATGGTTTCTACATTTTTGCGCGGGAGGCAACTTTTATTACATCCTACTTGCTTTCCTGTATACCAAATCCCTTCGGAAAAGGGGTCTATTCTATGGAAAGAAATTATTCCCCTTGTGAGCAAATTATTTCCTTTTAGGGTAAATAGATCCCTTTTCAGAAGGGAGGCATAATGGGTTTGACAGAGTTGCTTTACTTGAATTTGTATTCAGTCCGCTTAATAGGTATCCGAATATTAAAAGCAAACACGGTAATAGCCTGAGCCAACAGTGAAGATCCTTCTCTGACCGTCGATATATTCTCCAGCATCCTCTAAGTCTGTAGATGGGCGATGAGGGTCCTGATCAGACTGGGCAGATGCATAGTCTGATCTGGGCATTTATTACCCGTATTACGGCATAAGGGCCATTTTCTTCCATTGTGCAGTGAATATTACGTATTTTGTCCTCGCTACCACAAATATTTACTTCTTTACCTGTAGCAAAAAATGGTTTTGTGACTTCTTTTGACCGCTTTTTTTTTCTTTGAAAATTTAAAATAAACTCTATAACGTGTGTGTTTGTGCTTGTTTCTCCTAATTACATTGGCTCGAAAAAGCTCTGAGACCATGAAAATTTGTTCTAGACATGGGTAGTTTGAGCCAACGAGGGTTAACCACTGCCCCAGATCAGGAGGCAAATGGGGATAATTTAGGGATATCTTTTCAATCCTCTATAAAATAATGGTATGTTGAGTGTAATAATTTGAATAGCCTCTATGAGGCGATTCTGATCTGTAAACACAACATAGTTTCATGATAAAATAAAAGAAATCCCTAAAGTGTCCCTAAATATTTTTCTTGAGCTATCGGAAGAATTTTCTTGGGACTCAAAGACGAGTTCTAATCAGCCACGGTAAACAAGCCATCGATGTTCGAAAAAAGGTAAGAGAAAAGTCCAGAGATTGCCACGTAGCATAGCACAGTCCAGGAAGTCATAGCAGCACAGCTAATTAAAATTGTTCAATCAAGCAGCAAGGCTTGTTAGAATTGTTATATTGTAAAAACAATTTGAGAGAACCATAATATACAGACAGTCATTGAAAAGATATTTTTACCCTATCGGTCCGATAGGGTAAAAATATATACTTTTATACTTCAACATGCATTTTTCATATCATAACTGATAAAGTATAAAACATACAACGGTAAGTAAGGTATAAGGATAACCAAAACATGTTAGATATGGTAGCATATAGTAATTAGGGCGAATGCTACCTGCATATATACAGAAAGACCTTATTAGTAAGTATGCCGCCATAACATGCCAGTACATTGTATACGTATTTTGTCGGTGGCTTACAGCTTTTGGCTTCGTCAGTCCATCAGACAGGCGTTGGGTCCTTAGTGTGCGCAACCCCTAGTTTTTGCCCGAATAATCTGAAACTCTACAGATGTTCTAGACAAAGCCTGGAGATGTGCGTAAATTTTAGTATTTTCATCAGATTATCTTATATCAAACAGGCACCAGACTCTTGGACTAAAGGGAACTGGATACAACTCATTACGAAAACCTGTCTATATAATACTGACCCCCTTAAACCCCATTTTTATATAGTAAAACTGGGGTTTACAGGGGTATGCATTATTTTTCTTATTTCTGCCCAAAAACATAGATTGTGGGTACTCGTTAGAACCGCCTCGCCGAGGCGGTTCTAACGAGTACCTACAATCTATGTTTTGACCAGAAGTATGAAAAATATCCGAATTTTTATCTGAAAATTTTAATTTTTTGGTGGTTAAAATGTTCAGTATATTTGAATAGGCGTGTTTCCGTAAAGGGGTATTTTCCGCCATTTTTACAAGGGAGACAGTTTTTGTAACTTCCTGTTTGCTTCTTACACATCATCTGAAAAACAAAAAGTTCCTCTCTAAAAGGAAAGAATTTGCTCCCGTTGGGGCAAAGCATTACGAAAACCTGCCTATTCAAATACATTGAAAATTTTATAAGCAAAAATGGAAAATTTTCAGATAAAAAATTCTGATATTCTTCACATTTCTGCTCAAAACATAAATTGTGGGTACTCGTTAGAACCGCCTCGGCAAGGCGGTTCTAACGGGTACCCACAATCTATGTTTTTGAGCAGAAATAAGAAAAATAATGTATACCCCTGTAAACCCCAGTTTTACTATATAAAAGTGGGGTTTAAGGGGATCAACATTATATAGGCATGTTTTCGTGATGGTGTTTCCTGTTAGGATAGACCCCTTTTTAGACGGATGGAAAAATACTTTGATAACGTTTTTTTCAACTGAAAGAGCATCCACTTTCTTTAAAACTCAGAGGTCATGATTATTGCCAGTCACGTCCGGCCTGAGTACCACAAGGCTCTGTTCTCGGACCAGTACTCTTTCTTGTTCGTATAAATGATTTGCCGGACTGTATTAGAACTAAGGTAAGTCTGTTTGCAGACAACCCCGCAGTCTGTCTTGCACTATCAAATATAAAGGACATAGCAGAATTATCTTACACAGCTTAACAAATGGCAACATAATTGGATATTGAGTTTAACCCCATAAGTGTGTTGTATCTAGCACATACTGAGAATGGTCTCAAATCCCTTTAATTTACACTCTCTATTACCAGATTCTATAAATACCCATAGAAAAGGTCAGAAAAAGCAGGCTTCGTTTTCCAGCAATTTTATTATAATATGAAATCAAATACATGTTCTTCTTGATAGCAACCTTTTCTGTTTCATTGATAGTTTAATACTATAGTGAAACAACGGGTTATCCATGCACTTTGAAGCGTTTTTTAAGCATGCACTGCATCCCGGCTTGAAATTCACTGTCGGTCCGTATGTCCGAATCCTCGAAACATCATAACGCCTTATATTAAATACACGGGCGTGCACTTGCCTCAGTGTCTTGGTTCTAGGGTCCGTCAGCCTAGGTTCTAAGCAAAGCTATCTGACGCGCAAGACATGTAGTCGGAGTTACTGATGGTTAATCGTTTATCCCGAACGGCTGGACTTTTTCCCGATGTTGGACTTTTTCCAGCTGTAGTGGTGTATGGATTCCAGACAACGGCCAATTATTTCAATTGGGGACGTACAAGTTTGTTGTAGGCTGTCTCTCTGACTTTTTATTATTCACTTGGCCTTGATGTTTCTTTACCAGAGTGCTAGCTGTTTGTCTTGCCAGAGATTCTGTGTGGGATTTCCTTGAGAAAAGTACCCTTGAAATAACCCTAAATACCTTCTAATCTGTTCTTGAACAGTAATGTCATCCGCGTACCTTACACTGGTGGTAACCACAAGGACACGACCATGTAATGTTCTTGAGCAGAGTTCCCCAGCGAGTGCCCCCCCCCCCCACCCCCCATCCCCGAGAGCCGGTTCCCCGACCCTGGGGGGTGGGGGGGGGGTAACTTAGGGGTAATTTTGGTACTGGTGTGCGAGCCAGTATTTCAAAACCTACCCCATTCATATACCTGGCCTTTGAAAAAAAACGGACCCATTCATATACTTTTGATCATCCAAAATGTTGACCTATTCATATACTGCCCTTTGATTTTTTTGTGCCCATTTTTTTGCTGGTTGTTACACAAATATCAGTCATTTCATGTAATACCGAGAGGATAAGCAGCCTCGAAAAATCTTTGAGCGAAAAAATATGTGCATATACCAGGACGTCAGAAAAATGGGGCCTTTCACATAGGAACCCAGAAAAATCGGGCCATTCATATACTTTTTGTTGAAAAAAGGGGGGGGGGCCAATCATATACCTGGCAGCGCTGAAAAACGCGACTATTCGGCACGCACATCCGTAATATGCCATATATAGGAAGTTACCCCAACGAGCCCCGACCCAATGTACTTAGTTTGCACTGGTGACAACCTCTCTGAGACAACCTCAAAGACCTGACCATGTATCCTTGGGTATTCTTGAACAGTAAAGAATGGAGACGAGGGAAGGGCAAGGCAATCAAAATTTTTAAGAATTGTTCAACAGTTTAGGTGACTGACTACATGATCTATTTGTAGGTTTGTGGTGAATCATACCACACCTGTGGGTGTCAGGTGAGAATAGACTGGTGCGCGACACTCGTGGATGTGAAGTAAAATATGATCGAGTAATAAATCGAACCAGTCTAAAATATAGTGTTTACTCTCTCCAATTAAAGAGTTTTAATTTGTTGGAAAGAAGAAGCGCGCATCGTTTCATAACATTCCAGAGGCAGATCTATATATTTTTGAACGAAAAAGGTAAAAATGTCGCCAAAATAGCGTCGTTCGACTGTTTAGTCTTGTTTGCACTTCAGCAAGTTCCGTTTGTGTCCGCTTTCCTGAGTCGTTATAAGTCCATTTTCTGGGTGGGGTATTCCAGGTATATTTTCCAGGTGTGCAGTATTCACATTTCTATGTGGACACTGAACCTACCGTATTATGTACTTCGTTTTATGTGTTGTTGTGGAAAATACAATTTCTTATGCCTAAAAAAAAAACAACTTTAATACATTTAAAAAAAAAAAAAAAAAAAAACTCGCCACAAAACTAAGAATCTAATACACAGTCATAAAATTCAAAACTTACGTTATCGATGAAAATAAAATTCACTATGAATCAACTATTTAAAATAGTTTTCTTTTTTTTTCCATGTAAATATACTCCTAATGAGTACCCGCAACATGTTTTCATGAAGAATCATTGAGGCGCTTCTAATGAGTACACACGTTTTCTTGGAGAAATAAGAAAGAGAAATATTAGTTGGCTACCCCTCTTATCAATCTGGAGTCATGAATAAGTACTCAGAAGAAGGCTAAAATAAGTATAACTAGTTTTCATGGAGAAATAAGAAAGAGAAATATTAGTTGGCTACCCCTCTTATCAATCTAGAGTCATGAATAAGTACTCAGAGAAGGCTAAAATAATTTCTTTCTACGGTCATTCTCTCCCTTCCGCTGATTCAAGAAGGGCAGTTGTCAGTTTCTGGCGAAAGAATGTGCACAATACTGGTTAACCGCTTAGAGGACTAAGCCTGCCCAGTAAACGTGTGGTTAGGTAAACTGACCGCGCTCGACATGACCCCATTGGGTTGACTGGGCCATAAAACCTCAACACAAACAAACAAAAGGCTAAAATAAGTATAACTAGAGCAAGTCGATGGGGCTCCATCGCATATCCCCACTTCAACACAATGTCAGTGCACATCAAAATTCCAAATGCGTTCCTCCAGTCCTCATCCATAGGGCTATTAACTGTGACAGTTTCAAGGTTCTAGCTTAAAAAGCCTAGGAGGAGTTGCGTGACAATAAAAAAAAAAAAAAGCCAAAATCCTACTTTTTGACCACTGGTGACCCCTAGACATGCCCCTGGGGCAAAAATTTTGCACCACTGTATTCTACCCTTCATTACCTTTGATTTGATATGCAACATGACTATGTTTGGACAAAATGTATTTTGGATCCTTCGGGGACCCCCCCCACCACCACCCCGCACCCCAGGGGTTACATCAAAATTCCGAATGTGTTCCTCCAGTCCTAATCCATAGGGCTATCACCTATGAAAGTTTCGAGATTCTAGCTTAAATGGTCTAGGAGCAATGGTGTGACAGAAGGACGGGGGGTATCACAATATCCCTGCTTTTTCTTCAAAAAGCGCTGGGATAAATATATTCTAGCCATTGGTGATGAGTCGGTCTCTCTAAACTGCATTATAAAACCAAGTAAGGACACCATTTTGACACAAATGACTCATGGGTTGATGCTTCGTTAAACCTGAACTCTTCATCATCATCATTTTCAAAACTGATGCTCGGCTATGAAATTTTGGCTAATTCCCAACTTTAGATTAGCATATATGCTAGTACAATATTGTATTGCTGTAATCTGTCCAGCCATACATGTATATGGCCCTGGTAAAGAGGTGTAAATAAGATTAGTTAAGGGTTAGATATATGGGTTATTTTTAGGTTCAGGGCTAGGTTAGGGTTTGATTTCAAAGTGTAAATTTAAGGTTAGATTAAGGTTTTGTGTACTGCTGGGGTGCCTGGGTCAGTGTCAGGTTAGGGCACAGACTCTACTGGGTCTATGGGTGGTTAGTATGAGTAGGTTCAGGGGTTGAAAAAATGCAAACTTGCTGTGACAACAAACCTGTGAACAATACTGATGTTTTCACAGCCCTCTTTGAATTATAAAATATTTTGCCTGGCTTTCAGGAAAACAGTGTGACAAAAGTACATGTATACATGTCTGTTATATGGTTATTAGCTGCCTTCTGGTTGTTCAAAGCACAATAAGGGGCTTGAATTATACCTCAGTACCTAGGGGCCCACCATTTAATATAATAATTTCCAAATTTTGAGATTTTTAATTGGCTGCTTATAACAATAACAATGCAGGTTCAGGGTCCTCATGGTACGTCTAGATAAGAGTGGGTATTTGGAAAATATTTTTTTTATTTCTCCACGAAAACATATGTTGTGGATACTCATTAGAAGTGCCTCAGCGAGGCGCTTCTAATGTGTACCACCACATATGTTTTCATGGAGAAATAAGAAAAATATCAATACTTTTGGTTTGAAAAAAAGCATCTTATCAAGAGGTATGTTCTCTTGAGAATTATGAAAATAGGGGTCGCAAAGCCATTCTCTAAAAAAATATGGATGGGCTAAATAGCGCAGCAGGTAGTACAGCTGACAGCAGATGCAGGGATTGCAAGTTAGAGATTGCTTGTGAAATCATTACTGTGGCCATTTTTCCCCTTCCTCTGATTCAAGAAGTCCAGTTGTCATTTGTTGGCAGAATTTTGTGCACATGAACTAATTAACTGCTTAGAGAACTAAGCCTGCCCAGGAAAAGTGTGAGTAGGACCTTGTAAACTGACTGGCTCGACAGTGTTGACTGAGAAGTAAAACACCAGATCAAACAAACAAACCAAAAAAGTAGGAGTTCCACGGCGCAATTTTACTAAGATTTTCTGGAAACATTGGAGTCTCGTCTATTAAAATTGGAGCACAGCTAGAACTTGATCCATATTTAGAATCAATGAGAACCATGCAGGTTAATTCAGAATGACTTCAGATGACTGTATCATTTTATTATGCCAAATTTGTATCGGTATGGTTGTAATAATAACATTATATTCTTACAGTCACATCAAGCCAGATACAGATTTATTGAAAGAATACTGTCAGAACATACACACTGTTTAACTTTTGGACACAGAATTATTGCCCTGAACTCATGGCTTCTAGTGTCAAAGTATGACTCAAGTAATAGAGAGACTTTATGATGGAGACTTGACCTCACTTTGAGTACCCAAGTGCTCATTGAAGCCACAATATGTGCTTCTAATGAGTACCCACAACACTACATTTTTGTGGAGAAATAGGACCACAATTAATTGGATACCCCCTTTTGTCTGTAGCTATGTATTTCTGTTTCAGATTAACTTGTCAGAACTGCCAAGATGTGTTTTTCAAAGACTGCCCTGAAGATGTTTATGCTTGTCATCAATGTCATCCTCTTTGTAAGTTTATATTTAACCCTGCAGGCAGACAATTTACATGAAATGTCGACTTATTTTCTTTGAAAATATATATATAAAAAAAATAAATAATATGTCTCAAAATTTCACCTACTGCAGTTGTGATTGGTGCTTTAAGAGTTAAGGACACTAGATACATATGCTAGATTTTCTGTCATTTTTTACAGGGGAGACAACTTTTCTTGACTTCCTGTTTACTTCCCTTCACACAAAGCACCCTCTGAAAAAGAGTTTACTCTTAAAGGAACGTAACTGCTCCCAAAGCAAATCTGTCCTTTTCCAGTACCCCTTTTCAGAAAGTAAAGGGGAGACTACCCCTGACGGGAGCATTAACCCTTACAGTGGCAAAAACATCTATACATTAGAAAGCAATTTTTACGGCAGTATAATGAAACAGTCATATGATTTTGCTCAATTGAGAACTTCAAATATATACAAACGTGGCATATCAAAACCGTATTGATACATACTGTCTCCTTTGCAAAACCTTTCATGGTGTTTGATTGTTTATATGTAAATGGAATATGTTTATATGTAAATGGAATATTTTGAAACTGGTTTGGTCTCAAATCTGCATGTTTTCAAATGCGGGACATTCTGATAATGACTAATGTTCCCATAAGTGATAATCAGGCCTTGTAATTAGACACCTAACAGTTGGCTTTCTTGTCCACATAAGGGATAATGCCCCTGTAAGAGGTAGTCGGCCTCGTAAGTCATATTCGGCACAAATATTTCAGTCCCCGGAACAAATGCTCGGGAAATTTAGCATCTTATGTATTTCAACGTAGATGTAGGTTGCAATGCATCTTATTTGATATGTTAAATGAGTATTTCATAGTCCAGATAGCTGAAAACACCTTCATATTGCACTGGAAAAGAAGTCAAAACAGGAATACCAGACTTCCCATCTCCGGGTGAAACTGAAATGAAAAATAGCCGCTTGTTTTTCCAAGCCAACACCTATCTTTTCTCTGGCGTAGAAATGAAAGTTGTTGGGAACAGCATTGTCCGATTTTTTCAAAATATGTCTGTGAAATTGACGAAAAATCAATAAATCAGGAGAACTTACCCGTTTGTTGACATTTGTATGTCTCGTAAGTCATAGCCGGAAGTTGGCGTAAGGATTTTGAGTGCATAACCAGTGACTACCCCTTACGAGATTACCCGGAAACACCTATCTTTTCCGACGTAGAAATGAAAGTTGTTGGGAACAGCATTGTCTGATTTTTCAAAATATGTCTATGAAATTGATGAAAAATCAATAAATCGGGAGAACTCACCCGTTTGTTGACATAATTTGTATGTCTCGTAAGTCATAGCCGGAAGTTGGCGTAAGGATTTTGAGTGCATAACCAGCGGCTACCCCTTACGAGGTTACCAGGTGTGTGTATAGATATATCTAAACCAAATGGCAAGCCTTTATAAAAATGGAAACATTACCACTTAAAATGGGGGCGTGTTGTTAAAAAGTTAGGATTTTAGCCCAGATTTATAGTGACAGTGTTGTACTTGCCATATATACCGGTATTCTAAATAAACGGTGTAGACTCAGATAAAACTGCTCCAAAAAGAATACAGTACACTTCAACCTCTTTATAACACGGTTCATTATAACACGATTTTGGATATAACACGGTTCAAAGATGGATCCCAAAAATGTATAGATTATATTGAAAAATGACCATAAATGGTCATTTTTCAATATAATCTATACATTTTTGTTTGGATATAACATGGTTGTTTAACTAAAACGGTTTATGCTATGGACCCCAACAATAGTGTTATAAAGAGGTTGTGGTGTAGTTTTATCTGGGTCTAGTCTGTTTGCCATTCTGTCAATGATTTTAGACACATCACAGTTCACAGTGTACCTCAGTCAGTTGCATGATTAGCTCATGACTAGCTACATACCTCTTCTGTGCAAAATCGAGTCACACTAGTGCCGCTAAAAAATTGAGAGGTGAAAAATATCAGTAAATACCCAGTATGCATCCATGGTTTGACTGTCACTTTCTAGGTCAAGGTGGTTTCACAGGGTATTTCCCGGTCATTCTGCAGAGAACTGTCCTAGATTTTCCCATCCACTAGACATTTGCCATCCTTAGAAATGCAACCCCCATAGACTTTGGGATAATGAGAGTGAATTACATGTATATGCTTTCATGGAGAAAAAAGAAAAATGTCAGTAATTTTGGATAGAAAAAGTGCTTTATCTTGACTATGAATTAAGTTGATAATTATGGTTACAGTTTTTATTATTGTTGCAAAAAAACTGCTAGCATAGCTCCAGATAAATTAATGCATTTTTTTTTTTTCAAACAAAAAGTATTGTTATTTTTTCTTATTTCTCGACAAAAACATATGTTTTCACTGAGAAGTAAGAAAAATATTTACTAGATACCCACTCTTATCTAGAGATATGTTCTAGGTACTCTTTGAAATTACTTTGACGTGGCGAGTCCATTGAGTACTGAGTAAATATAAGAAAGATAATTTCCTGATATGGCATTTTTCTGCACCTGTGTAATGGGTGCAATATTTTTATGTTTCAGCTATGTGGTGGCGTTGTTTTGGCTCTAGGTATATGGGCAGTAGCAGACAAAATTTACATAACAGATCTCATCGGAGGTTACCAGTTTGCAAATGCTGCCTATCTGATGGTAATTGCTGGTACCATTCTCTTCCTCATATCATTCCTTGGCTGTCTGGGAGCCATCAGTGGGAAGAAGGTCCTAGTGATTATAGTGAGTTTATTTTATTGTTTTTAGCCAGACTCAGTAGCCCAGTTGGTAGCAGGTCTGAGCTCCAGGGTTCATGAGTTGGAATCCCAGCTTGCCCACATAACTGTCAAAGTGGAGATTGATCATGAAATAATTTCTATGGTTCTTCTCTCCCTTCTGCTGTTTCAAAAAGGGCAGTTGTTTGTTACTGTTGAAAGTATATGTACAAGTACTGGTTAACTGCTTTGAAGACTAAGCCTGCATAGAAGCTGTGAGTAGGTTAACTGGATGTGCTCGACATGACCCGAATGGGTTGACTAGGCTGTAAAACTTAACTCATACAAACATTTAAGCCACTGCATGTAAAGTATTTTTCTTACCAGATGACTTGTTAAGGAAGAATAATTTTTTTTATAATAATTCTTAGATAACTTTCTTGTTTCACCATAAAAACATATGTTGTGGGTATGCTGAGGCACTTCTAATGACTACCCACAACATATGTTAATATGGAGATCTGGAGAAAATTAGCCCAGAATCATCATCAAATACTCCACTTTAACAAGTCCTCTGTTTCTTAATATGTTACCAAGTATAAGGTTCAGTATTAGGGGTGTAACGATACACCTACCTCACGATACGATACGTATCGTGATACTTAGCTCACGATACGATACATATCGTGATACTTTTAATCAGACAGACAGACTGACACACACACAGCCTGGCCATACTATAAGCTCACTAGTGAGCCTACGGCTCAGGTGAGCTAAAAAGTGGGGTTTAAAGGAATATTTGTTGCATAGTTTTGGTAACATGCCATCCTTTGCAAATAAAGTGGGATTCTGTGACTGTCCAAGTCAACCAAGTTCGGTTCTCTGTCTTTTTGGCCCCTAAACATGCTCATTTTCTCCGGTTTTTTGCTCCAGTCCGCCGCGATCAGCAGTGACAAATGCTTCGAAGGTCAAGGTTATGGATTCGGCCTAATTTTATACCTAAAATGCATTCATGACAGGAGCGTTCGGCGCCATAGAAATAACTGTAAACTTCATATTTTTTAGATGTCTGACTTTTTTATTTCATTCGAAATCTGTTAATAAACTAATATAGAACCATGTTATGGAAGATATAATCATTAAAACACTATTTCTTTCACGAAAATTGAGGTATTTTTATGGGCCAAACAGTCTATTGTTGCGAGTCCTTTTTAGCCGAACGGAATACGGTAGTTGTCGTAAGGCGAAAGAAGATGCTTACATCGATAATTAATGCATCAATAAAGCAAAATTAAGTAGGATTCAACATAAAAACAGTATTTAAGCAGTTTCTCTGCTATTTTTTTTCTTAATTTTCTCTTTTGAAGAAACTTTTTTGGGTGAACCGAACCGAACCGAAATTACCAAAAACGGACCGTGAACCGAACTGCCAGCTTCGTACCGCGGTGAACTGTACTTTCGGTGAATCGTTATCCCTCTACTCAGTATTGTGCATAGATCGTCTTCTTAGGAAGCAATTCACATTCAGAGCAGTGCTTTGTACTTTGTGGCAAAACTATGAAAAATTAAATGGTTATCTACTATACATGTATATACCTACCAGAATGCAACATGTTAATCTGTACATTACGAAAAAATGCCTATTCAAATACCTGTATATTGAAAATTTTACAACCAAAAAGAGAAAAATTTTCAGATAAAAAATTCTGATATTTTTCATATTTCTGCTCAAAACATAGATTGTGGGTACTCGTTAGAACCGCCTCACCGAGGCAGTTCTAACGAGTACCCATAATCTATGTTTTTGAGCAGAAATAAGAAAAATAATGTATACCCCTGTAAACCCCAGTTTTACTATATAAAAGTGGGGTTGAAGGGGGTCAAAATTATATAGGCATGTTTTCGTGATGAGTAGTACCAGAAGTTCGTCTAATTAACAAGTCATCTGTAGCATGCAAATTATTATTTTTGTTTTTTTCAGTTCCTGATTGTCTTGGTTATTGTGTTCATTCTACTGATGACTACCGCCATACTTGCAGCTATCTTCCAAGAAGATGTAAGTAATTATTTTTGTTATATCTTTGGCATGTTGAATTTAAAAATTAGCAGCTAGCTGACATTTTAAGATACATATCACATACCTACATAATCTGGTTGATACTTAGAGATCAGTGGTTCTGTAGCACCTCTGACTGCAGATCTAGGCTCACAAGTTCAGCCACATAACTTGTGTGCAGATTGATCACATGTTTTTATGGTTATTTTGCTTTGCTGCAGTGCAGTTCCTTGCTAAAGTTTGGGGATTTGTGATGATGTGCAGTCAACTATGTCTGTTTAGTTCTTAAATTATATATACTTTTATCTTTGAAATAATTAGACCCTTTTTTATATGAACCATAACAAAAAAAGAATAGACCTTAAAATTTCGTACACCAAAGTGTCTGGCAAAATGGCATATGCAGTTTAGACCCTGATCAAACTGCTCCTGAAGGAGCAGTCTGATCAGGGTCCACACTATTTGCCATATTATATTTACGTATTTTAGGAAACAACTGCATAAAAAGCCAAAAAAAAATGGTAAAAAAGGTATGGAATAAAGTGTTCAGAATTTTAGGTTGTTTACCATATATTGCATGCTAACAGTGAAGGCAAAGATCAAGCAGCATGTCTATGCAATCATGGCCCAGTTGTTCAAAGCGTCGTTAGCTTAACGAGCTCGTTAAGCGTCATTTTGTTAACTGTTTTAGCGGATTCAATATACAATATTCTGATATTTTTTGCTGAAAAAATGTGAGTAGCTTTTGCACAGCAAAAGCTACTCACATTTTTTCAGCAAAAAATTTCAGCATATTTGCGTATCACTCGATGTAAATTTTAAGGACATCGTTAGCTTTGAACAACTGGGCCCAGCACGTCTATGCAGTCTGATCATGGCGTTCACAGTTTGTTTACGGAGCTGTTGAATGCTGTATTTATTAAACCTTAAAGTGCCAGTCCTAATACATGTATATAATGTAGTAGCAGACACTGTTCTTATTATTATTTTTTTTTTTAGAGCAAAATAATATGGGTTGGCATTTCATGTGAAGATGATGAGCCTTTTTCCTGTAAAAAAGCAGATGATTCACATAAAATGCCAAGCCTTATATTCTCTGAAAATGACAAGAAAATTAAGAATGTCGTCTGTTTCATTTGCAATGCTTTAACAAATAAAGCAGACCAAAGCATTCTGTACAGATGTGCAAGTTAATTGGTGCCGTCCGACTGGAGACCAGGAGGTCGTGGGTTCAACCCCTGACGAGGTCGGCAACATTCTTGCATGGAGATTGATCATGAAATAATTTCTACGGTCATTCTCTCCCTTCCGCTGATTCAAGAAAGGCCGTTGTTAGTTTCTGGCGAAAAAATGTGCACAAGACTGGTTAACCGCTTAGAGGACTAAGCCTGCCCAGTAAACGTGTGGTTAGGTAAACTGACCGAGCTCGGACATGACCCCATTGGGTTGACTGGGCCGTAAAACACAGCACGAACAAATATATCACACTTACCCTAAATGTTGGGACACATTTACTACTTACATACTTGTCTTAAACAAAGCTCTTGATAAGGCGCTTTTTTTTTTTTCAACTAAATTGTATCTATATTTTTCTTATTTCTGGAAGAAAACATATGTTGTGGGTACTCATTAGAAACGCTCGCCGAGGCGCTTCTAATGAGTACCCACAACATATGTTTTCTTCCAGAAATAAGAAAACTATTATCTGATACCCACTCTTACCTAGACCTATGCTTAAAATTTGAAAAAGTTTATTTTACTACATGTACCTCTTGATGTATCTAAAATATTGCTGTTTTTATGGCAAAGAGTGTAGATCCTGATCAGATGCTGCATTCTGCAGCATCTGATCTGGGTCTACACTGTTTGCTAAGGCCTGTCTGTCCCAATATTGAGGTTTATCATGGTTTGACATGTTGCAGCAAATGTTTTCTATTTTCAGATTGAGTCGAACTTGCAGCAGCGAATGAGTCAAACAATTAGTGAGCAGTATGGTTATGACATCAGTTATAATGAAGATAATCAACGAGTAACAGCCAGCTGGGACAAGGCTCAGACAAACGTGAGTAAAGCATACATTGTGTAACTATATAAGAAGAACATCTGTTGTGGATACTCATTAGAAGTACCCAACTCTTTCCCCTCTAGTGGCAACTTGTGTCGTCTGCTGATAACCTTTGCAAACAGTTTGGTCCCCGATCAGGCCCGGCAAAATGTTTGGCCTAATCTGGATCCAAACTGTTTGACATTCTGATGGTATTCCTGAAAGATTTTTTGAAGAAAAAAAAGAATTAAAAAAAAAATCCACAGATGAAAAAAAAAAGCATGCAAAATTACCCAGCATGCAAACAGCTAAACTTTCTTAATCTTCAAAGCCCAATAACATTCCTAATTCTCAGTTGATAAAAAATTCAGCAAAATTCTTGCATAAAAAACTTTTTATTTTCATATTTTCATCAGTGGAACCTCGATAATACAAAGTCCAGTGGATCAGGCAGTTTTGTTTGAATTATCTAGATTTTGACTAATTGAGGGTTAAAATATATACCTATGGTTCTATTGGGACTTCAAAATTGCTTTGAATTATCAAGAATGTTGAATGATTGGAGGTTGAATTAAAGTGGTTTGCATGTATGGAAATGGGAAGGAACAAAAACTGATTCCCTTGTAAATCAAAGTACTGACAGCACTAATGGGTTTTTTGTCTCTGAGTGTAGGCTGGAAAAATGGTCCTGAACAGGGCTGTAAGACTGTTTAATCCTCCTGTAATTTAAGCAAACAGCTATAATTCTATGGTATCTGACCTGGATCTCCACTGTTTGCCAATGTCCCAGTCCAGGTTTTACAGATAACCCTCTTTATACTGCATTCTGATGTCACAGTGACAAGAATAGTGCTGCTATAAATAACCATTGCCTGGATTTCATCTAATGTGCAGTTTGATTTCATTGGTCAATGATAATCATGTGGACAACTACCTAAGGAACTTTTGGCATTTGTATAGTATGGCTTGATTGTAAACAATGGAACCAAAGATGACAGAAAATCTACCAAATGTATCCAGTCCACTTAACTCGTAATGCAATCAGCAAAATTGTAGCAGACTGCTCTCTAATTTTCTCTATTATTTTTCAGAGAAAATAAGACTTGGCATTTCATGTGAATCATCTGCCATGATGCAGAATCTTATTTTTTCTGAAAAAGTACAAAAACAAAAATAGAAATGTCATTTGCTTCTGTAGTGATTAGCACTTAATGGGTTAAAAAGAAGTCTATGTGGCATATGCATTCATTAGCACAGTCTTGCTTTCTTGGGCCTGAAGTCACAGTTTCTAAATGCCACTGTATCCTTATCATTCTCACCGTAGATGTCAGATATGCTTTTTATCTCACCTGTACAAAAGTACAGGTAGACTATAGCAGTCAATATGCCACCAGTGTCGGCATCAGTGTGGTTAAAGAATTTGGTTAAAGGTTTTAAAAGGCTATATCTCCTGAACCTCTGGATGGGAGAGGTCATACATGCCCTGATGCTAGATACTGGTCTGAAGTTCTGTGCTGTACCATCCGGACCCACATGAGTGACCTTGAGGTCAAGGCCACAGACTTAGAAAAAAACTATGTTAATTTTTTGGTTTAAGTTTTTAGAGGCAAAGCATGATTCAGGCAAGCTATGCTATGCTGTCCTGTGACAGCTCTTATTCTTGTACTAGTGGTCTGCAGATTACTTGACTACAGCACACTCATATCTGCAATGCCTTGTTTGAAGTCAACTACTGTTACCATAAGGATGGGTGCTAAGGGCTTAATGTACTGAAACAGGTGAAGAAAGGGGGCATGCTAGTTGGGTTTCTTCTTTCCTGCATTATCATTTGCTTTTTACCTGATACTCTATTTCTATTTTTCCTCACATCAGCTAGTTCTTTTATACACTGTCATTTGAACCAGTCTCGATGGCTCAGTCGGATGCGCGTTAAGTTGATGATCAGGCAGTCACGGGTTCAATTTCCGCCGTGTCTGGCAACATTCTTTCAAATTCATGGAGTTCGGTCTTGAAATATTTTCTTCAGTCATTCTCGCCCTTCCGCTGATTCAAGCTGAGTACTTGTCAGTTTCTTGTGAAAGAATGTGCACAAGTATCAGTGAACTGCTTAGGGGACTAAGCCTTTCCAGGAAAAAGTGTGGTTAGGTGAACTGACCTGCTTGACAAGACCCTAATGGGTTGACTGGACTGTAAAACCTCAACCAAACAAATAAACATTGTCATTTGCTATTACCTGATACTCTATTTCTCTCTATCTGTGATTTAATTTTTATGTCTCCAGGGATCAATTTTAGCACTTGCTAACTTGCTAAATGCTGGTTAATTTCCTCAAAAAGCAAGCTGCAATTTTTATCACTTGCTAATTCTAGCAAGTTGGAAAGATTCTCTTTAATTGGCGGAACCTGAGGCATTGAGGCTGAAGTTTTGCAAATTCTTTTCCAAAGCAATGACGGTATTTTTCTTACTTTTCCCAGAAAACAGGTTTTGACATTACATGCAAATTGTCTCCTATTTTTTCCAGAAAACAGGTTTTGACATTACATGCAAATTGTCTCCATAGGAGACAATTTGCATGTAATTTCAAAACCTGTTTTCTAGGAAAAATAAGAAAAAATATTTTAAAATGTCTCTGAAATTTTTACCCAGAGTGCTAAGGTTTAAAGCCACATTTAACAGTGTTTATAAGTGTGAAAAAGCAAGTTGGCTGAAAGGTTTAGCAAGTAAAAAAATAATGCTACTTGCTAATTTTAGCAAGCTGTCAAAAAAGTTAAATTTGAACCCTGGTCTCTATTAAAGCGTATGTTGTAGGGACTTATTAGAAGTGCCTACTGTCCTTTCAACGTCTTTTGGAAAGTCGTTTTTTGCCTGGCGCTGTACACAGAAGAAGTAAATTTGCAAACTTTTGTCATGATTTAATGCAAAACCATTTGTCGTAACTACCTAAGCACAAAAAGATTTATTCTAGTCATTGGTTTTTAAATCGAGTATTTTCACTTTTCCCCATAGTAAAAATGAATGCAAATTATGGAGAAATCTGTAGGGTAGGTAACTTGGAGGCAGATTTTCAACAAGTTCCGCTTCTTCAAATTTTCTGAAATTTTCACAATATTGTTGAAAAACATCAATAATTTAAATTCTGCAAAGAAACTTGAAAACTCTTAATAAAAAATTCCAAAAAATCACTTTACTATAGAAATTGCATAGGTCAGACAATTTTTTGGCCATAAATTTAATTTTAGGGTACATATTTGAGAACAAAACACAGAAACAGAAAAGACAAATGGTTTCTGATAAGATATGGTCATTCAGAACAAAATATTTTCATCTGAAATAAAACGCCAAGCAAAAAACGTCTTTTTTAGTGATGTCGAAAAGACAGTAGGTGAGATGCTTCTATTGAGTACCTACATGTACATCATATGTTTTCATGGAGAAATAAAGAAAATGTTATATTGATATGCCTTCTTATGGTAGCTATGTATTATAAATGGTGGAAAATATTACAAAGAAAAGTAATGTTAGAACGCTTCTGCATGATTGGTAAAAATTTCAGCAGGCAACATTTTGAAATAGTTTTCTCGTTTTTCCCAGAAAATATGCTTTGGCATTTCATGCAAATTGTCTCCTAAGGAGACAATTTGCATGAAATGTCAGAGCCTAATTTCTGTGAAAATTATGTAAAATATTATCAATTTGCCATCTGCAGAATTAGTCCAGGGAGTGGTGAAGGTTAACTCAGTTCATGTGAACTACAACTGTATTTGCTTTCAGTTGGAGTGCTGTGGTGTGGTGGATCATGGCTGGTATATATATCAGACTTCCAGATGGTTCCAACAACAAAATAACCTAAATCCAGGTTATTTTTATGGTTCAAACATAAACATAAGTAAGTTATGTTACTTTAACCCTTGCCATGCTAAGTAAATTCAGATGCCATGTCCACTTCTAATTGCCAGCCCATTCAGTAGATAACTTGAGCCAGGTTGTTAATACAAATTCATATACTTAATGACAAACAGTGCAGATCCAGATGAGTTGGCTTCTTCAGAAGCCATCTGATCTGAAGAAGCCAACTGATCTTGGATCTACACTGTTTGCAAAGACAAGAGTATATCTGGGCTCAGCACAACCAGGTTAAAATACCTGTATATTGTGAGTATACCCTCCAAGAAACAGTACTGTATAAAAACTTTTCTATTTTCTATGCATTTCAATATAAAAAAATTGGTGGTTTTATCCAAATTTAGGGTCAGATTACATTGCATTTTGAAAAGTTGTTTTTATGACAATAGTGGTGGGTCATTAAAGGTCCACTGCAATAAATGTCATGTGTTGTACTGAAACTTCATTTTCTGTCTGTCAGGTCTTTGCTTAGCACTTCAAAGTTAATATTTAAGCTAATGGTGGTATGTGTTAGTCCTATTATAACACCATATGACTTAATTTTCAACAAATCATTTGCAGATATGGGGAATCAAAAGTATGTCCCGGAGAGTTGCTGTGTGTATTCCACCAATATGGGTCAGTATCTGAACGTAATTAACTGCCAGAGCCCACAGTTTGGACCTCCTCGCACAGCTGACCTTACTGCAGCCAGAAATGATGCATTGCATTATAAGGTAAGTTAATTTATTAACTACATATATGAAACTATTTTTAGTAATTTCTGCAGGAAATTTGTGTACAATTTACAATTTCTTGGAGATACATGTAATATTTTCTTCTAGAGCTAAGAAATATTTCCTTTAGAATACTATCACGCTACATGAAAAGTTAGATGACATAACGTTGCAAAGCTTTTTTACATCATTTGAAAAACATCAAAAATTATAAAACAGAATCTGAAGATAAAACAGTTATGGTATGTAATAAAGTTAATACACATGATTTAAAATACATGAAATATTTACCTCAAGCCTTGCAAATCTTCTAAACGAACTTGTATTAATCCACTTGTTTGTTTATTGAATATGGAAATTTCTTTGGGAATGTTTCCTGTATTTTAAACCCAGGGTGCATTTGGGCTGGCTTATCAAAGCCAAAATGTCAACTGACTATTAGTTCTTTCACATCGATGTTAGTAATCACCCTAAATTGAAAACAGGTCTGTGAATGTTCCCCTTGCTGACAGACTGATTTTCTCTTAAATTTTGCTATGAAATGCATGGTCACACATGAATTAACATTTTGTACTCAATGTCTATTGTTTGAATCACTTAACATATCCCCAGAACATATTTGAAGCCAGGCTAACCATAGATACATGTAACTGGATTTCTTATTGGAACTACATGTAATTGACAATTAACCCTTGTCCTGCTGAGCCCGGATATACCCTGCCTTTGCAAACAGTGTAGATCCAGATCAGTTGGCTTCTGAAGAAGCCAACTGATCTGGATCTGCACTGTTTGCCATTAAGTATGTGAATTTGTATCAACAACCAGGATCAAGTAATCTGATTGGCTGTAAATTGGAAGTAGGCGTGGCATCTTAATTTATTCAGCATGACAAGGGTTAAGAGTAAGTCATACATTTTGGTTTTGATGTCACAAATGAGAATGCAAAAATGCGTGGCATGAACAAATATGTATTGAAGCGAGAGACTGTAGTAGATGGCACTTATTTGCCGGTATTAATTGGTATAAATTAAAGGAAAATGATTTGCTAACATGAGGCACAGAGACTCGGAAATGGCAAAGTGTTCAATACCTTGCACCAGTAAATTATTCTGACTCAGACATACAATACGTAAGCACAAACAAAACAGAATGTTTTTTTTTTTAATTTGTTACAACAAATAATTTATACCTGACTTATGAATACTCTATAGTGCAGGTTACTTCCAGTAAAACTAAAACTTCATTAATGAGTGCACAACGCAAAGAAAAAGTGTTGTTGTTTTTTTCGAATGAACAAAAGGACAGAACATTTATATAAGGTAATTGATTGCTAAAACATGCCAATCGATAATCATATTTCTATTGTTTATTGACTAATTAACATATATTTCAATTAATCGCACCAGCCTTAGGGTGCATTAATGTCTATTTGATTATTTGCAGACTAAATAGAAATAGCATTTTGAAGCATTTTGATTTTTTACAGAAACTTGGCTTGACATTCCACGCATATTGTCTCAGGAATACATGAATAGTGATCAGGCCAGGCTCCATAGAGCAGTTTGTTGCATATCAGGGCCCAGTTGTTCAAAGCTAACGATGGTGTTAGTTAACGATTCATTAAAATTTACATCAAGTCATATGCAAATATGCTGAAATTTTTTGCTGAAAAAATGTGAGTAGCTTTTGCAGTGCAAAAGCTATACTCACATTTTTTCAGCAAAAAGTATCAGAATATTGTACATTGAATCCGCTAAAATAGTTAAGGAAATGACCCTTAATGAGCTTGTTAAGCTAACGACGCTTTGAACATGTGGGCCCTGACTGTAGATCCAGAGATCACAAGTTAGAATCCCAGCTCAGCCACATAACTTACCATAAAATCATTTTGGTGGTCATTCTCCCCCTTCTGCTGATTCAAGGATAGTTGTCAGTTACCGTATTTACCCTAAGTATTTGGACACCTCAACTCCTTACCATATATGTTCTAAAATTTGAACCAGTACAATTCACTACCCGATGTTGTGTCTAAAAACTGCTGGATGAGTGGCAAACAGTGTAGACCCAGATGAGACACCCCAGATGAGACGCCGCGTTCTGCGGCGTCTCATTTGGGTCTATACTGTTTGCTCAGGCCTGCCTGTCCAAATACATATGGTAAATACGGTACTGGTGAAATTATTGTCACAAGCACTGGTTGATTGCTTAGAGGGCTTAGCTTGTCGAGGAACAGACTAACTGACTGGCTCAACATGATCTTAGTAGTGTTGAATGGACTGTAAAATTCCAACTCAAGCCAAAAAATAAGCAACCAGTGTAGATTCTGATCATATTGCACAGATGTGCATGGTGATCTGGGCCTATGCTGATCATGAGATCTATTTCTATGTGAAGGGTTTGAACTGTTTTGTATTTCAGGGGTGTTATGCAGCAGCTAGAGAATTTGTATCGAGCCAGTCAACACTGATGCTTGGCATAGGCTTTTCGTTCTGTGTATTTCTGGTAAGGCATCACAGTTTCAGAATAGGCAATTTTTAACCTTTAAAATGCCAAGAAAAAACCTGCATCTGAAAATATTGTCTGTTTATATCGTCTGCTGAATATTCTTGCAAACTTTTCAAATCTGTTCTTGCATGCAGGCAAACAGTGTGGACCCTGATCAGACTGCTCCTAAAGGAGCAGTCTGATCTGGGTCCACACTGTTTGCAAAAATGACTTTTAAAACCACAAGCAGATGACAAAGCAGACGACAGTGGTTGTGATTGGCAGTTTAAGGGTTAACCTAATTTAATTTTTATATTTTTATTATTTCACCACAAAACCATATTGTGGATACTAACTGAAATCACCTGGCCCCAGTTGTTCAAAGCTAACGACATCGTTAGTTAACGATTCGTTAAAATTTACATCGAGTGATAGGCAAATATGCTGATATTTTTCGCTGAAAAAATGTGAGTAGCTTTTGCAGTGCAAAAGCTACTCACATTTTTTCAGCAAAAAATATCAGAATATTGTGTATTGAATCCGCTAAAACAGTTAACGAGATGACCCTTAACGAGCTCGTTAAGCTAACGACGCTTTGAACAACTGGGCCCTGGTTGAGGTGATTCCAGTGAATAGCCATAACATAAGAATACATACCTTCTGACGTGTGCTCCATGAAGACTCATATCAGCATGTGTATCTGCAGTCTAATGAAAGTCTTCATTGTCTGTTTGAAGCATCACGAAAACACGCCTATACAATTTTGACCCCCTTAAACCCCACTTTTATATTGTAAAACTGGGGTTTACAGGGGTATACATTATTTTTCTTATTTCTGCTAAAAACATAGATTGTGGGTACTTGTTAGAACCGCCTTGATGAGGCGGTTCTTACGAGTACCCACAATCTATGTTTTGATCAGAAATATGTAAAATATAGGAATTTTTTTATCTAAAAATTTTCATTTTTTTGGTGGTAAAATTCTCAATATATTTGAATAGACGTGTTTTCGTAATGGAGAGTTTGCATTATTGGCTATCCAAAATGTTATTATTAAAATCATTTGATTTGCCAAGGAACAATATTTGCCAAATTCAATATTATCATTTGCCGTGACATCATCAATTTTCCTGACGTCACATTATTATGCCAAACTGACACACTAATTCTACTGACTTATAACACCCAGTAATTGTGCATGCAATTTGCAGGAAGTGCAGTGCTCTAGCACAGTTGTTTGAAGTTGTTTTAAGTCGGTAGAATGAGTGTGTCATTTGCAATATAATGTGATAGCGGGATAATTGATGACGTGGCGACATCACATCATGTTGTTTGGTAACTATCAAAAAGATTATAATCAGTTATAATAAACATGAAACAATAATGCCCCACCACTTCTGTATAGCAGGCTAGATAAATGTCAAAAATTAACGAAATTTGCCAATTAACAACCCCAAAGCAGATCTCCACAACATGTGGATATAAAATGTATTAATAATTGTCTTATTCCTATACAAAAATGTTGTGGGTACTCATTAGAAGCAGATCAGTGAGGCACTTCTAAGGAGTACCCACAACAAAGTTTTTCATGGAAAAATAAACTATTTGCCTGAATATAAAAAGTGTTGATAATTTTTCTTATTTCAACATGAAAACGTGGGTACTCATTAGAAATGCCTCAATGGGGTATTTTGAATGAGTACCCAAAACAAATATTTTTTAAAAGAAATATGAAAAATATCTGGATACCCCTCCTATTTTGTGATGAATCATAAGGATATCATTAAATTAAAAAAAAACAAAAACACTATCTTACTTTTTACTGCAAAACCTGCCACACTGTATGGATTAACTGTCTTATTTCTGCCGTTATACATTTGTTATTCTCTGGTTCCATAGTATTATAGATCCATCAAAATACTGATTTTCAAAATAAATGTGGTAGTTTCTCCAAATATTAGTTCTGCAAATAGTAGTGGGTGGTTGGGTGGTGCGAAGGTGTCATGTATCTTTTGTCACCCGGGGCGTCCAGCTGATATTGGCTTATAGTTGGGCAAGGCCTGCTATCCTTGTAGCAGGTAAGGGTAGGGAGGTGATGTTTTTATTTCTTCTGTTTCTTCACTTTCATTCCTGTTTCTCTTTCTTCCCTGTCCCTCCCTTTCATCTCTTCTGCTATCTCTTCTGTCTATTTTCTCCCTTTCTCTGGGAGACGACACAAAATGACCCACAAGGGTTGACGTGTCGTTAAACCCCAACTCAATCAATCAAATCTGCAAATAGTAATTCCTGAGACTTGTAGTGCTCTATCTAAAATGACATTGCTGTTTAGTCCTTGATTGATTTCTCGTTTCTAACATCAACTGATGTTACTGACTTTGATGTGAATTAACTTAATAGAAATGAAAGATCTGATTTTGGTAATATGATAACAGAAAGTAAAATCCATGATTTTATGTAAAATTCAATATTATCATGAGCTATTCACAACATATTTTTAACTATGCTAATATACAGTCAGCTCTCATTATCACAAACTCCTAGGGACCAGAATGCTTGTTTTGAGATAACTGTACATAGGTCTAGATAAGAGAGGGTATCAGGTAAATACTTTTCTTATTTCTCGACAAAAACATATGTTGTGGGTACTCATTAGAAGCGCCTCGGTGAGGCGCTTCTAATGAGTACCCACAACATATGTTTTTGTCGAGAAATAAGAGAAATATAGATACTTTTTGGTTGAAAAAAGCGCCTTATCAAGAGCTATGACTGTAGTTTGAGATAAAAGGAGTTGAAATGTAAAGAACATATAGCAACTTAAATCATTGTTGCATTTTAGTTTAAGCAGAAGTTTGAGTTATCAGTGTTTGAGATAATGAGAGTCAGCTGTAATAGAATTTTTTTTTTTTTTTTACATTTCAGATTACAGGCATAGTGATCAGCATCATGTTCTTCTGCAAATTAAACAGTGGCTCTGAATACTTGGGAGACAGGGAACCAATGGGATACAGATAGTTCCGCCCATATAGCTACTAATATAGTATTTTAACGAATTTTAGTTTTAACCAATTGTAATAACATTCTAGCGTGTAAGTCGTATATCAAATATACTGATGTACTAACCTTGAAATGGCATATTATGGAACATCTCCGCAGAAGAGGGGATACATTTAGGGAGTTTACTCCATTCTCAGTGCATTCAGCAGACAAATATAGTAAATGACAAACTGATATTTTTTGTATCTTCCCAGAAAATGGATTTTGACATTTCATGCAAGTTGTCTCCTCAGCTGAGATTTTTACCCAGCATGCTAAGTGTTAAGGCAATAATGAATAAAACATGGGAAATAGCATATACCCCATATGGCATAGTCCATATGGGCATAGCAAAGACCCAGAACAGACTACACATTTGTGCATTCTGATCAGTGTCTTTGTTTTCAGCTGGTTGGAGCCGTGGCTCTTTGACTCTCCACACAGTGTCCAGCAAAGTCTTGAATCAGACTGAATGCACAGGCTGGTCTGGTCATAAAACTTTTTTTCATGCTCAACTCAGCTGAGCACGAAATTTTCTGTGCTAATAAATATGAAAATGCCAACTTTTGTTGGCATTTTCATATTTATTGGCAGAGAAAATTTCATGCTCAGCTATGTATAGCAAGAAAGAATTTGCAATTGTTTGTAATTTGAGAAACTGAGTTGAGCATGAAAAAGTTCATTTCATAAGGTACATTTTCTCACTTTGTAGCTCATATGAGATGGGTATGTTTGAAACTTAAAGGAAGCTGGAATATCTATAACCACATCAACTGGCAACTTTCTTGCAGTGGTCAGTATTGAGCTGTTGGAGTTTGCGAGAACTTAGTCAGTTTTGTATTAACCTTTAAAGTGCCAAACAAAATTTGCAACAGAAAATATTCTGTATATATTCTTTTTGTATTTTTTAGAGAAAACAAGTCTTGACATTTCATGTTAATCATCTGCCAAACAGACAATTCACATGAAATGTCGACATATTCTTTGAATAAAAAAAAATTGTCTGCTGCATTTGTGATTGTAGCTATATGGGTTAAATGGCCAGTGGTTATCTTGGGTACTCCTGCTTCTTGACCTGTTCAGACTTGTCTTTTATATTTAGCTTAAAAATGTTCTGAAAAACATCATAGCTACAGATATCATAAGATACCATTTTCAACCAGACCCAGCGCATGACAAAACCTACAATAAGACTTATGCGACCGGTGAAGACTCAGCCTGTGCATCCTCGCAGTCTGATCAGGTTCTTTGCTGATCAGATGTACCTTCTATAGCTTCCAGGCTATCTAAAGAAGGATAAACCAGAACCTTTGCCACACTGGGCAGATGTACAGGCTGTTTTGAGTCGTCGTTGGTTACACAGGTCTTATTGTAGGTTTTTCATGCGCTGACTCATTTTCCTTACTTTGCCACAAAAACATTCTTACTCATTTGAATTACCACCCCCCGTCCCCCCCCCCCCCCCACCCCCCACCCCAACTTCACCTTGACCATCAGAGACAATGCACGTGATAGGAAAATAGGGGCAAAAGCAGCATTATCTCTTTGTAAATCTTGAAATAAGATGTTTATATTATGACTGATAGTGCGCATACTTTGTGAAACTCCTCTTACAGCTTTAGTTGGATTTTTTCAAAATTTTGCACATATGTTACAGACATAGTGAAGCTGTGCATGTGGGAGTTTGATGTAGAAAAAACACTTTTTGACAAAATGGCAGGGTTTTTAAATTAACCATTTTACAACAACTGTACCTAGTCAGTGATAGTTAATAGTGTATACTTTGGTAAGTCTTCTTTAGAGCTTTTGTTGGATCTTATTAAACTTTACACATACATTACAGAAGATTGAAGATGTGCATGTGAAATTTTGATGTTGAAAAAATATTTCTTCACTAAATGACAGCGTTTTTTACTTATTTTATGAAAACGGCACCGAGTCAATAATAGTTAATAGTGCATACTTTATGAAATCAGCTCCTTACACTTTTAGTTGGATCTTTCCAAAACATTGTCTATATGTTACAGACATACTGAAGATGTGCACGTGGAAGATTGATGGTGAAAATTCTGGGCCCAGTTGTTCAAAGCTAACGACGTCGTTAGTTAACGATTCGTTAAAATTTACATTGAGTGATACGCAAATATGCTGAAATTTTTTGCTGAAAAAAATGTGAGTAGCTTTTGCAGTGCAAAAGCTACTCACATTTTTTCAGCAAAAAATATCAGATTATTGTGTATTGATCCACAAAAACATAGTGTATTTGAAAACAGTTAACGAAATGACCCTTAACGATCTCGTTAAGCTAACGACGCTTTGAACAACTGGGCCCTGTTTTTGATAAAATGTCAGGATTTTTCACTTAACCATTTTATGATTGCTATACTTAGTCCAGTCTGTCCCTTCCTCCATCTGTTACATTCTGGTTTCTGAGTGGGGTTTAACTAATAAGCACTGCTTTTTGACATTTCTTGTCTTTTCCAAAAAAGGGACTCCCTTCTGCTGATTCAAGAAGGGCAGTTGTCAATTTCTGGCAAAAGAAAGTGCATAATACTGGTTAACCACGTAGAGGAGTAAGCTTGCCCAGTAAATGTGTGGTTAGGTAAACTGAATACACTCGACATGACCCCATTGGGTTGACTGGGCTGTAAAACCTCAACACAAACAAACAAAACAAAAAGAGACAATTAACCTACTATGACACAACAAACTCTTTTTTTCTGGGAACATTCAGATATAAATATTTCAGAATGTCATCTGCTGAAAATCTTACCCAGAGTTCAAAGCATTAAGAAAGATATCCAGAGTTCACATCTGTTGTACAGTTAGCTTGGAATATTAGGGATAAATCTGTACAAGAGCATGTATTTAGATTTACATAATTTAAGGGGAATAAATATACTTTCAAGGGAGTTAACTCTGTAATTCCCAGTTTTGCTTCCCTTCTGAAAGGGTTCCATCTAAAAGGGAAGAATTTGCTCTCCTTGGGGAGTGAATTCTTTCCTTTTAGAGTAGACCACTTTTCAGAAGGGATTTGGTGTACAGGAAAGCAAACAGGAAGTCATAAACGTTGTCTCCCTTATACAGAGTGGTCGAAAATTGACTGTATTAAGTCCCCTTAACCCATTTATGCTGAGTGGACTCTCTACCATATCTTTTTGGACAGGTCCAATTTCTATATAAGATGCATCTGGTTAGGTTTTATTGTTACAATCTTCTGTAAAAGTTACTCTGTTTTATGCAAACAGTGTAGACCCTGATCAGACGCCGCATTATTTGCAAATGCCCCTTTTATGGGATGCTAAGCATAAATAGGTTAATGATCATTAGCCTTTATGCTGGCTTAAACATCATCTCTTTTAATTAGCAATTAGCAGACAACACTTTGAATATACACTACAACTTCTTTATAACACGGTTCGTTATAACGCAGTTTTGAATATAACACAGTTCAAAGATGGATCCCAAAAATGTATAGATTATATTGAAAAATGACCATAAATGGTCATTTTTCAATATAATCTATACATTTTTGTTTGGATATAACACAGTTGTTTAACTAACACGGTTTATGCTAGGGACCCCCACAATAGTGTTATAAAGAGGTTGTGGTGTATCATAGGTCAAGATAAGAGTGGGTATCAGGTAAATATTTTTGTTAGTTCTCCTTGAAAATATGTTGTTGGTACTCATTAGAAGCACCCCACTGAGGTGCTTCTAATGAGTACCCACAACATATGTTTTTGTGGAGAAATGAAAAATATCAGTACTCTTGGATTGAAAAAAAAAACAAAAAAAAACATCTTATCAACAGCTATGATATTTTTTCCTGAAAATATATATATGCATCAGATAAAGTGATAATTTGGAAAAAATATTAAGATTTTTTTTTGTCATTGGAATCAACTCATTGAGACAAGTTCAGTGAGTACACAAAAGATACATTTTAGCCAGTAGCCTATATTAAAGAAGAAGTGCCCCACTGTGGCAATTTTGAGTACCTACAAGATGTTTTAGTGCAAAAGGTAACAAAAAAATCTGCTTATCAACTCTTTTAGGTGATACCAACTCAATATGACGTAAACAGTGTTGGCTGAGCCATAAAACTCCAAATAGTGATAATAAAAAAAAAATATTAAGGTGATTCCACTAATTTCAGTGCAAAAGTAACCAAAAACATATGGTTACATCTGGTGAAGTTTCTTATGCCTACGCACAATGTATATTTCAGTAAGAAATTAGAAAGTATTTGTCTTAAAACAGCTTTAATTGGAACTGTCATTATCCAGGGAATATAAGACTTCTATAATTCATAGGTCTAGATAAGAGTGGGTATCAGGTTAGTATTTATCTTATTCTCCACAAAAACATATGTTGTGGGTACTCATTAGAAGTGCCTCTCAGAGGCACTTCTAATGAGTACCTATAACATGTTTTCATAGAGAAATAAGAAAAATATCAATACTTCTGGATTGAAAAAAAAGCATCTTATCAAGAGCTATATATATGCATAGTTATCTCAGGTTATTACTTAGTTACACTCACAGATATACCCACAGCTCTAGATAATTAAACTGTTGGTAAGGTAATTGTTTTCAACCCCAAAATACCAGTAATTTTTTTTTTTATATCTCCACAAAAACATTCATTTTGGGTATTGGAATTGTCATGGTGAGGCAATACCAATGACTACCCACAACATACATTTTCGTGGAGAAATAAGAAATACTTCTCTTGTCTGAATATTCCTCATTTCTAGAGCTATGACTTTTTATTCTCAAGATTCTATTTTTGACCATCAGGTATTTGTATTTTGCTTATTTTACTAGAAAATGATATGTTAACTTGTTGGAATTGCCGCAGGAATTTTTAATGAGTACCCACGACATATGTATACGCAGAGAAGTAAAAGAAATATTTATCTGGATATTTCTTATCAGGAGCTATGCAAGATAACTGTCAGGAAGATACTTGGTGGATGCTGGGTTAGGTAGGGGAGGGGGGAACAACATTGTCTTACATGTGAACAGTAAAAACCACAGCCTGCTAAATCCTGCATCATACCACACTTAAAAGTTTGAGAGTGGTACTATATCAGTTCAGTATTTTTCTTATGTCTCCTCAAAACGTATGTTGTGGGTACTCATTAGAAGCACATCTGAGACCCTTATGAGCTCCACAACATAGGTTTTCATGGAGAATAAGAAAAAATATACATCACATTACGAAAACACGCCTATTCAAATACATGTATATAGAAAGTCTCACCTCCAAAAACTGAAAATTTTTAGATAAAAAACTCTGATATTTTTTGCATATTTCTGCTCAAAACATAGATTGTGGGTACTCGTTAGAACCGCCTCGATGAGGTGGTTCTAACAAGTACCTACAATCTATGTTTTGATCAGAAATAAGAAAAATAATGTATACCCCTGTAAACCCCAGTTTTACTATCTAAAAGTGGGGTTTAAGGGGGTCAAAATTACATAGGCATGTATTCGTGATGAAATACTTTTTGGTTGAAACAAAAAGTGCCTTATATGGAACTATGTTGCTAAAATGTCTTCCTAGAGCATTGTTCTGATCATCGATCATGGTTAGCATAGTAGTAGTACATCACGAAAACTTGCCGATATAAATTTGACCCCCTTTAACCCCACTTTTATATAGTAAAACTGGGGTTTACAGGGGTATGCATTATTTTCCTTAATTCTGCTCAAAAACATTGATTGTGGGTACCCATTAGAACTGCCTCGATGAGGTGGTTCTAACGAGTACCCACAATCTATGTTTTGAGCAGGAATATGAAAAATATCAGAATTTTTTATCTGAAAATTTTCCTTGTTTGGTTGTAAAATTTTCAATAAATTTGCATAGGCGTGTTTTCGTAATGATATATACATATACATTTGGAAGTCAGACAACACAGACTCTGATCAAAATAGTGAAGTAGGTTGTTGTGGTCATAATGAAATTCACATGAAAGACAATATAAATTATGGTAAATGGCTAAAAGGATATTCTAAGTGCTGTTTGTATGTGTAGTGCAATTACATATATGTAGATGTAGTGTATATATAGTGAATGCTATTAGTATCAAATACATGTTAGATACATAGGTCCAGCTAAGGTGATAACTGAAGTGTTAGTGTAGGATAATTTTTGTAATTTTCGCACCAAAACATAGCCTGTGGCATACATGCAGATAAAGGAATATTTTTTCAACCAAAATGTATAGATATTTTTCTTATTTCTCCACAAAAATATATTGGCCGCATCAAGCAAAAAAAACAAACAGAAATGCCTTTGAACATGCACAGAATGTTCAGATTCAGATTTTCCTTTGTATGCACAAAGTATCATCTAGACCTTTTCTCTCCATACATTCTGTAATAGCCAAAGATTCTGTTAGCGGACAAGGAAAAACATTGATCAGGGCCCAGTTGTTCAAAGCATCATAAGCTTAATGAGCCTGTTAAGGGTCATTTCGTTAACTGTTTTAGCAGATTCAATATACAGTATTGTGATATTTTTTGCTGAAAAAAATTTCAGCATATTTGCGTATCACTTGATGTAAATTTTAACGAATCGTTAACTAACGACATCTTTAGCTTCGAACAACTGGGCCCTGACTTCCTGGATGTGCAGGCTGATTTGGGCTTTTCCTGTCTGCATATGCCCAAAGACAAGTTTTTGCATAATGCCTTCCATATCTTGTTGGTACTCATTAGAAATGCCTGAAACAACATACGTTTTCGTGGAGAAATAAGAAAAATGTCAATACTTTTGGATGAAAAAAAGCACCTTATCTTGAGCTGTATAATGTAGAATAATTTTTATTTTTGTTGTTGTTGCATAAAAACTTACCTTGTGGGTACTCATTGGAGTTGTTTGGGCAACTGATTCTGGCAAGTACCCACAAAATATGTTTGATTGCAATAATTGTCATCTCAGTACTCACTTAATCTGGACCTACTTTAGATGGTGTCCATTCAAGTTTCTGTACTTTTTGTTTGCTTAACCCATTTTAGTCTGAAGACCCCTGAAAGGGTAACTTGCAAACAGTGCAGACCAGATCAGATGCAGAATGTGGCATATGATCAAGGTCTCTACTGTTTGCAAATAGTTCAGCCATTTTTCTCTAGGAATAGCTAAATCTCATAGCCAAATGTACCTAAAATTGAAATTGGACTCTTCCAATATATAGTGTGGGGGAGTCTATTTAGTCTACAATGAGTTATAGCTGATCCCTTTTATTGTCATGTTTCCTGGCCCCAGTTGTTCAAAGCATCATTAGCTTAACAAGCTCATTAGTGGTCAAAATGTTAACTGTTCTAGTAAGTACAATATCTAATTCACAGATATTTTTGCTGAAAAAATGTGAGTAGCTTTGCAAATGCAAAAGCTACTCACATTTTTGTCAGCAAAAATATAAGCGTATATGCCATATTTAATGATCAAAGTTTTAACAATATTTAACTAATGACATGGTTAGTTTCGAACAACTGGGCCCTGGTTTATCAGAAGACTTGTTGAAGAGTATTCAATGATAATTTTGGGATAATTCTCTCAATTTCTTTATAAAAATGTATACTGTGGGTACTCATTTAAAGTGCCTCAAAGAGGCATTCCTAAAGAATAACCACAACATATTTTAAGGAGAAATAAGAAAACATATCCCAAAGTTATTCTTAACAATCCTCTGATTATATAATTTTGGCATTTTCCTTACCATATATGACTCAGACTAGTCTGCACACAGCCTGGTTTGGCTATTTACTGTTGTAAGTGTGTTCTTTTTTTTTTTGTACTTCACAGTAGCATATTTACTCCAAGTATTTGGAAGTATTCAGACAGAGAAGGCTGGGTAAGCATTGTAGAACCAGGTCAGACTCTGCAGAATGAAGGTATATGTACTGCAGAATGTAAATACTGATTAGGGTGCACATGGTTTGCCATTTATCTAGAGGTTTTAGGAGCAACTACAGAAAGTAGAATGAACTTGTTCAAATTTTAGGACAGGGTTTGTAAAGAGATTAGGCATTCCACTATTTAGGATAACGCTTGTCCTGCTGAACCCGGATATACCCTGCTTTTGCAATCAGTGTTGATCCAGATCAGTTGGCTTCTTCAGAAGCCAACTGATCTGGTTCTACACTGTTTGAATTTAAAGAAATAATCCAGATCAAGTAATCTGATTGGCTGAAAATTAGAAGAGGGTGTGGCATCTCAATTTATTCAGCAGGACAAAGGTTAACTTATTCAAATTATGTAGTGGACAATGAATGAGTAGGTTCACAGACTAGTCTGAGATGACTCAAAATGACCAACAAGGTTGCTGTGTCATTAAACAGGAACTGAAAAAAAAAAAGAAAGTCATTTGTTACTGTTTCCTTTAGGTGGAAACCCTATTTTCTATGAAAAATAAGAACAAATTGTAAAATTATTTGTTCTTGTGAGTTGTTAATCATCATTACGAAAACACTCCTATTCAATTACATGTATATTGAAAATTTCGCCACTAGAAACTGAAAGTTTCAAATAAAAACTCTGATATTTTTCTTACTTCTGCTCCAAACATAGATTGTAGGTACTCATCAGAACTGCCTTGCTGAGGCAGTTCTAATGAGCAACCACAATCTATGTTTCAGATCAGAAATAAGAAAAAATATGTATACCCCTGTAAACCCCAGTTTTACTATATAAAAGTGGAGTTTAAAGGGGTCAAAAGTATAAAGGTATGTTTTTGTGATGTGTAGATAATGTATAGTTTCCATTTAGATAACTAATGTTCAGATGCACCCTGAATCAACAGTTTGGTCTCAGGTGTGACAGTATTTTTACCTTGCCAAAAGAATGAAGTTATATAGTTTAACCCTTAAAGTGCCAAGCAACATTGTAGTACACAACATTCTAATTTTTTTAAAATTGTTTTCAGAGAAAATAAAACAGCATTTCATGTGAATAACATGCCAGATGAATCACATGAAATGTCAAACCTTGTTTTTTTCTGAAAAGTACTAAACTAAAAAAAAACAATCAAAGTAATGACTGCTGCAGTTGTGCTTAGCGCTTTAAAGATTAACAGCCGTCATGTCAACAGGTTTTGCTGCTAATGTTTTTTTTTATTTTTTTATATTTTCTGCAATTTTCATTATGTGTATTCTAACACACATTCTTTGTAATGGTTTATTTTTGCTTTTTTAAATATTTACAAAGTTGATATTAAGAGGATGGATACAGTTTCACGGGAGGCAACTGTCAAAGGGGTTTTTGTTTCTCTTCTGAAAGGGGTCTGGTTTGCAGGAAGTTACAAACATTGTCTCCCTTTTAAAAAATTGGAGATCACTTACCAAGTGTATCCAGTTCCCTTAAATATTTGAATATTTAAATTTTGTGTAGGAATAAAGATAACAGGAGGACTTTTAACATAGAGTTGTTTACCTTTGGTGTACTTCATTTTTAACATTCACTGTCAGAAAACTTCTTATAGTTAACCCTTAAAGTGCTAAGAAAATTGTAACAAATGACATTCTAAATTTTAGTATTATTTTTCAGAAAAAAATAAGGCTTGGCAATCAATTTTGAAAGAGTTGTCTCCCCTTGAAAGTGTATCAGTTCCCCTTTAAGATAGAAAAAAGTCTTATTGGTGGTTTAAAGCAGATGAAAAAGTCGTCTGATTTAAAAAAAGAAAAAAAAAAGGGTCGGGGGGGTGGGGGGGGGGGGGGGGCTCTAACCAAGATTCCTGAAGCTGCAGTGAATTTTTCTGTTGCAGATATCTCTTTTTGTATGTATTTGAATTCTTAAAAGTGCTATGCAAAACTGTAGCAGAAGACATTCTAATTTGTGTGTGTGTTTGTTTTTTTTTTTTAGAGAAAATAAGGCTTGACATTTCATGTGAATTATCTGCTTAGCAGACAATTCACATGGAATATCAACTTATTTTCTCATAAAAATACAAGAAAAAGAGAAAAAATGTTGGTGCAGTTGTGATTAATACTTTAAAGGTTGATTAATACTTTAAAGGTTAAAGGAGTTAATGAACATAGTCTTTTCTTACATAAAATGACACTTTGTTTATGCTTTTATATTGTAAATACCATTGTATATACTCAGTACATTTTTACAACATGTCAAGCTATCAGTTATACATATCATGTTTATGTGTTGTGAGTGCCATAAATATCCTAAAAAATCGGAGCTTCTTGTATGGGTTAACTCAAGGCGTTCTAAGGCATTGGTCCCGGTGTTGGTCTTACTCTTTGTTGCTTTGTGGTTTATTTTACGAGGCGATTTGTTTTATGGCTTGCCTTGTGTTGTATTTTTTTTTTTTTTTTTTTTTTTTCCCTTTTAGCATTGCGAAATTAACCTGGCTTGGGGAAGAGAAAGCTAGTCTTGGTGCTTTTCATAAGTTTGTTCAATTTGTGCTTGTTTGGTTTTGTTGGTTTCCTCTTCCTCTTGGTGTCTGGGAAATTAAGGGCTGCGGTTTGTGATTGTGGCATTCCCTGGACTTTTCTCTACCCTTTTTTTAGCATGCTGGGTAAAAATTTCAGCAAATGATATTTTGAAATATTTTTCTTATTTTTTTTCATGACAATAGGCTCTACCATTTCATGCTAACTGGGACTCTAAGGAGACAATTTGCATGAATGTCAGAGCCTATTTTCTAGGAAAATAAGAAAAGTATCAACTTGTCATCTGTTGAATTCGCCCAAAGAGTAGTAAAGGTTAAAGAGCCATTCAAAATTGTTGCAAACATTAAAAAAAAAAAATAAACAAATAATTTTTATGCCTTCCCACACCTCCACCATTCAAAGAATGGTTGAAAGGGGCATATAGTATTAATTCTGTCTGCTGCCCATCCAGCTCTGTCGGCGTCTGAGTGGCATTAGCAATTTGGGTTTAAGTTTTTCAGGTGGGGGCATCATAAAATTAAGCTTGACATTTCATGTGAACTGGCTTTTGAGCAAAAGTAGTGCAGACATTCTTAGATATTTTTTTCTCCAAGAAAATAAGGCTTGGAATCTTCAGATGAAATGTCTGCCAAGACTAGGTCACATAAAATGTCCAACCTTATTTACTCAAAACAAAATACACATGTACATAAAAATATTCTAGAATGTGGTCTGCTTCTATTATGACTGGCACTTCAAGGGTTACGGTAAATGTCCTAAAATTTCAGACAAAATGGAATATGCTAACAGTGTAGACCCAGGTAAGACTGTTTGCCATATTTTAAGACAGAACTGCATAAAAAGCAAAATTTAAGCAAAAAAGGTATGTAATAAAGTGTTAGAAATTTTAGTTCATTTACCATAGCACATGTCCGTAATTTCTTTTACTCTGAGAATATTTAGGATATTTAGTAATTAGTAATTTTCATGCAGATAATGTTTATTATTATGCATATTTTAATACCAGCATTTAAGATTTGTTTGTGTTGATGTTTTATGGCCCAGTCAACTCAATGGGGTCATGTTGAGCATGGTAGGCTTACCTAACCACACTTTTACTGGGCAGGCTTAGTCCTTTAAGCGGTTAACCAGTATTGTGCACATTCTTTCACCAGAGACTGACAACTGCCCTTCTGTTAGTTTGATTGGGGGTCTGCTAGAAGCAGTTTGATTAGGGTCTACATAAACATGCTGGGTAAATGTGGTTATTCATCTAAATAGTAAAATGTTTTAGCACATTCCATAATGATAATTACATTCTGTATTCATAGCTACAGATAAGAGGGGGTATCCATATAATACTTTTTTTATTTCTCCACGAAAACATATGTTGTGGTACTCATTAGAAGTGCCTCACCAAGGCACTTCTAATGAGTACCCACAAGATATGTTTTCATGGAGTAATAAGAAAGATATCAGCATTTTTCAGATGAAAAAGTGCCCTATCTGTTGCTATGTATTGTGATAAAATACTAATCCTGGTTCAGTCAGTCACACTTGTTGATATCATACCTCATATCATACATCACTTACTGTGATGTCAATGAGATGTATGTCCTGCTCTATACTCTACATAATAAATTTCCTGCTCGTACTTTACATAAAAAATTTCAGCGGTTTCAGCAATACAGTATATTGTCTTAAAATTTTGTACACCAGCTTTTCTGACAAAATGGCATATGCAAACAGTGCAGACCTCACACAGGCTGCTCCTGAAGTTTGAAAGTTTAGAACATTTGTTGTATTCTATCATGAGGTGTGTTATGAAAAAACTGTTGTATGTGAACAACCCATATATGCTCATATCAGTTTGCAGACATGCAGTTCTCATTTTAAGACTTTAAGAAAACATGCCTATATAATTTTGACCCTCTTAAACCCCACTTTTATATAGTAAAACTGGGGTTTGCAGTAGTATACATTACCTTTTTTTTATTTTGCTATAAAAACATAGATTGTGGGTACTTGTTAGAACTGCCTCACTGAGGCAGTTCTAATAGTAATCACAATCTATGTTTTGAGCAGGAATATGAAAAATATCAGAACTTTTTATCTGAATTTTTTTCTTTTTTGGTTGTAAAATTTTCAGTATTATTTGAATAGGCGTGTTTTTGTAATGTCTTCAAAGTCCTAATATAATTCGGACAAACTGTAGTGAGACTGCATTGTCTGGTCTGAGCTTGCACAGTTTGCATATCCTAGAGGTTTATAGTGATATGTCATATGTTATAATAAAGTTCTCGATCTCGAGGTTCTTCAGCCTTTGCCATCCTGGGCAACTTCACCAGATGATAATATTAATATAATTTTTCCTAGAAAATAATGTTTGACAATTCATGCAAATTGTCTCTATAGGAAACAATTTGCATGAACAGTCTATTCCTATTTTCTGAAAAAAGGAAAAAGAAAAACTATTTCAAAATAGCATCTGCTACCATAATTAAATTTTACCCAGCATGCTTAGCATTAAATATCATGGTATCAATAGTTTACTATAGGCAGTTATGTGTATTTGTATTTTAAGACATACATATCACTTAGATAGGTATTTCATCCTGTACAGACATGCTGTTAGTTTTACATCAGATATTCATTGAAATTTTTATATCAGATATTCATTGAAATACATCATACCTTGTATATTGGAAAATAAATTTTTAAGCTTATTTAAAACTTAGTTTTCTGGTATTGTTTTTCAGTTGTCCTGCTACATATATTATTATATGTTTGTCGAAAGATGAGTCGTAGTATGTTGTCACAATGTCTGTCTGTCCCTCCCTCCCATCATCTGTCTCTCCGTTAACTCTTTGTGTCCACTCCATATCTCCTTCATCAATTTAAGGATATTTTTTTAAACTTTGCTCGAATGTTTACCATACCAAGAAATGAGCAGTCTTGTCCAATGACGGTCAAGGTCACATTTCAAGATAAAAATTCAAATTACAATATTTTGTGTCCGGTCTATAACTTCAAAACAGTTTAAGATTTCTTAATGAAACATTGCACAAATATGAGCCATGATGTGATGTTGTGCAGAGAAAAAGAACCATAACTACTTTTAGTTCTGACAGAATTATATCCCTTTGTTTATTTCATAATAGTGAGGTTGTGTCCCTGTGCCCACTTTATTACTTTAAAACCATTTAAGATTTCTTCATGAAACGTGGAAGCTCTCCGCTATCATCCCTCATGATAGACGTACCTTGAGATCTGGTGTGAGATCTGTCATGCGTGCAGCAAACCAGCTATCTGGAAGGGGGCCCACTGATGTGGATGTTGCCCCTGTACCTGCACGTTAATAAAAAATCCGATTATGATGATATGAAACGTTCTATTATCAGGCATGATCAGAGGATGTGCAAAGAAAAGGAACTCTAACCAGACTCATTTCTGACGTAATTATGCCCCTTTGTTTATTTCAGACAATATTTTGTGTCCACTATTTAACATTATACATAAAACCTTAAGATTTCTTCAAGAAACTGTCTACAAATACAAGCCATGATCAGATGATGTACAGAGTAAAAGAACCACAACCCTACTTTCAGTTCTGACATAATTATGCCCCTTTCTTTATTTCATTTGGTGGTCGGGTGGTGCGAAGGTGTCATGTATCTTGTGTCACCGGGGCGTCCAACTGATATTGGCTTACAGTTGGGCAAGGCCTGCTATCGTTGAAGAAGGTAAAGGTAGAGGGGGAATGTTTTTATTTCTTCTGTTTCTTCCCTTTCATTCCTGTTCCTCTTTCTTCCCTGTTCCTCTCTTTCATCTCTTCTACTATCTCTTCTATCTCTTTTCTCCCTTTCTCTGGGAGACGACACAAAATGACCCACAAGGGTTGACGTGTCGTTAAACCCCAACACAATCAAATCTTTATTTCATATATTGGGGTTGTGTCAGCACCATGTCTCTTTCACCGATTGAAGGATTTTTTATGAATACGTCTTTTGCAGGTAGTATTAAGTCCTGGCATTGTTCTTCCATAGGTCTGTCCGTTAACTTTTCATGTCCGCTCCATACCCTAACAGACTGAAGAATTTTTTGTGAAACTTTGGTCAAATGTTCACCATACCAAGATGACGTGCATAACTCAACTGAACTACGTCTGATGAAAGTCAAGATCACAATTTAAGGTCAAAGTTCAAACGGTGTTTTGTTTTTGCTCTTAACTTTAAAATCTTCAAAGATTTCTTCATGAAACTTTGTAGAAATATAAAGCATCATTAGACGATGTACAAAGAAAAAGAACTGTAATCTTTCTTCAAGTTTTGAGGTAATTATGCCCCTTTATATATCTCGTATATTGATTTCTTGTTGGCTCCATATCTCCTTCACAAGGATTACCTTTGACCTTTGTCCGAACGTGGAAAGAGCTCCGTCCGACTGGAGACCAGGAGGTCGGGGATTCAACCCCCGCCGAGGTCTGCAACATTCTTTCATGGAGATTGATCATGAAATATTTTCTACGGTCATTCTCTCCCTTCCGCTGATTCAAGAAGGGCAGTTGTCAGTTTCTGGCAAAAGAATGTGCACAATACTGGTTAACCGCTTAGAGGACTAAGCCTGCCCAGTAAACGTGTGGTTAGGTAAACTGACCGCACTCGACATGACCCCATTGGGTTGACTGGGCCGTAAAACCTCAACACAAACAAAGTAAAGTTACAATTCTTTACCAAGAAGCACTGAAGCTAGTGATATTCCTGTTGTTGTTTTTTTTATGTGTGTGTGTGAAGATTTACTTACTTACAAGCATAAAACCAAGTTAGCCGACTTAATTTGTCAGATGCAACAGCCCTTATTTTGCTTTGGATTCTCAGGAAAGCTATACAAGACCACTATGGTCCTCTTGTTTGCTAAAGTGAAGCAAATATTTCTGTTACGGAAAAACCCCTACAGGCGAATATTGCCCGACTTGGCGGAGTTCTTGTTTTGTCATATGACGGTATTATTCAGTGGATTATGCTATATCATAAGATCTGTCGCCAGACTGGGAAGGTCGTCTGAAATCATGTTTTTCTGTTTTTATGCATTTTTCAATCCTATGCCAAAAATGAAACAAATTCATCATAAGTATTACCAAAAAAAACAACAACAACAAAAAAAAAAAAAAAAAAAAAAAAAATTCTAAGCCTGTGGCCATGTCCTAAAGATATCATATGCATATATCATCAGGTTTGTAAATAATGTGGTCCTAAAAACTTAAACATAAAACTTAAACATAAAAAGTCAAGTCCTGAGGTCATGTAGGGGGTGGGGATGGTACACTGTAAAATTTTGGACCAATATGTATCTTCATACCAGGTATAAACCAAATCCATCACAGGGTTTGTAAATAATGAGGGCCTAAAAACATTATTATAAAACTTTAAAATAACTAGTCCATGATCATGTAGTGGGTAGGGACGGTACTGTGTAAAATGTTCGACCAACCTATAGCTTCATACATGTACCATACATAAACCAAATTCATCAAGGTTTGGAAATACTGAGGTTCTGAAAACTTTAAAATAAAAATTCAAGTACCTGACCTTGACCTTGAGGTCACATGGGGAGGGAGTGGTACTGCATAAAACATCAAACCAATATCTATCATCATACAATATATAAACACAATCCATGGTACTTTTTGAAAATAATGAGGTTCTAAAAAACCTTAACACGAAACTTTAACATAAAAATTCGTAAGTCTGTGACCTTGACCTTGAGGTCATAATTACAGGGGTGGGGATGGTCATGCATAAAATTTTGGGCCACTATCTTTCATCAAACTATTAATGAACAAAATCCATCCAATGTTTGGAAATAATGTGTCCTAAAACTTTAACATAAAAATTCTGTCCCTGACCTTGACCTTGAGGTCAAGTAGGGGGTGGGGATGGTACTGCATAAATTTTGGACCAATATCTATCATCTTACCATACATGAATAAAATCCATCAAAGTGTTAGAAAATAATGAGGTCCTAAAACCTTTACGCAAAACTTTAACATTTGCGGACGCCGCCGACGTCGGGGATACAACAAAAGCTCTTCCTGAACAGTGTTCGAGCGAGCTAAAAATGATAGGACCACACTTACTTAACACTTAGTTACTGGCTTGTAATGTCATCAGGCAGTCTGTAACAACGTTATGTTTTCTGTTGAAAAAAAAGTTTAACCTACGGCCAGAAAATACAGTCAAAAGTCATATGACAAACAGAATCTAACGTCCATGATCATTTCATATGAATTTATGAAACTCGCCGGAGGCACGTTTCATAAATTTCATATGAAATAACCACTCATGTAAGGTCCTCTATTTCAAAACCAAATGAGCTGTACAAAGCACTACAAACATGGAAGACGGTAGACCGACCAGAACGTCTGTACTACCTGCTTTAGAATTTACTATAGCATGGTTTTGGATATAACATGGTTTAAAGACGACCCCCTCCCCTCAAAAACAGAAATAAGAAAAATATCAGAATTTTTATCTGATTTTCTTTTTTTTTTTTCATTTTTTGGTGGTAAAATTTTCAGTATATTTCAAGAGACATGATTTCGTAATGAAACACATCACCAATGTATGATGATAACCTATATTTCACAGTTTAATTAACTTAGAAAATGAGTCTCCATCTATTGCAGTTACGTCAGTTTCTCAGTAACCACAAGACCCAAGGCGGTACATCTTTGAAGCACCAGAACTCAGATACCTGGCTTTTTATAGTTATATAACGTTTACAACGAAATGGGGAAGCAAAATGCAGAATTTAAAGAAAATCTATTGTTGTGATAAAAAGTTGCACCAGGTGTCAGTAGTTTCCTTTATTTACAGATACCTATAACTCCCTGAAATATTTATTTAATTCAATGGCAGATTTGTTTACGATGATTTACATATCTTTAAGGCATAAATATTCTTATCTTTATTTGAATTGAATATCCTTACCTGTAACTGAAATAAGGAGGCCTTTGTTGTGATTTTAATTTAATTAAAACTAAACAGTGCATAGTGTTTCGATTCTGAAAAACAGGTTGTCATATAGATACGAAGAAAACATGTCTACTTGTTTAATAAACTACATTTAAAGATACCAGTTCTGAAACCCAATACTAATGAATGTTTGAATTATTGAGGCCCGCCCAGGGGAGGGGCGGGGGGTACCTGTTCCCTTGTTCCCCTGAAATATTTCAGCATTTTCCCTTGTTCCCCAAAATCCAAATCTTTTATTTCTATGTTCCCTGTTCCCCAAAATTACCTTTGTTACCCCGCTCCCTTCATTTTTTGAGTTCTGGGTCTCTGTTCCCCTGAAATAAATGACATTATTCCCCTGTTCCCCATAACCCCTGGACGGGTCTCATTATTTTATGAATTAATAAACCCCAGTAGTGCTGTGGATACCTTTTTTTGTAAATTTATTCATGAGGCATTAGAATTAAGGAAATAGATCTATTAGTTTTCTCATGTGTATCATATTTCATGTTTATACGTGCAAAGCAAAGCGGGCCCGCGTGCGAAGCACGCCTATAGATAACACGTAGCATTTAAATAAAGTTCATGCAAATGTAGTTATTTACCTAAGAAACTTAAAAACTTTGGACAACATGGCACCTTTCATAAACAATGCTGGATCCAGCATCAAAAATCAGTTCTGATCGACGCTCAATGAAGCCGGAACACATTTTTGCTCACAAGTATCTTCTCGACATATCGAGAGAGGATCAGAATCAATCTATTTACTTCTCATTTAAATTAATCCAAAAACATTTCAAGGTTCAAATTCCAAAGTCAGATGCGAAACGAAATGAAAGTTAACCGAATTTACACCATACTGGGAAAAAAGAGACAAAATGTGCACGAGAATCCCGGCATTACGTCACAACTTCGGAAATTCCGTGACGGGGTGTTCCCGTGACGTATATAGCTTTTGTTGTCCGCTAAATGTTTCTGCTTTGTTTACTTTTTTTTTTTTTTTTTTTTTTTTTGAGATGTAAAGCAGGTATTTATGAAACAGCATATTGAGACAAGATTTTATGGTAATTTAATCATTTATCTATCCAATATGTACAAATGTATTTTATTACTTGAAAAAAATGGTTTTAAAAGAGGTGCTCTGTAGGTTCAATGCGTTTGGCATTGCCATTGGTATGTATTTTGTTTCTTAAAAGAGAGAGAGAGAGAGAGAGAGAGAGAGAGAGAGAGAGAGAGAGAGAGTGCAAGTCACACAGTGATATGAATGAGGATTTGAATGTTATATAAAAAATATGGTGATTTTTGTTCTTGAAGAAAGGCTTAATAAACGGTCTCTTCGCCCAGTGTACATTTGTTTTGAGTAATAATTAAATTTGCGCGTAATGACGTCGCAATTGTGGTGGCCGTGGTGGTCAAGTCGTTGGAACTGGAAGCCGGGTGACACAAATTCAAACCCAGTCAATGCACTTTTTAATTTTTACTTTTATAAAAGTTTTTTATTAGTTAGTTTATTTCATAAAACATATTTTTGCCTAAATGAAGAAGAAAAAAATGAAAAACCCTCTCAACAGAAACATTTTTTTTTTCTCCATGTTGAGATTATTCCCGACAGATTATTCCAATATCCATTGCACCTACCTGTATGTTCTAGTTCAGAGAGTGGGAGTCCGGTGAAGAGCATACTCCTGTGATTAGTTAACCAAATTATCCCAGTCCATAGAAATTTGATGGACCTCTTTGGCTGAAGGCAATGCCTTGCCCTGTCTTACATACTTTTAGTCAAGAAGTCGAGAAGAAACAGTAATATCCGCCTAATTTTCTGTGTTTTATTTATACATTAGGGTTAATATGCTTCTGCCAAGCAGGCATATGACGTTGATACAACATTGCCTCAGTGTTTTGAATCTCGGAGAAGGTTTTTAAAGATCAAATGACAGTTTTTACTGTTTCAATGGAATTGCTATGTATAACGACGGGGCTTTTTGCCGTAAACCACATCAAAAGGCCAACCCACTGCGAAATTATGCCAGCTGAAAGTAAAGTAGCACATTATTCACATTCTAAAAAAATTCATTGCTATAAACAAAAATACAACCCACAATGCTATATTCATATACCACAAATTGGCCAGAGTGCAACGTTTTATTAAAAGGTACAACTTCGCAAACATATTTTGAATAGGTTTTACTTTGATTTAAAAATCGAAACTGTTGACTAAGTTGTACCTTTGAGGCTAGTATAGGGATTTTTGGGATGTGGTATATTTGCCTTTCCACTTGAAGTGATTTGGGATATTTGACATTTTACTACCAAGGATGTGGTATATTTGAAACCCTTTTCGGTACTTTTACGGTTATTAAAAAACAAATAAAAGTAGAGGTATTGCATGGAATACATAGAAGGGATATAGGATGTTCGTCTGTTGACTTCCAGGGATACAGGATATTGATGACACCCTCCCCCATGCCCCCACCCCCCCCCCCCCCCCCACACACACACACACCACAAACGCCACCACCATCATATCCTATACAAGCCTCACCTTTTCCCATGCATGCACATGAATATGCGCTCTCTTTTGTCTCTTGGCCACCGGACCTGTCTCAGCCTATCAATGTGCTGAAGTCATGCAAGCGGCCAGGAATTCCGCATGATTCCTGGGTTATGTGCTATGTATGAAGTCTTTAAGTGAGGCCTTCCACGGGGGTGTAGGGAACAAGGGATCATGCTCATTAGTCTTTTCCTTTCAGGGAACATTGGAAAACATTTTATGGGAACGGGGGAGCAAAACAAATGTTATGGCAATAGGGAACATAGTAATTTTGAAAATTACTTTTAGGGAACATGGTCGATTGTTTTAGGGAACATGGTGCCTTCTGGGAGGCCTATGTAGTGGGGTAGCTTTGCAAGCATCTAGGTAGTACCAAGAGGTAGACCTCTTGGTAGAGATAGCCGGGTGGCTGACTCCAAGGTCCAAGGTATCCCGACTCCCTCTCAAACTGGTCTTCCTCAAGATATGACCCAACCCCAGCTTACCCAGAATGTATCCCGGACACATCAAAATTTGGATACATCTCTATTCTTTTGCCCTCACTGTAAACAGCTTGTTGATGAGGGCATCCAGTGCGACTATTGCACCTCATGGATGCACAGTGAGTGCGAAGGAGTAGATGATGATCTTTTTTACCTTTATAGGTCTGCTGATACTGCTTACACTTGTCTATCGTGTAGACAGATGGAGGAATGCCTTGCCGAGGGTGAGTCTTTTGACAGCCTAAACAGATCTCTCCTAGATGAAGATGCTATTCGACCCAGCGAAGTAGAGGAACCGGTAGTGGACCCTCCAATACTTGCTACGCAGCCTCAACCTACCACTGGGAGGGAGGTTCAGTCGAAAGTTTCCTCTCCGACCGGTGAACCAATTCCTGTCATATTATCTCCTAAACAAATCACTCAGAGACCCATAATGGAACTTGTACAAAATTCTGACCTTGGTGGCTCCGAGCATAATGAAGTAACATATCTCAAGTCAGCCCTGAAATCTGACGATGATCAAACAAGTATTATTTCTGTCCCCACTGAAGTAAAGCGAAAGAAACCAGCTCCTCAAAGAAAGCAGAAAAGCTCTGACCTGGAAGAGCAGCTCAACCATGCTAAATCTGTTATTTATTCCCTTGAAAAAGAAATCCAAGATAAAGAAAATTCTAACAAAATACTCTCTCAAGAGATCAGTCTTTTAAGGCGACTTGACCCTACTACTCAAAATGTTACAACCCAATCTGCTCCTGTACAAGATTCTCAACATGGTCCCACATTACCTCAAAATATTAATGTTGGACTTCCTCCACCATCTATATTACACCCACCTCCGCTGTATCCACGTATGGAACAGCCCCATACATTTGTTCATTTTAAGCATGAGAAGGATCTTCAGGTGACAAAGGACCGGCTAATGGCTTTAGAGATTGAGCAGCTTAAAACAAAAGTCTCTTTACTCGAATCTATGACGCTTCAAAATCAAATGAGTATGAATCATCATTTTAACCTACACATGGTAAACAATCCGTTTCCATACAGTAGGGGCCCTGGCTACATACCTAACCCTATGCATAACTACATGCCAATGCAAACTGCAAATCCTTTTTCCCCTTTTGGATATCCTCAAGTAAACCCATACACTCCGATAGGGCACTCTATGAACCTATATAATCAGTTTCCACAATATTTCAAACATCCTTATTTATTTCAGCCATTGGTTCGGACTCCATCTCAGAATCTTGTGAATCCTCCTCAGTGGAGAACCCACACCCAGGTTCCAGTGACAAATATACAGCCCCATGTAACAAATGTGCAGCCGCAGGCCCCAATTATACCCAACCTTAGACAGGCTTCTGCCTTTACTGTAGAGCACTCCATTGATCCTCAAGTATCACATTCTAGACAGGATTCTACCTCATTGCAAGTTGAACGAAATCCTCAAAATACTGGTAATCTTCATATAAATGTACCTCTTTTCACTTCTCCTTTGGTAGAAGTACCTCAGAGCCCAGCCCTGGACCAGGAATTCCCCAAGGATAATCCACAGGATGTGATAGACCTGACCAGTGAACCTTGTAAACAACTTATCACTGAGGATACTACTGTACTGAGACCTAAATCAGGCTCCCATACTGGTGACCCCAGCTCTATTCTAAATAAACACAGCACTCATACCCATGAATCTTTTTGTTCTAGTTCGACAGACTCTACTGATAGTCAACCTATGCCATCTATATCCGATCCTTCAAATGTGCTGCTTCAATCTGAACAAATCCAAGAAAAGTGTCAAGAAGAAAGAAGCCATTCAGGTTCCGAACCTTTTTTGGTCAAAGGCCGAGCCTCAGAAGCCACTCCAATAATGAGTCAAAAACGATCTCCATTGCGACACTCAATGTAAAGAATACAAAATCAAACAAAGTTTACGTACAGAATGTTCTTCAATCTACTGATATCCTCTGTATTCAGGAACATTGGCTATTTGCCTTTGAGCTCTCACGGCTCGATTCTGTCTCCCCCATGCATAAGTGTTACAGTAAGTCTGTGGACGATGATGACCCGATATCTCCTGTTGGTCCCCCTAGGGGATACAGAGGGGTTGGCATTTTCTATAGAAATGATTGGGATCTTAAAGTGGTAGATTGTCCGATTGGAGGAAACAGGGTCTGTGCTATGGAGGTCCGAAGTCAACCCCCTTTACTTGTCATTTCTGCATACTTACCTTCAAGAAAATATGTGATGAAGAACTCAACGTCTGCAGATCCACTTGAGTATGATTCAGTCTTAGCACAGCTTAGTGAAATTGTCCTGACTTATCAGTCCTCACATGAGATCATTATTTGTGGCGACATGAATGCTTCTCTTCAACAACGACTCGGAAATAAGCAAGACCAGTCACTGGTTTCCTTTCTGCAGTCTTTGGACCTGAAATCTTACCAGGATGGAAAACCAACTTTCTTTCATGAGAATGGAAGAGACTTCTCAGAAATAGACTACATACTCACAAAATCTCAGACTACTGTTATCCACACACCTACTATAGTTGTGGGAAAGCAGCCCCTAAACTTATCTGACCATACTCTTCTTTCTGCTAAACTGCATGTCAAGTATTGCTTAAAGCAGAAGGAAACTGTTACTATTCCTGTAAAGCCTAAATGGCACAAGTGTGACCTAGAACTCTTTAAGGATTCTGTGCGCACTCAAATCCGTTAATCCTTTCAGTACAAACACACGAATAGTGCATATGATGTGCACTGTCAAATCAGAGGTTTGACGGATATACTAAAAACAGCTACAGAATCGAGTATTCCTGGATATACCCCAACAAAGGTGATGAAACCTTTAAAAAAATCCCGTAAATGGAATCCTCAGGTCACTGCAGCCATCAGACAGTCCCGCAAAGCTTGGGGAGATTGGAAGTTGGCTGGTAAACCTGATAAAGATGACAGTCCTACCCTTCATAGAAATATAAAGGAGGCAAAAACAAACTTACGCAAATCCATCCGCAAAACAAATGCGAAGGACAGGGAAACGAAGCTTCAAGCTATCATGGATGCTGAAAACAACACCAAATCTTTCCATACCCTCGTCAGGATGCAGAGGAAATCTAACTGTCAGCAAACAACTTCTCTGATGGTTGATGGTGTAAACTTCGAGTCCCCCAGGGAAATATGCGATGGATGGTCGAGTCATTTTAAAACCCTGGCTACTCCTAAGCAGAGTCAGAGATGGAATGCCACTTACACCTCTTCTGTTAATGATGACCTTGTACATATAGAAAGCATTTGTAACCTTCAACACAATCCCATTAAACCTGCCTCTTTAGCTGAAATAAAGAAAGCTCTGAAATGTCTAAAAAAACAACAAAGCTGCTGACTCTTTTGGGCTCACTAGTGAACATTTCATTTTATCATTTCCATATATTGAGACATCACTGCTCTATATTATAAATAACATCTTTCGACAGAAGAAGGTTCCAGACATTCTGAAGGAAGGGCTTCTCACTCCAGTCTACAAGAAAGGTGATACATCTAATCCCTCAAATTATAGAGGTATCTCAGTCACCCCCATTCGTCTTAAAGTCCTGGAGCTTGTCCTGAATAACAGGCATAATCTGACGCTTAAACATTCCCAATCTCGACTCCAAAAAGGCTTTACTGAAAAAACCTCATCAATGAACGCTGCTCTTGTACTGACAGAATGCATTAGTGAAGCTAAGTCACAAAAAAAGCCCATGTACATTGCTGCACTTGATGTCCAGAAAGCTTTTGATATAGTGAACCATCAGTTTCTGCTACATAAGTTATATGCAGACGGTATCACTGGTGACGACTGGTTACTTATGAAAGATTTGTACTCAAATATGACAGCTAGGGTAAAATGGGAGGGTCACCTTTCCTCACCCTTTATTATAAAACAAGGAGTCCGCCAAGGTGGAATTTTGTCTGCTACTCATTACAAGAGGTACAACAATCCTCTCCTCTTAGATATAGAAGACAGGTTTACAGGAAAAACAATTGGTACTGTAAAAGTCCCCCATGTCACATGTGCAGACGACCTTTGCTATGTGACAGACTCCAAGAATGAGTTACAACCTATGATAAGTACCTCTGAGGGTTATGCAAATAGGGAACACTACACAATTCACCCTACAAAAACTGTAATTGTGCCCTATAATACTCAGGATGTCCCGTCCATAACTTTGTATGGAGAAAAGGTCCCAGTCATGAACCAAACAGTACATCTTGGCATATACCGAAACTCTAAATGCAACTTTAACATTGACGAGAAAATAAACATTGGACGCAGAACTGCTTACTCACTTATGGGTGCAGGATTCCATGGGAGGTCTGGTACTAAACAGTCTATTAAGGCTGATATGTGGAGGAAGTACGTAATTCCAAGGTTGATCTATGGTCTGGAAGTACAGAATCTCAAGAAAAAAGATATCACTGCCCTTGAGGCCTTTCAGATAAGATGTGCTAAACAACTTCAGGGATTGCCAACTAAAACTTCTAATTCTGCCACTATGGCATTACTTGGACTTTTACCCATTGAAGCGTGTATCAATAAGTGTGTTCTGACGTTGTTCTGTAATGTTGTCCGTGACCCCCAGTGTTTTGAATATGACATCGCAAGGCGGCAGCTAGCTGTAAAATCCCCAAATGATACAAGCTTTTTCTCTAAGGTGAGGAATATTCTAGACCTGTATTCTCTTCCCACAGCATATTCTGTGGTTGAAACCCCCCCCCCCCCCCCCCCCTACTAGAGAACAGTGGAAAAAATGTGTAAAATCAGGTATTCACCAATATACCGAAACCCTATGGAGAGAAGACATTGAAAGTAAGTCAACCCTAAGGTACCTTAACCCAGATTCTGTTAAGGTGGGCAGAGTTCATCAAGTTTATGCCTACGTAAATAATAGTACTTTTGATATCAGGAGGGCTGAGATGAAGGCTAGACTGCTGACAGGTACATATACACTACAGGCCACTAGGGCGAGGTTTAATCAGTTTTGTGTAAACCCTCAGTGCCCCTTGTGTAAACAAGAACCTGAAAATAGGGTGCATTTTCTCGTCATTTGTCAGACGTTGAAGGATATTAGATCTCCCTATATTAAGAAAATAAGAGACTTATTTGGTTGTTCCAGAAATATCGACCACGTCTTGAGGAATCCAGAGTTGTGTACACAGCTTCTTCTAGACTCAAGTCATCCGAGTGTTGCTCTACATTTGGACATAACAGAAAAGCAGACGGAGATTCTAGAATTGCGCAGCCGTGAACTTATTTATGAGTTACATTTGAATCGTGCTAGGTTACTGAACACTGAATAGTGAGATATACCAGAGAGCATAGTGTTAAGTTAAGACCACAATTGAACTCTGACCATTTATATAAGTTAACTGTGCATTTTTGTCTACTCCACGATAAGAGTGGAGGTGCCACGTAAAATAACCGTGGGAACACTACGAGAAAAGAAGAAGAAGTGCCTAATTTCATATTATTATATATTTCTTATGAATGCAAAACACCTGTATCATGTAGGTTTTCTAATTTAATATTATTCTATTCTATTCTACACGTAACATCACTCGGATAGCTTTGGCGACATTCGAATTGTCACGATTAATGTAACGTGACGTTTTGGTCACGTGCACAAAAGTTGGGGAAAGGAAAGAAGTTGAACTCACGTGTGCTTGTCATTGTTGGAAATTGTTGGTAAGCATAAATTTGTATCTAGTTGTTTTTTTTTTCAGTCAGGAGTGAACTTTGAATTTGCACCAGGCATGTTTACAAGTTTCAATATTAAATGTCTGACATTTATTAAAGAAACCAGGGTCCGCAAATGTATACAAAACATGAAAACAAGAATAGGTATAAAAAAATGAATACCGGTACCAAGGCCAGGCACCGGGCCATCACGAAACCGCACGAGAAGTCACATATGTTAGTTTAACATTCCCAACAGGTTGCTATTTTCAGTTTATTTTCTAACAAGTACATCAGCTATAGATGACTTCACTGATCAGTGTGTCCCAAGCACTCGTTAAAAGCAAACCATATGCCTTGGGTAACACAAGGAATTAAAAGGCTGATCAGAAAACGCGACCAGCTTTGTCTCAGATATACAAAGTTAGGAGACCAAGAACTTCAGACAAAATTTATCCAACTTCACAAACAGGTCAAAAGGAAAATCAGATTATATCTGGCTTACCTAGGTCTCTTAGGACACTGATGAAGTCCACTTGTCACATAAAAGATGTTTTCTTGAAGAGTTCAAAGCAGGATCAGGTTGACAGCCCCCAGCTCAAACAGAATGATACTTTGGTCACTGACACCAAAGAAAAATCTACTGTACACAATGCCCAGTTCCAATCTGTCTTTATGACCAAAGCACCCCTCTCCCTAGCCCGACTCTGCACATTGAAAATCCAGGACATGGCTGATAGCGGTGAAATTGACTCAGACCCTCCCAGATGGAATGCTTACCCCAGTAATTGAAGACTGAGATCTCAGTGGCAGGGACCTTAAAACTGCTCAAGAATCTTAAACCCAATAAAACTGCCAGCCCTGACAAGCTCAAACCACCTCTTCCAGGAGCTTAGGAGATTGCTCCCATTCTGCAGGTCATTTTTGAGTGTTCCATATTGACAGGCAAGCTCCCAGCAGACTGGTGCAGAGCCCAGGTTGCCCCAATTTTCAAAGAATGGAGACAAGTCTTTGGCTGCGAACTACCAACCTATCTCCCTCACTTGAATCCTTTGCAAGGTTCTCGAACATATAATGGTTTCGCACGTGGTAAAGCTTAAGCACATGGATAAGCATGACCTCTTGTATGATCTACAACATGGTTTCAGAGAAAAGAGGTCATGCAAAACTCAGCTTGTCACATTAGTCAAGGATCTTGCAAGGAGTGCTAGTGCTGGGAAACAGACTGACCTAGTGCTGCTGGACTTCTCAAAGGCCTTTGACAAGGTAAATCATTCTAAGCTCCTCTGGAAGCTCCATCAGTACGGGGTCAGAGGAAATTCATTACCCTGGATCCATGCCTTTCTGGGTAACCGGTCACAGACTGTAATCCTTGATGGTGAAGAATCAGGGTCTGTCCCAGTAACATCAGGCATCCCACAGGGCTCTTTCTTGGGGCTGATTCTGTTCCTCATATACATCAATGACCTGCCAGAGGAACTAACCTCAAAAGTATGTCTGTTTGGGGATAATATGGCTGTGTACCTGACAGTTGGAGGTACAGATGACAGTAATGTGTTACAACAGGACTTGGACAAACTGATGGTGTGGGAATCCAGGTAGGGCATGGAGTTCAACCCCTGGAAGTGTCAGGTTCTAAGGATAACAACCTCTAGGAAATCAGTACATTGTCCATACAAATTACATGACCATGTCCTGGAGGTTGTCACCAGTGCAAGATACTTGGGGTTGACATATAACCAGTGGCCTATCGTGGAATTCCACAGTCACCACAGTCAGCTGATGTAGGCTTACAGTTGGGCAAGGCCTGCTATCCTTGTAGTAGGTAAAGATAGAGGGGGAATGTTTTTATTTCTTCTGTTTCTTCCTTTTCATTCCTGTTCCTCTTTCTTCCTTCTTCCTCTCTTTCATCCCTTCTACTATCTCTTCTAGATCTCTTTTCTCTCTTTCTTTGGGAGATGACACAAAATGACCCACAAGGGTTGACGTGTCGTTAAACCCTAACACAATCAAAAACCACATATACTTCATAACAGCTAAAGCCAACAGCACTCATGGATTTGTCAAGAGAAACATCAAAACAAAAAAAAAAACAACATAAAATCAGAGAGACCGTCTATAACACACTTGTATGCCCTTAGCTGGAGTATGCAGCCCCAACTGGGATCCCCACACCAAAAGAAACACTCCAGCTCAAAAAGGTTCAACGCAGGGCTGCCAGAGGGACCACAAGTAATTTTGATTACAGGTCAAGTGTGACAGCCATGGTCCAAGAATTAGGCTGGCGGACCCTTTAACCCTTGTCCTGCTGAACCCGGATATACTCTGTTTTGCAAACAGTGTAGATCCAGATCAGTTGGCTTCTGAAGAAGCCAACTGATCTGGATCTGCACTGTTTGCCATCAGGTATGCAAATTTATAGCAACAATTTGGATCAAGTAATCTGATTGGCTGATAATTTGAAGTGGATGTGGCATCATAATTTATTCAGCAGGACAAGGGTTAACAGAGACGGGCAGATGCGCGTCTTTGCTTGTTTTACAAGACTGTATTATGGTCTTGTGGTACTCGTAGTACCACTCCCAGATTACATCCAACCATTGAATTCCAGCTCTAGGTACTGTCACTCGTTGACTTTCAGACAAGGTTTGTGATTCGTATTCCTTTTTATCATGGGCATGACACTAAAATATCTACCATACCAGTACAGAATCAAAGTACACTAAGACATTTTTTGATGACCAGGAGGCGTTGACCCATTTGATTGACAGCATCTTTGCTCCCATTACATGAGACAGTTTCCATATTTATGCTGCATAATTCCTCTGTTACCTCTAAAAGGCAGTTCAAGTAAGCTTCCTGAGTTCTGAGAGCGATCATTTTGAGACAACATCCCCCCACTAGTCCACTCCCCTCCCCTCCATGCCCACCCCCACAACTTTTATCTGCAGAAGAAAAGAATAGTCTCTTTAAAAACATCACCTGAAAAAAAAAACAACAACAAAAAACAACAAAAAAAAACAACAATCCTGTGTAAGAAGTACAATCAAAATAACTCGATGGGTCAGTAAAGGAAACCTCTGACATTGTATATTGAATATCAGTACTAAACTGGTTTCAGTAATTTTTGCACTAGATGCAATTATATTTCTTAGGACAGATAAATTTATATATATGTTTTCAAACTTTCAGGATACATGGAATTTTAAAATAGGGACAGTGGGTTGGAAAACATTTTTACTTTGTAAAAAGTTTTTATTTTTGGGTGATTAGGAAAACAATATTGTCAAACGAGAAATTCCCCAAAAAATTAAAAAAACAAACTTTTGGGTCACTGTTAAAAAATTAGGAATGGTCAGATAACCTGAATCGCACACTTTTATTTTAGGCCAAAGATGAAATGGAAAAGAATCAAATGTTGCAGTTCTGTCTATCTAGCCGTACTGCAGCACCCACTCACAAGGATTATGTGCAGGATGATTGCGCACACACACATACACACACACACACACACACACACATACACACACCAGAAAGTATAAGTTTATATGAAAGGAATGGAAAGAGTATAATTTATTGTACCAGAGATGGAGAGTTAACCCATATTTTAGACTGAATAAATTACCCCAACACTACTAATACATATCAACTGGAAGAGTCTCATTTCAATTTATGGTATATGAGGCTATATGATTTAGATGCTCTAGAGAAAAATGACTGAACTATTTGCAAACGGTGGAGACCCTGCAAATGAAACATAATGTGACATTCTGTGTTATCTGTCCTGGGTCTGCACAGTTTGCCAATTAGCCTTTTGGGGTCTCCAGACTAAAATGTGTTAACCCTTCCTTGTCCTGCTAAACCCTGATATACCCTTACTTTGCAAACAGTATAGATCCAGATCAGTTAGCTTCTGAAGAAGCCAACTGATCTGGATCTGCACTGTTTGCCATTATTTGAATTTATAGCAACAATACGGATAAGTAATCATTAGAAGGGGGCATAGCATCTTAATTTATTCAGCATGACAAGGGTTAAAGTCTAGGACAGGACCCAGATGAATTTGGTCACTTGTGAATATTTGTCACAGTGCTCTAGATAAGTTTTTGGTACAATGAGTATATTTTACCCCCTGCTTTTAATCTTAACCCTTGTCCTGCTGAACCCAGATATACCCTGTCTTTGCAAACAGTGTAGATCCAGATCAATTGGCTTCTGAATAAGCCAACTGATCTGGATCTGCACTGTTTGCCATTTAGTTTGTGAATTTATAGCAACAATAGAGCTCAAGTAATCTGATTGGCTGAAAATTAGAGGTGGGCATGGCATCTTAAGATATTCAGCATGACAAGGGTTAATACTTAATTGCCCATTTGCAATGCTTACCGTAACTCTTAAAGCACCAAGCATAAGTGAAGCATACAAAATTCACAATTTTTCAGAGAAAATAAAGCTTGGCATTTGATGAGAACATCAAATGCCAAGCTTTATTTTCTCTGAAAAAAGAGAAACACCTAGAAATGTATTTGCCATTAGTGTTTTAAGGGTTAAACCTTTTCTGATCTAGTGTACTACAACTGCTCCAAAGAATCAATGTGAGTGAAATTGCTTTTTTATTTAAAAGATGTAAAGTTCACTAAAAACTTTTACCCCCTCAACTTGATTTCAATGCTGAAATCCAAAATTTCATTGAGTATTTCAACTTCAATTTAAATGCTGATTTTCAAAATTTCAGTTTACTCCCTCTTATCTAGAGCTCTGTTGTCATCTGTTCAACATTACTTGACAGGTAGCTGTAAGACTTCCCCATGATGCCTCGAGGTGTTACACCAACTAGAGTACGTAGAAGACAAAGTGATGCCAAATGGCGGGCCAGTGTTGCCATGTGTTACAATATCATGAAACATGTCATACCAAATCAGAGAAAGTTTGGAAGGCGAAAAATTTCAAAGGTATGCTTTCAAAGTTAGCTGATTTTTTAACATTACGAATAAGCAGTATGTTAACCTTAGTCCTGCTGAACCCGGATATACCCTGCCTTTGCAGACAGTGTAGATCCAGATCAGTTGGCTTCTGAACTGATCTGGATCTGCACTGTTTGCCATTAAGTATATGAATTTATAGCAACAATCCGGATCAAGTAATCTGACTGACTTAAAATTAGAAGTGGGAGTGGCATCTTAATTTATTCAGCAGGATAAGGGTTAAATTACAGTCAAGCCTGTATTTTAAGCAAGCACCAAAAAGAAAGCCAAAAAAGTTATTGTTTTAGTCAGATGATTTCTTAATACAGACAACACGTTGAAATAGTTTTCTTATTTTTGCTAGAAATTAAGCTTTGAAAATCCGTGCAAATTGTCTCCTATATGACCTAAAAAAATAGGCTTTGGCCATGCAAATCATCTCCTTAGGATACAATTTGCATGCGTTTTTGTTTTTCTTTGGAAAAAAATATGATCAATTCGTCATCTGACTTTGTTCATAGAGTACTAAAAGATTTTGCATGATGCTGTAATGTGTCATGTTTTCTTGGAAAAATGGGAAGATAATTCTTTGTCAAGAAAATTCTCGATTCTACCAGAAAAGAAAAACATATGCATTTTTGATTACCCTGTTTGTTTGTCTTTTCAGTCCACTTTTGAGGGTTGGTACCTGACATATTTTCTCTTAGTATGTGTACGGACAGGCCTGAGCTAACAGTATAGATCAGAAGCTGAAAAATGTGGCAGCTGATCAGGGTCTAGCCTGTTTGCCACTCTTCCAGCTGTTTTTAGACAAATCATCACATAGTAAAATGGACTTGTTTAAATTATAACATTATTGCTGGGATCCTAAGCAAAAATGTGTTAGCTAACAACACTGCTGTGTTCATTGAAAATGTATAGATTATATAGAAAAATTACAGTAAATGGTAAATTTTTATATAATTTATACATATTTTTGTTTGGATTCAATATTTGGGTGTAAAACTGATCTGAGTCTGCACTGTTTGCCATTCATGCAGCAGTTTTTGAGACACATTAACAAAATTAAGGGCAAGTATGATGAGGGATTAAGGTATCTATATACTTTGAGTTTAAAATGAGTGTCCCTGGGACTCCTGAAGTCTGAAGTTAAGGGCCCATTAATAAGATTTAGAGAAGTTATTTTAAAGAGGTTACCTATTGCCTAAATTGTGATAATAATTGATCTTTCGGTAAGAAACCGACAATAATTTAGAGACAAAGCCTACAACAGGACTTGTGCGACCAACAAAGACTCAGATCAGTCTGCTCATCTGTGCAGTCTGATCAGAGTCTTCATTGATCGCATGTGCCTTCTAAAACCTCTAGGTTATCCAAAGAGGGATAAACAAGAACCTTTGTCATACTGGTAGATGTACAGGCTGATCTGAGTCTTTGCTTGTTACACAGGTCTTATTGTAGGTTTCGTCGTGCACTGGCTCAAATGTGAGTTAGGGAAACCCCTGTTTGGGTAAATTTGGTAGATATTTTCTGCATTTGCGAAAAAAGAGAAGTATTTGTCCTAAGACATTCTGGGCATATATCTCCTGATCAAAGGCATACCTGTGGTCTTATTTCTCCTTCAAAAATATATGTTGCAGGCACTGGTACTCATTTACATTGTCTCAGCTAGGGGATTTCAGTAACTACCACATTTTTGCTGAGGCTATTTCCACAGTTCTAAGTAAGAAGGCACAATCTATGTAATCACGGAGAGGTAAGAAAAGTGTTCTATCTGGTTACTTTATCGTGATTTCTTTTTCTTTTTTCAGGCTTTGACATTGAAAGAAACAGAAAGACATTTGATGAATCTTGAGAGGGCTTTGAAAGAGTTGCTAGTAGAAAAAGGTACTCAACAAATTCTAGACTAAAATGTTTAAATGAACTTCAGCACCTGTAATATACCAACACATAGCTCTTAATAAGGTGCTTTTTTTCAGTTCAAAATAATTGATACTTTTCTTATTTCTCCACAAAAACATATATTGTGGGTACTCATTAGAAGCACCTCGGCAAGGTGCTTTTAATAAGTAAAGTAAAAATTCTAATAAATGCCCATCCCCTAATCTGGGCCTGAAAACCAGTGATTTTTTTTTTTTTCTTGGAAATGCCAGCCTCTAATAAACGTCCACCAATCAATTTAGAACAAATATTGCAGTTAGTTTCCAAATCTACTGTTTAATAATTGAACAAACAAGATCTCTCTTTCTTGCTTTGTCCAGATAAAGATATAAACATAGATTTTTTTCTGATCCTCGGCCTTATACTAGGATTTTCCTAGAGAGGCTGACATGTCTTTTGTAATGCTAGTCTATACTTAACATGTCCGTTGTAATGCTAGTACATGTATATACATCCGTTTCCTCGTAGAGATTGATCATGAAATATTTTCTACGGTCATTCTCTCCCTTCCGCTGATTCAAGAAGGGCAGTTGTCAGTTTCTGGCGAAAGAATGTGCACAATACTGGTTAACCGCTTAGAGGACTAAGCCTGCCCAGTAAACGTGTGGTTAGGTAAACTGACCGCGCTCGACATGACCCCATCGGGTTGACTGGGCCGTAAAACCCCAACACAAACAAACATCCGTTTCCAATAGCAATATAGCGGTCATCAGAGAAAAACTTGAATATTTTGAAGTTTTCCAACTGTTATCGAACAATGTAGCCTCTAATAAATGCCCACCTCCCTGTTTATGAAAGTTGGTGATTCTAATAAAAGCCCGCCATGATAATTAGAGTTTTTACAGTACCCTCAACATAATTTTTTTTGGAGAAATAAGAAAAAATATATACCGGATACCCACTCTTATCTAGACCTATAATGACCAAATGACCAATACAACATTATATCACTCTGAGATAGTTTGGATGCTATGTTCAGTGAGCAGCACCATAAGAAAAATGTATCTTCGGACATATGCGCCCAACAAAGACTCAAATCAGCCTGCGTATCTGATAAGTCCTTATTGTCCACATTAAGAAATTTTGCATCCTTGGCTATCCAGGCCTCGAGGTTATGGAACTTTTTTCATGCTCAACCCATCTGAGCATTTCTCTGCTACTAAATATGAAAATGCCAACTATTGTTGGCATTTTCATATTTATTAGCAGAGAAATTTTCATGCTCAGCTGAGTTGAGCATGAAAAAGGTTTTATAACCTCAGGGCCAGAATGCGCTCATAAAAAATTCTTTGCAGGCTGATTTGCACATAATTCCAGATGATGTGCAGGTTTGTTCTCAAAAGCATGGAACTTTCAGATACTGAAGGTTTTTTTTATTATGTCGCTAAAGGTCTGTACTGGGATCAAGTAAATGGTTTTCATATGCGAGACAAGGTGACTTAAACAGTAGCTTTCTTCATGATTTTGCATTTTGTTAAAAAAAAAAAAAAAACACATAAAAGTTGCATGATAAATATGTGTAAATTATGTAGTTAGTACCTTGAATATAAGCAGTATATTGGGTCATTCGAAATAGCAGTAAAACTCAATAAAGCCCACTTTCATATACACCTGATATATATTCTAAGATACTAGCCATGTGATTTTTATGTATGTATTTAAGAGTACCATACCTAAGGCAGGAGTTTTACCAGGTCTTTACTGTCCACCAGCATATTTTAGACACTAAGCAAATACTGTATTCAACCTAATTACTGCACTGTGGGCTTAGGTTTTTCAAAATTACTGGGAAAACTTGTGGTAAAATATGACTGCCTTCTAAGGATACCCTTATAAACAAACAATCAGCAAAGGCTTTATTTGGTGATGTTTATGTGATTTTTCTGATTTTCTTTATTGAAACATATGTTGTGGGTACTCATTTGAAGTGCATCCACAATTCAAATGGGTACCCACAACATATGCCATTATAAAGAAGTAGACAAAAAGTACACTGGCTGTAATTTGAAGACTGTAGAATTGCTTGACTGTGCCCTTATATGGTATGTGCGGTAATTAGGTCGAATACAGTAGATTGCTTGTTCAGATTATAGGATAAGTAACCTAAGATTACATAGCTCCTGATAAGATTTTTTTTCAATCAAAAGATCTTGATGTTTTTCTTACTTCTTCACACAAACATATTGTGGGTTCTCATTAGAAGTGCCGTGCCGAGGCACTTCTAATGAGTAGGCACAACATATGTTTTCATGTAGAAATGAGGAAAATATTAACCTGATGCCCTTTCTTATGATGTAAAGAGTTACAGTGTCCAAGTAGTTATGTAAAGAGTTACAGTGTCCAAGTAGTTATGTAAGGAGTTACAGTGTCTGATTAGTTAGGGTAATTACTGTTGTTATTTTTCAGCTCGCATGTATGGCAAGACTGTAATGATACCAAAAGAGAACAATATTTTGAAAACTGCTACATTTGAAGATGTTAGGAATGATTATGATGACAGACAACTACATTTCTTTTCAAGGTAAAGCTGATTTTTTATCTTTTTAGATTTAATTTTTTGAGATATATTCTTAAACTTATTGAAAAATATGTCTCTAATGAAACATCACGAAAACATGTCTATATAACTTAGATCCCTTAAACCCCACATTTATATAGTAAAACTGGGGTTTACAAGGGTATACATTATTTTCTTATATCTGCTCATAAACATAGGTTGTGGGTAATCATTAGAACCACCTAGCCGAGGCAGTTCTAACAAGTACCACAATCTATGTTTTGAGCAGAAAAATGAAAAATATCAGAGTTTTTTTTATCTGAAAATTTTCAGTTTTTGGAGGTGAAATTTTCTATATATATGAATGGGCGTGTTTTCATAATGGTTATTCAGGAGAATGATAGCAGACACATAAAAAATGTTCCAGATTCCTGATGTGACAATAAAGGGATCATCAGATGATCATTTTAGTAAATTCCAGGGCCCAGTTGTTCAAAACTAACGATGTTGTTACCATATCATTAAAACTGTTCATTAAATATGGTATATTCGCTAATATTTTTGCTGAAAAAATGTGAGTAGCTTTTGCATTTGCAAAAGCTACTCACATTTTTCAGCAAAAATACGTGTGAATTAGATATTGTACTTACTAGAACAGTTAACATTTTGACCCTTAACAAGCTTGTTAAGCTACCGATGCTTTGAACAACTGGGCCCTGCTCTGTCTTTAGGCTTATTCCCAAGTCCATGATTGTGCTAATAAATCTGCACTTCATCTGGACGTCATCATCTCATGTGCAAATCAGCCTGCACAGAATGTTCAATGGGCGTATTTTGGATATGAAATTTCAAAATCCTAGCATACATGGTTCCAAAGATAGGGGAGGTCTGAAAAGTGTGACATATAGACATACAAATAGATGAAAGGCAGTCTGAAAAGGGGGCATAATTTAATCAGCTACCGGTATTTTTTAAAGTTCACTAAAATTTCATTTGGTCATTTATTTATTGGCTCCAAACTGCTTGCAAAAATTTATCTGACTAACTCAAGTCATTCCTTAGATATTTTGCTTAAAGACCTGTATGGATGAATGAAACAACAGATGAGCAAGCCCAAAGTGTCTTCAAAGTTGGGAGCAATAAGTCTTTGGAGGTCCTTCTGTGAAACTCTCATCGATAGCACTCTATAGCAAACTAGAGGCAGTTGAATTTCATTTGGAAATAGTATCTTTAGATAATAAAATGTAAGATTATATCAAACTGTCTAATTTATAAATCTTTAACCCATTTTAGACTGAACAAGCCTGCCTCGATGGCTCAGTTGGATACGCGTCCGACTCCTGATCAGAAGATTGCAGATTCAGTCTTCAGAGTCCTGCAACATTCTTTCATAGAGACTGATAAAGAAATATTTTCTACAGTCATTCTCTCCCTTCCACAGATTCAAGAAGGGCAGTTGTGAGTTTCTGGCAAAAGAATGTACACATTAGAGGACTAAGCCTGCCTAGGATTAGTTTGGTTAGGTAAACTGACTGGGTGGTAAAACCTCAGTCAATCAATGGACTGAATAAACACCCCAACACTGTATATTGGAAGAGTCCAATTTCAGTTTAAGGTATGTCAGGCTATGTGATTTAGATATTCCTAGAGAGAAATGGCTGAACTATTTGCAAAACTGTGGAGACCTGAGCAGATGCCACATTCTGCTGTGTCTGATCTGGGTCTGAACTGTCGGCCAATAACCCTTTTGGGGGTCTATAGATTAAAATGGGTTAAATGTGTTCTATTTTCAGCAACACTGCATCTGGTAAGAAGCGCTACAATGTACCTACAGATGTAGAAGCAAGTTTGGACCACCTTAGTTTGCAGTCATGTCCCTTAGTTGTGCTCAACCGTGGAGATGCGAGAACACAACAACCTGCAGTTGCATCAGAAAAGATGGTAAAAATTGAACAAGATGGACCCCCACCTGTAAGAATTGCTCCCAGTAAACATGTACTAGTTCTCAGCTCTTGTCTAAATAGAGGCATTAGCCTCCTTGCATTTTAAGAGGACTCGATACAGTTGGGAGAATTTTCTGCCAGTTTTGACAAGGGAGACAACTTCTGTTACTTCCAGTTTGCTTTCCTGTACACCACTCTCCTGAAAAGGGGTCTTCTCTAAAAGGAAAGAATTTGTTCCCCTTGGGAGCAAATTCTTTCATTTTAGAGTAGACTTTTTTTTCAGAAGACAAAAAAGTATTTTGACAGAGTTGAACCCTTGAAAATGCATCAGTTCCCCTTAAAAGATCTCTTGGAAAAACTGTGTATACCCTAAATAATGGGATACCATCTCTCTGCCATACTTGCCCTTAATTTTGAACAAGTCGATTTTACTGCTTGTTTAATTGTCTGAAAATTGCAGTAGGAGTGGTGACCAGTGTTGACCCTGATAGGACGTCACATTCTGCAGCATCTGATCTGCTTCTACATTGTTTGTCCCAGTACTTAGGGTAAATATGGTAGGAAAAATAAGAACATTACTGATTTTTCAACTGAAAGATTATTTTGTCTTCATAGTGTCAGAGATTAACTGTTTTACCCCTGAATCTCTGAAGTGGATCCTTTGTTTGAATTCGAATATATCCTTTGTTACAAACAGGTTTCTGTCAAAAATCAAGATCAGAATGGCAATTTGGTAAATAGTGTTGATCCTGATGAGATCATGGCTTGTTACAAACTGTCTCTGAATCTACACTGTTAGCACAGGTATCTGTTTTGGTCTGCAGGGTTGAAAGAATAAATGTTATTCATTATAGTTGTTTAAGCATGTATGATGTGTGTTTGTGTGTTAGTTTTACGACCAATTAGCTTAAAAAGAGATTTTTAGACACCGAATCATGATGAAATGCTATAGTCTATATTACAGCATAGTGATTCTTTTTATATGCCATCTGATCATGTTTTAATCAAAGAGTTATTTTGTTTCTTCTAATTGTGAGCTATTATTGGTACAAGTGACAAAGGACTCTAGTACTTACGCCTCAAGGAGTTTAAGGAGGCTGCCAAACAGCTATACTTCACAGATTCTATACTGTTTTATGTCCCCTCAGAGTAGTTGAGTGGGATGGGGGTCATATTGGCATTGGTGTGACTGTTTCTTGTGTCCAAGTTACATTTAACAGACTGGTAGATTTTTTATCAAACTTGCCTTGATATATCAATGGGACATGCTTTTTGCATTGATTAGACTTTGGTAACTTTGACTTGTTTCAAGGTTTGCATGTAACTTAGAATGGTGGAAGTGGTGATACATCTTTTTTTCCTGAAAACAGATTTCTTGTTGTCTTGTTTTTACCTGCTTTTGCCAGATTTCCAGAAGATAGATGGCAAACAGTGACTGCATCTGATCTTGGTCTGTCTATTTGCTATGTCTCATCAGGGCAGTAAAGGCCCTGATCAGACTGTCTAAATGCTTAGGCTGATCTGGGCCTTTGCTATCAAGAAATAACCCAATGACAACTTTTGGCCCAGCAAAGCTCATATACCCAACTACTAGATCAGTCCAAGCCGTTCAGAATAATGTGTTTACCTTATGCCTGCAAGTTCCCACACATTCATTCGTCCGTGTACTTAACCCATTGTAGTCGGGAGACCCATAAAAGGGTAATTGGCAAACAGTGCAAACCCAGATCAGACGCCACAGAATGCGGCGGCTGTTCAGGGTCTTCACTGTTTGCAAACAGTTTAACCATTTTTCTCTAGGAATATGTAAATCTCATAGCCAGACATACCTAAAATTGAAATTGGATTCTTCCAGTATATAGTGTGGTAGATTCTATTCAATATACAATGGGTTAATCCACTGTAGCAGCAATCCCAAATGAAGTCTACAAACTGTAAACACTTTACAGTTAGTTTCACTTCACTAATTGTTTTATCTCACTGAGCTATAAACAAGGATGAAATCTCTCATTCTTCTGTTTGTTTTCACATATTAGTATGCAGGTGGGACATAAATGGAGTTCTTTATTTTTTGACCTGGGAAGTACATGTATATCAGTAGGTCTGCTGTTTGTAAAAGTATATGAATATAATAGTCATCATTTGGCATAAAGTGAGCTGCAATGTCAGAAAGCATAAATTCGCATGTGCATCCATCAGAGATGCAGATCAGTGTGGACATTTGTGCAGTTGGATCACAGCCTTCAATGGGTACATTTTAGATAGCCAAGGATGCAAAGTTTCTTCGCACGGATAACAAAGACACTGATCAGACTGCTTGGATGTGCAGACTCTTTTGTGTCTTTGTTGGGTGCACATGTCAGAATGTATGTTTTCTCCTCTTGCAGCTCAGATATGCTATTTGACCTAATTACAACACTCTGACCTAATATTTTTCAAAAAATCGCTAGAGAAATTTGTAGCAAAATCTCCTAATACAGGGTACACTTTAAAGAAAGATCAGCAGGGAACTTCATGAGGGGCATATATAATGATACTTATGCAATATTTTTCTGACTTTCTTTATATGTTGTTGGTACTCATTTCATTTCAAATGAGTAACCAACAACATATGTTTTTCTAAAGAAGTAGATAAAGGTATACTGGCTGTATTCTAAAGACTCCTGAATTGATTGACTGTGTTTGTATAGGAGCATGTGCGGTAATTAGGTCGAATACAGTATAATACTATTCATATACTCTAAAAATGCAAAACCTACTTTTATTCATATAATATATGAATAAAAGTAGGTTTTGCATTTTTAGAGTATATGAATAGTTAGGGTTACATAAAATTCCATCTGCAACTCTGCACCATTATCATAGAACGAGCCTCCAACCGCTCCCCTGCCTCAGCTCATCTGTCTCCAACAACTGTGCAACTGTCTTTGTGTTGTGTCCATGAGCAAATCAGCTTGTTTGTAAATATGTGTATATATTCTTAATTGTCTTAGTTGAATCACAGAAAAAAACTGCAAAGTTATTGTTGATTGGTTAAAAAAAATGGACTAGCATATTTACCCTGAGTATTCAGATCTGGGTCTGCATTTTTTGCTGAGGTCTCTCTGTCCAAATACATATGATAAAAATGATACAAGTAAATTCTAACTTTAACTTTTCACCTTTTGTTTTGCGGGCCAGATTTGGGCTAAGTGAACCTTCTTTATCTAAGACTTGTTGCATTGTTTACTATTGTAATTTAGACCTAAAAAATTGTTTTTGTTTTGATTTATGTACCATTCATACTTCATGTACATTGTAATAGAAAAAATAGTTTTTGCAATGGTAAATGAACCAATTCTGACAGCAAAATTTGTGTTTTGAATTGATTAGTGTACCAGTCCAAATTGCATTCTTTTTTACATTGGTTAGCAAATTGCTTAGTGAATTAATAATGACACCACCATGGTAGCTCATTTGGTAGAGTGTGCATTTTGGGCATATAGGAGAATATTGCTTCACTCCCAGCCATGTACTAACTTTGCACTTAGCATTAAGAAAATAGAACCAGGAATCAGACTTGGTGACCCTGGTTTCAGTTATTGCCCTTTGTACAAAATCAATATCATATCTTGCTATGAAACTTTGACAAATTTGACCATTATTAGAAGTTTTTTTTAAGATGATAATATATTACATCCAGAAATTGACACATTCACTACAATATTTCTAGATTTATGGCCATGAATATTTTTCCAGGCAGTGACATTTATGTGATCTATTGTCTAGTGTTCTTTAGTGTACCAAACATGACAGCAAAAATTGCTTTTTTTTTTGTATAATCATGACAACAAAAGTTGTTAGGTTTTTGTATTTGCATAGTTGATAAATCATGACAACAAAACTTGTTTTTGTATTGCTTATTGTACCAATCATGATGAGAAAATTTTAGTGTTGCTTTATATACAAATCATGACACAGAGGACTTGAAAGAAGGAGTTTTTGTGATAATTCTGGTTTATTTTTTCTTATTTCTCCATAAAAATATGTTGTGGGTACCAGTTAGAAGTGCCTCATTGGGGCATTTCTAATGAGAACCCACAACATACATTTTTATGGAGAAATTGAAGAAATAATCAAAGAATTTGCTATCAACTACTCCTACTTAACAAGTCTTCAGAGTTGACAGTAAAATTTTGTAGCTTATTGGATTAATCATGATGTCAAAATTTTGTAAACAAGAACTCTGCTTCAGATAGTTCATGTTTTTGATTTGATTTGTCAAAATCATTTTCAAATAAATTTTTATCTCTTTGATTGAATTTTTGTCTTGATATTACTTCCAGCTACTGCAAGTATTACCAGAAGAAAATGCATTATATCTGAAAGTGAAGGCCTAGATTGAGCTGCACATCTATAGTACCTCTGGTAAGAGGTCGTCTCTTGTTAAGAGACCATGTACTTGAAAATATACTTTGAACAAAAAAGAGTGCTCATTCTCTGACACCTGTATTATGAGATCGTTCCTTTATCCATTGTAGTCTGGAGACCCCTAAAAGGGTAATTGGCAAACAGTACTAACCCAGATCAGATGCCGCAGAATACAGTGTCTGATCAGGGTCTCCACTGTTTCCAAATAGTTCAACCGTTTTTTCTAGGAATATCTAAATCACATAGTCTGACATACCTAAAATTGAAATTAGAAAAGTGTGAGGAAGTTCATTCAGTCTAAAATGGGTTTAAAGACCCAAGTTATTTACTACCTTAAGCTGAGCTGGATATACTTGGTAATTTCTGATCACTTTTACCAGGGAGGTAACTTTTATGACTGTTTGCTTATCTGCACACCAGGTCCTTTCTGATAAGGACTACTCTCAAAGGAAATAATTAGCTCCCAGAGCTCTTGGGAGCAATTCTTTCAATTAACTCTTTCCCGCTAGTGACGACTTTTGTTGCCTGCTGAGCCGGCCTCGGTGGCTCAGTTGGATGCGCCGTCCAACTGGAGACCAGGAGGTCGCGGGTTCAACCCCCGCCGAGGTCGGCAACATTCTTTCGTGGAGATTGATCATGAAATATTTTCTACGGTCATTCTCTCCCTTCTGCTGATTCAAGAAGGGCAGTTGTCAGTTTCTGGCGAAAGAATGTGCACAATACTGGTTAACCGCTTAGAGGACTAAGCCTGCCCAGTGAACATGTGGTTAGGTAAACTGACCGCGTTCAACATGACCCCACTGGGTTGACTGGGCCGTAAAACCTCAAAGCAAACAAAATTGTTGCCCGCTGATAACCTTTGCAAGCAGTTTGGACCCAGATCAGGCACAACAAAACGTCGGGCTTGATCTGGATCCAAACTGTTTGACACTCTAATGGTATTACCAAAAGACTTTTTTGAAAAAGTTAATTTTAGAAAAAAATCCATTAGTGATAAAAAAAGCATGTAAATCACCCAACATGCAAAGAGTTAAGAGTAGCCCCCATGTTTGAAAGCCTAGCTTCAAGTGCTTGGGAACTAAACTCCTGTCTGCAAGCTTGTCTCCTTTCAAAACAAATGTAAGCAAAATCATCAGCTGTATCTATTCCCTTTAAGGTCAGTTTAACCATAGATACAGTAGATTGTACAAGGTCCAGAGTGAGTGTACTCTGAGCAGACGACAGATGTGCAGGCTGATCTAAGCCTCTCTATTTTGTATATTACCACAGGAGTCCTTTTTCATGATATTGCCCGCATGCTGATGTCTAGCATACAAAGATGTTAGAGCAGAAGAAAGAAATGCATGATAAAGCTACAACTGAAGCAGGGTTCTTGATTAACAACAGTTCTTTGTCTTGTGTCATAGCTCTTAATAAGGCGCTTTTTTCAACCAAAAAGTATCTATATTTTTCTTACTTCTCAATGAAAACATATGTTGTGGGTTCTCATTAGAAGTGCCTCGGTGAGGCGCTTCTAATGAGTACCCAGAACATATGTTTTTGTCAAGAAATAAGAAAAATATTTACCTGATACCATTCTTACCTAGACCTGTGTTGTGTAATCTTTGGTAGATCAGGCTTGTGGAAATACAATGCCCTTCTTGTTCAGCCTGGCCCCTTATCCTCAGGACAAGCAAGAAATTGAAGTTTCACATCATGAAAACATATCTATATGATTTTGACCCCCTTAAACCCCACTTTTATATAGTAAAACTGGGGTTTACAGGGATATACATTATTTTTCTTATTTCTGCTTAAAACATAGATTGTTGGTACTCATTAGAACCACCTCGCCGAGGCGGTTCTAATGAGTACCCACAATCTAGTATGTTTTGAGCAGAAATAAGAAAAATATCAGAGTTTTTCACCTGAAAATTTTCAGTTTTTGGAAGTGAAATTTTCTATATATTTGAATAGGCGTGTTTTCGTAATGAGTTTCCTTGTCCAGGGACAAGTGATTCATAGCTTATAGGATAGCTCTATATCCTGATAAATATTACACTTATTTCTCTCTGAAAATGCATGTTATGTGTACTCATTAGAAATGTGCCATAATGAGGTATTTCTAATGAGTACCCACAACATAAGTTTTCCTGAAGTAAAGTTTAGTTTTTAGATAAGTGAATTTTGTATGGACAAATTGATTTTGAACATCAGGAGATACCCAGGAAGGGCCACAATCATATAACATAATCTTTCCAAGGCTCCGGATAGGGGTTCAGAAACAAAATGACAACACAGAACTGCATTTCATCAAAAAGAAAACAAACGGAGTCAAGACAAAGAGTACCGGTTAGACAAAAATTTCACACAAGTTTACCTGTATATTTTAAAGGTGTTTTGTAATGTCTGTCTAAGGCAAATTTACCAATATTCATATAAAGTACATTCTGCAAAGGAATGAAATTTAACATTGTGAATCACTCACAAACTAAATAAACTCCATTTATGCCAAGTGGATTCTTCTACAATAACTTTTTGGACCAGATCATTTCAGTATAAGGAGTGTCTGGTTAGTTTTTATTATTACTATGTTTCAAAGCAATTCCTGTCCTAAATGCAAACAGTATTAAAATTTAACAGATGCCACATTCTGTGGTGTCTGATCTGGGTCTACACTGCTAATGTCTATTTTATGGGATGCTTGTCGCTAGGCATAAATGGGTTACGGGTTAACTCTGGTCCTGCTGAGCCCGAATATGTCCTGCCTTTGCAAACATTATAGATCCAGATCAATAGGCTTCCTCAGCCAACTGATCTGGATCTATACTGTTTGTTATTCAATTTGTGAATTTATATAAAAAATCTGGATCAAGTACTCTGCATGATTGGCTGACAGAAGTGGGTGTGGCATCTCTATTTATTGAGCATCATCACATACAAGGGTTAAAATGCATGGTTACAGAAGAAACAGCATGCCTAATACTCTGACATTTTACTTATTTCCCCACCGAAACATACATTATAGATACAGATTAGAATTGCCTATCACTGTTTTACCTTATTTACCCTAAGAATTGGGATACATTATCTACTTACCATACTTGTCCTAAAATTTGAAATAGCCCATTCTACTACCTCAATGTGTCAAAAATATTGCTGTATATATAGCAAACAGTGTAAACCCTGATCAGCATTTTACAGTGTCTGATCTGGGTCTGGATTGTTTGCAAAGATCTATCAGTCCCAATGCTTAGGGTCATTACTGTATAAGTATTTGGACAGACAGGTCTGAGCAAACAGTGTAGACCCAGATCAAAGGCTTCAGAATGCTACTCATCCATCAGTTTTTAGATACATCAACAGACAGTCAAATGGACTTGTTTACATTTTAGGACAAGTATCTTAAGGAGATAAGGTGTCCCAATATTCAGGATAAATATGGTAGGTTGTGGGGTACTCATTAGAACTGGCTTGTACCCACTACATGTCTGAATCTCATTCAGCCAATTGCTCCAAGCTCTTCTGGTACACTATTATCATATGATTAGGAGGAGAGGCAAGAAATTAAGGGGAACTGATAAGAATCTGCTCCCTTGAATTGATAAGAATCTGCTTCCCTCGGGAACAGATTCTTTCCTTTAAGAGTAGAAACCTTTTCAGAAGGGGATTGATGTGTAGGAAAATAAACAGGAAGCCTCAAAAGTTATCTCCCTTGTAAAAAATGGAGGGAAATCTACCAAGTGTATCCATTTGCCTTAAAAACATAGCTGCAAAATAGGGTTGGGAATCAGTCAGAATTTCATAGTTGATCATGAGTACCCACAACATATGTTTTCATGGAGACATAAGAAAATATCAGTACTATTCAGTTGAAAAAATGCTTGTGCCAGGCAATTTTTAACAAATTTCTTCACCTTTATTCTCCACGTATCTAAAATGACACAATAGACAGCATGCAAAAAAAATGTATTTCCAAAAAAAAAAGAATTTTCCAATTAGTTGATTGTGAAAATTCTTTCCATTCATCAGTCGCAAGAGGCAAAAGTGACTAATGATCAATTATAATCGATCATCGGGGCAACACTACTACAGATAAGGTTTTGTTTTCAATCATAATATGCTGATGCACTTCTAATGAATATCCACAGCATATATTATCCCCTGTCCTGCTGAACCCGGATATGTCCCTATCTTTGCAAACAGTGTAGCTCCAGATCAGATGGCTTCTGAAGAAGCCAACTGATCTGGATCTGCACTGTTTGCCATTAAGTATGTGAACTTAAATCAACAATCTGGATCGAGTAATCTTATTGGCTGAAAATTAGAAATGGGTGTGGCAATTTATTCAGCATGGCAAGGATTATCATGATACGGCTCTTATCTGGAACTACATAAAAGATAGTACAACCTCTATCCCAGTGAGCACATAATGTTAATACAACATCACATTAACGTTGATGCAATGTCATCATCGTGACGTTGCATCGAAGTTAATACAACATTGTATAAATGTCATGTGCTCATTAGGATGATGGTCAATAGCCAAAATAAAATTTATAGCTGATCAAGGGATTGGCTGCCTTACGATAAATTTATAGTTAAACAGCACTTTGGATGATCCGAAAATTGACTTGTAGGGAGGTGGCTGTTGTTGAGATGTGATTGTTTGTGGAACTTTTACAGCAACATATTTACCTTAGGTGGTTGGACAAACATCCAGATAAACAGGGTGGACCCACATCTAGATTTATACTGTTTGACACTGATAAAGCAGTTCTTAGACATACATGTATCAACAGGTGGCAAAATGGACATGTTCAAATTTTATGACACGTATAGTAAGGAGTTGAGGTGAATTGATACACTTTTAATTCACTTTCTGTCAACATTGTTTTTGCTTGCTTCCCTTTTAAAAAGGGATCTACTTTAAAAGGAAAGAATTTGCTCCCTGTAGGAGCAAATTCTTTCTGTTTAAAGTAGACCCCTTTAAAGAAGGCACTTGGGCTGCTGGAAAGCAAACAGGAAGTCACAGAAGTTGTCTCCCGCATAAAAAAAAGGGCAGATACTTTATTGAGTGAATCCAACATCCCTTTATGGTTTCCAGGGCCCAGTTCGAAACTGAAAGTTGCTAGCCAACCTGACATTAAAATTTCTACCTTAAATTATGGCAGATACATTGAGATTTTTTCCTGAAAAAAAAAAAATGTGAGTAGCTTTTGCATTTTTGCAGCAAAAATTTCAATGTATTTGAAAATACCTTAGCTATAACAATTAAGGAGTTTGTCATTAACAAGCTTGTTAAGCTAACAATATTTTGAACAACTGGGCCCAGATATTTAGGATAAGTATGGTAGTCCTGTCTGGAGCAACTGAGCCGCATTCAAATGTGCAAGTTACAATTTGCCATGGTTCCATGCTCATCATTCTAGGTACAGGGATCAAGGGCAAAACGTTTGCTATCATCTTGCACTTTTGAAAGCAGCCCAGTTCTGATTTGTGAGATATTTTGTGATAGTGGTTGTAGAATCATTCAAACTTTCCCTCTCTACACTTCCTACATTTATTTCAGGAGCTGAAATCTGGTAGCAAGCTGGAGTCATTACTCACTACCCCTCATGGTTGTAGTCCCAAGTTTCACCCACATGTTGTCAAACCTGCTGGCTTCCTGCCCAAGACGCCAAGTAAGGGACGATGCAAGGCAGAAACTGTAATCAGGCTAAAGATTGGGTCTCTGACTCCAGCAAGGGCAACTTCTAGTCAGAAGCCAGAGAGTACACCAGGCAAAAGTTCTCGAGCTAAGGTGGATTCTTTGAAAACACCATCAAAGGCTTGTAAACAAGTAAGGGTATATATATAAATATATTTAACCTTTTGCTTGTTAAGGCTGAGAAGGGGTCTTCTCCAAAAGGGAGCAAATTATTTCCTTTTAGAGTAGACAGTTTTCAGAAGGGACTTGGTATACAGGATAACAAAGCTCATTGTATGCCTATGAAAACTACCAGTGCCAACTAGCAGCTTTCCGACACAAAAATACAACTTTCTGTATCACACTAGTAACACTTTCTGATTCTATTCACTGTCCTAGCTTACAGGGTTCCCTGGTTTTGCAGTGAATTTACCAAACATCATTTAAAGCATTAGAACCTAAACTATGACATTGGCCACTAATGATGTTGATATTCGAAACATAATGTCAGTAATTTGTGCATTTTGGCATAATATGAGTAAAATTATAACAAAGTGTCTCCTGTGATCCATTGATATCCGCTCACCCTCCATCTGCCAGATAAAGTTACTACAGTAATAATGTGTATGTATTCAGTCTCTCTATATTGTTGTCTAGGAAACAGTTTTCTCATGTTAGAGCTGCAAGATCATACTAAAGAAAAGTAAGGCAGAACATTTGTGAAAAGTCTTACTGCATGTACCCTAAATATTTGGACAAGTCCATTTTACTACCTATTGATGTATCTAAAATGCAAGATGATTGGCAAACAGTAAAGACCAAGATCAAATATAGCAGCATGTTGCCACATGCTGCTACGTTTGATCTTGGTCTTTACTGTTTGCCCTAGCTTTATTCCATACCCTTTTTGCCAAACTTTTGCTATTTAGGCAGTTGTTTTTTAAAATACTTCATGGAATGGCAAACAATATAGACTCTGATCAGACTGCTCCTTCAGCCTGATCTTGGTCTGCATTGTTTGCATACACCATTTCATCACCTTTGTAGTATGGCAGGCACATACAGATCATGTGTTCGTTTGTGTCGGCATCAGTGTCATTGTCACACTTTTCGTTTCCACTCAGTAACTTTTGAAGGGATGCATTGATTTCATTCGAAGTCTGCAGAACTTTAAATCATTGTAAAATACAGGTCAAGTTTGATATTGGTAATCATCCACCAAATTATGGCTGAGTTATGGCCCATTTTCAACTTAGGTTTTGTAATTGGGTTAAGATATTGGTTTCCGTTTAATAAGTTTTAAAGGTATGCATTGATTTCATCAGAAATTTGCAGAAGGGTATTGTGCTGTAAAATATAGGTTAGTTTTAACTTTAATATTGATATTGATATATCTGGAGCTAAAGAATGTGACATCTGATCATGATCTACACTATTTGCCACTCATCTAGCTGTATTTTAGACCCATCAACAGGTAGTAATGAACTTGTTTAAATTTTAGGACAAGTACGGTATGTTAAAGAGATAAATGTTCGAATATTTAGAGTGAATACAATATCCACTGTTTGATGCATGTTTATTGCAACTGTCACTGTTTGTTATATGCTCACTGAAGCTGACACTCTGTGATGCAGTTTTGATGCAATATACTGTTTCCTGAAGTTGGCACTATTTAATATACAGCTCACTCTTGTTATCTCAGTCCAAGGGACTATCTGAAATACTTCGAGATAGCCATACCTCAGCATATCAGGTTTGCAGAATTGAGGGAAAATAAATCGAACAACCACATTTCACAAATGGATTTAATTTGACTCCTGAAGTTAGAGATATATTGAAAATATTGTGGAAAAGAGGAGAAATTGCTCCTTAGGAGGATTTCTTCCCTTTTCCACAATATTTTGTTACCGTTGTTAGATTTTCATGTTAAAACAGAGACCAAATTTTCAGGTCAAGATAAGCAGTTATTCGAGATAAGCAAAGTCAAGATAACAAGTCCACTGTATATATTTTCTGTTCTGTAGTTGCCATTTAGCCAGGCATCAGGTTTCACTCCTATCAAGTTACCATTTGGATTAGATGGTGCTCCAGATAATCTCAACTCTTTCCCATCAACACCAGCAAGATCTGTGTTTGGTTCAGCAATAGGATCACCATTTAGTGGATTTTCACTCCCACAGGTAAAGCTTTTTTTATGTCGAATAATGATACTGTTTTCAGTTTAGATTCTTGTAGTTTGACCAAAAATATATATTGGTTGAGAATTAGATATTCCAAGTAAATGTTTCAGTGTTAATCAAATGAACCAAACAAAACTGGACAGAGCATGTATGCATAAAATTTTATCTGTGATTATTGTCAGTATGATTTCAAGTAACAATATACTATATAGACATAAACTTGAAGATAAGTACAATCAAACCTGTCCAAAAGGCCACCTGTATTAAGCAATCACCTGCCTTTAAAGGCCACTATTTCAGATCGCATTAAAGGCAAAGAAGTGGAAATCTACCTGTATTAAGCAACCACCTGTCTTAAGCAACCAGTTTTTGACTTTCCCATAGGTGCTTGCTTAACACAGGTCTGACTATCAGTAATTTTGCAGATAAGGAATATTTATTAGTTTGACAGTTAGTATGACAGCTACTTGATGAAATGTAGATTGCAAAAATTAAATCACTTGTTACTAAAGATTTCATTTCATTCATATTCATTCCTCTGTAAGTCATGTAGAGAAGATACATGCATAGTTATAAATTCTCTAACACGAAATAAGGTTACCCAGGGAAAGTAATCATAAGTAATCATAAAGTAATCATAATTACTTTTGTAAAGTAATTGTAATTGTAATCGATTACATTCACTTCAAAAGTAATTGTAATAATTGTAATCTGTAATCATGAAATTCAAAAGTAATTGTAATTGTAATCAATTACATTTGAAAGTAATCAACACCAGGTCTGTAAACCATACATATTGTTGTTCCTTATGTTAAGAAGCATTCATTGACACCAACGGGGTATGCCCCTCCCCCTCCAGATCATATAAGCCTTAATATCTCAGAAACCCTTCAGAACCCCACCCCTAAACCATATATTTTTTTTGTTCATTATGATAAGATGCATTCAATGACACCAGCCATGCACGCCCAGGGGGTATGCCCCACCCTGCCCAGTTCACTTAAGGCATAATATCTATGAAACTGTTCAGATCCTCCCTGCCCCTAAAATATATATTGTTGTTCATTATGATAAGACACATTCAGTGACACTAACTGTGGATCGCCTGGGGTATGCCCCACAGCCTCCAGTTCACATATGAGAAACTGTTCAGATCCCCACCCTTAAACCATATACAGTCGACTTACATTATCTCGGTCCAAGGGCCTTTCTGAAATACTTCAAGATAGCCGTAACTCGACATATCAGATTTGCAGAATTGAGGAAAAAATAAATGGAACAACCACATTTAACAAATGAATAAGTAATTTGACTCATGAAGTTAGAGATATATTGAAAATATTGTCGAAAAGAGGAAAAATTGCTCCTTAGGAACAGTTTCTTCTCTGTTCCACAATATTTTGTTACCTTTTGTTAGAATTCCATGTTGAAGCAGGGACCAGATTTTCACTTCGAGATAAGCCGTTATTTGAGATAAGCGAAGTCGAAATAACAAGATTCGACTGTATTGTTCCTTATGATAAGACGCATTCATTGATCTCAACTGTGGGTCCCCAGGGGGTAGGCCCCACCCATCCCAGAAACTGTTCAGATCTGTGCCAAGCATAAAAGGTTTGAAAATGCTTTATCTCCTGATGGCAAATTAAAATGGAAATGGAGTCCACATAGGAGCTCGTTTAAGTATTGGGAACTTGTTTGGGAGACTGTAATTAGGAGATTAAAATCAGGTCTTGTTTTATATATGTTTCAGCATCAAGTAACTGTATGTATGTTTCAGACTCCAAATAGCTGTTTCAATGGTGTAGAATATTTTGATGCCACCAACGATGACAACAACAGTCTTCTCTGTACAGAAACCATAGATAACCTAGACCTGGATGATGTCATTAAGTATATATCTCTCCAAGTGAAAAGATGTATTCTGGTATATGTAAAAAGTAATGCCTGGATTAGCCTGCACATCCATGCAGTCTGATCAGAGTCTTTTGCTGTCTAATTACAGAATCACTTAAGGGAAATGGGTACACATGGTAATTTTTTGGCCATTTTCTTACAAAGGAGACAACTTCCTATAGGGATTAGGCCTGAAATTCTATAAGCCTGTCCTTTTCAGTGTTTAGCAGGACCATGACATAAGTTACACTTTTTGTGTTTATCCAACACTGTGGATTGGCACGTTTACCTGGAGTATTTATTTTCATCCAGTCGAGATTGTACTCAGTATGATTAAAATCTTATTTCTTCAAAAGTTTGAGGTTTTCTTTGGTTTTGCTTATTTATTTGCTATTTATATGCCTCAGTGTGTTTAAGGCTAATATGTTTGAATGAAGAATTTCTCATTATCATCATTATCAAGGAACTATTTTTTAAGTAGTTATCAGGCTGTTAGTAACAGGAAAAGGGGTTGTCGAAATGTACATGGTATGGAGATGGTTTGGCAGCTGGCCCCTCCCCACCCCGCACCCCCCACCCCCAAATCAGTCTGTTTTATTAAAACCCTTTTTATGATAGTAGTGTAGATTGTAGGGCTGCATGTGTAATAAAAATGATATATTTAAGATATGGGCCCAGTTGTTCAAAGCGTCATTAGCTTAACGAGCTCGTTAAGGGTCATTTCGTTAACTGTTTTAGCAGATTCAATATACAATATTCTGATATTTTTTGCTGAAAAAATGTGAGTAGCTTTTGCACTGCAAAAGCTACTCACATTTTTTCAGAAAAAAATGTCAGCATATTTGCGTATCACTCGATGTAAATTTTAACGAATCGTTAACTAACGACGTTGTTAGCTTTGAACATCTGGGCCATGATCTTTTTAAAATTAGTTATTCATCATTAAATATTGGAATTATTAGAATTTAAAGTTAAAATCTAAATTTTATAAATATAAACAAGAACTAGATTCTAGAGTATAAATACTGTAATCATTAGTGAGGAGCAAGATGTTTCATTAACTTGGTCACTTAGGTGGTACTAAGAAAGGCATCAAGAGATTATCTAGTTAATCAGCCATTACTAGATTCCAGCAAGTAACATTGGGGCTTTGGCCAAAGTACCATTATCAAGTACTTATTTTGATCTTGGAGATGGTTAAGAATAGATGAGTGACAGATAAATGTAGGTATGATTCTGATTTTTTAAAATGACCAATCGGGCCTGGAAACAGAATTATTTGTCCTGATTGGTCAGTTTCAAAAAGCAGACTGCTGGAAAATAGTATTAGGAACTTTCCTTGTATGTTATAAAGTACATATATCCCTAGTTACCACAGAGTAATTGCTAAGGAGGAGTATTTGTTGATAATTCTGGGATATGTTTTGTTATTTCTCCATAAAAACATATGTTGTGGGTACTCATTAGAAGTGCCTCACTGAGGCACTTCTAATGAGTACCCACAACATATGTTTTTGGAGAACTGGAGAAAATTATCTAATAACTATCACCAAATACACTTCCTTAACAGTTCCTCTGTTACCATATTTAGCTTGAATACTGGGATACCTTAACTCCTTACCAAACTTATCCAGAAATTTGAACAAGTTCATTTTACTATTGTTTGATGTGTCTAAAAGACTGCAGAATACCGCATCTGATCAGGGTCTATGCTGTTTGCTCAGGCCTGTCTGTCTCAATACTTAGGGTAAACATTGTATTACAAACCAAACACAGGCTGATTAGGGTTTTCTGCTTGTTGCATATTCATTTTTCCTTAATTGTTTGGCTCCAGTATTTTGATAACTGTTGCAGTACTCCTCCTGGTCCTGTGAGAGATTGGGTAAAAACTGAAACCACCGGATCAGCAGTGAGAAGCAAACTGGATACACCTAACAGGTATGTATTTTTATGCCCCCACCATCAGCATAATTCCCAGTGTTTAGGTTGAGTGTATGTGCATACACTATTCCGTATGTACGTACATATGTGATCCTATTAGACTCAGGTTAAGAGTTTTGTAAGATGTAGATTTTAGGGTTTCTATCATTGTAGCAACTTGAAATTTGGTGTGGGGATTTATGTCTATGAGTACTTTAGGAATATACAAGAATCATGTCACAAAGACCCATACATCACAGTTCACTGACTTTGCAGTTTTATGGAGCTACCCAAGGTGGAGGCATCCATGTACTTTGGACACATTTCTAGTTTCTTACATTGAATATGCGATGAGAATGAAGCTAGGGTCAGATGCAGATGTACAAGAGAATGGTTTATAAATAAAGTCAAACTTTAATGCTTGAATAGCTTTGAGACCATGGAAATATGTTTACTCGTTGGAAGTTCAATTCACTAATCATAGTGCCAGGTCAGGAGGCAAATGAAGATAATTTAGGAATGTTTTTTATATCTTCTATAGCATAATGGTATGTTGAGTATACTCATTAGAATTGCCTCAAGGAGGTTATTCTAATTCCTACACACAAAATACATTTTCATGATAAAATCAGAAAATTGCCCCTAAAATATCCCCAATATTTTTAGAGTCATCAATGTTCGAATCATTGACATCTTACTGTTGGTCTTTAAAGCTGCTCAGTTTAATCCATTTATGCCAAGTGGATTTCTTTACCTTAACACTTTAAATCGGTCCATTTCCAATAGAAGGGGTGTCTGGTTAGTTTTTGTTATTACCATGTTTTATATAAATTCCTGTTCTGAATACAAACAGTTTAGACCCTGATGAGACACCGCATTCTTCGGAGTCTTATCTGGGTCTACACTGTTTGCCAATGACCCTTTTATGGGATGCTAGGCTTAAATGGGTTAAGACACATAACAAAGTAGTTAAACAGACTTGTACAAGTTTTTGAATAAGTACAGTATGTCCTAAAATTTCAAACACTTTATTCCACACTATTTCACTTTATTTATTTTTTTTTTTAAACATTTGTTTCACCAAACGCTTGGTGGAATGACAAAGAGTGTAGACCAAGAGTAGATGGCTCCTGTTTGGAGCAGTCTTATCTTGGTCTGCACATTTGCATATGCCATTTTGTCAGAAATGTTGGCACAGTAGAAAAGTAGTGTTCAAATATTTAGGCTAATTATGGTATAATTTAACGCTTTGAACTATGGGTCAAATTTTCAGCAGACAACATGAAATATTTTTTAAAGAAAACAGGTTTTGATATTTTATGTGAATTGTCTCCATTGGAGAAATTGTCTCCATTGGAGACAGTTTACATGAAATATCAAAGCCTGCTTTCTGGGAAAAATAAGAAAAATATCATCAATTTGTCACCTGCTGAATAGGCCCAGAGAGTGGTAAAAGTTGATAGATTTCTTTGTTGTAGGACTCCTAGTGTCAGAGATCCCGAGGAAACAGAGACAGATGAATCCCTGGTCAAAAACACTCAGGAAAGGTACAGTAGTAGTTCATAAATAAGTACCCAGTTTGGAATTTTAACAGATTTTCACAATATCGTTACTTGGCTATTTCATTATTTGAGCTGGAAAATACAAAAAGAGCCTTTATTGCAAATCTGGACAGCGAGGTCCCAGATCAGATTGCACATTTGAGCAGTCTGATCTGCACCCTGATTGTCCACTTATAATTATATAATCTTTTGATAATGTAGACTATTTACATTTTCAGTGTGAGCACTTTTATAAGATGAACTTATATATCCAAAACAATCATCATTCAATAATTTGAACTGGTTCACATTGGTTGAAAGAAAAGTTTTACACTTCAATAAAGTCCTGGGCTCAGTTATTCAAAACTAAGATGTCTTTAGTTAACATATCGTTAAAACTTTGATCATTAAATGTGGCATATATGCTAATATTTTTGCTGAAAAATTGTGAGTAGCTTTTGCATTTGCAAAAGCTACTCACATTTTTTCAGCAAAAGTACCTGTGAATTAGATATTGTACTTAGTACAACAGTTAAGATTTTGACCACTAACGAGCTCATTAAGCTAAGGATGCTTTGAACAACTGGGCCCAAAACAGGAATCTGTCAGATCTATTTTCCTTCCACTGTCTCTAGAGATGGACAGTTTTGACAACATTTATAATATTTTGATAACAAAGTTGGAATTATGAAGAATGAATTATTTTTGTGGATTTTATTGAGTGTAAACTCTGGCAAATCACACACAAAACTTAACATAAAGTCCTTTGGGATTCAGTTTGTGAGTGATTCACCAGAGTTTACTCATCAGTAAACTCCACAAAAATAAAAATTCATTCCTATTATGAATGCAATGGCATTTACATCTTGCCCACATGCATGCTGTTCATGCCAAATAATGTACTTGCCGCAGTAGACAGTTACAGGGTTTGTCCTTTCATATTCAGTCCCTTTATGGGGATTTTTTTTATCATACGATAAAACATAAGAAGTAAATTTTAACTTTTTGCAGTCCATTGAACCCCTTTAGTGGGAGCCACCATATTAAACCACCTTAAAGGCATACCAGAAAATGACTGTGAGAAAGCTTTCAAAGATTGGATTAAAAGATTGAGACTTTGTGTATCTGTCAAAGGAGAGTACAGTCGACTCCCGTTATCTCGAATTCCAAGGGACTCACTGAAACACTTCGAGCTATCCATACTTCGACATATCAGAGTTGAGAGAGTGAGGAAATTGATAAATTGAACAACCACATTTAACAAATGAATATGTAGTTTGCCTCCTGAAGTTAGAAATATATATATATAAAATAATGTGGAAAAGAGGAGAAATTGCTCCTGAGGAGCAATTTCTCCTCTTTTCCACATTATTTTGTTACCTGTTGTCATAGTTTCATGTTAAAACAGGGACCAGATTTTCACTTCGAGATAAGCGGTAATTCGAAATAAGCGAGTTCAAGATAACGAGGTTTGACTGTATTTTAAAGGTTTGAAATACTTCATTCACTTACTTCGCACATGACCTAGTGTGTTCATAAGTCAATGCACTGTAAAAAAAATAAAAAAAATAAAAAAAAAAATATTTCTTAAATATATTGATGAGGAAAAATGGTCTTGTTAAGACCGAACAGAATGCACATGATGATCTGCATTGTTGCTGGATACACTTTCGTAAGGTCCATTTTCTACAGTTTGCATGAAATGTCAAAGCCTATTTTCTTATAATAAGAAAAATATCACCCAGTTTGTCATCTGCTCATCTGCTGAATTATCCAGGAGGTAATGAAGGTTAAATTGCTTTTTTTTTTTTTTTTGCCAAAAGTTACCTATTTTACCTTCCAGATACGGTGATGATTTTGGCCTCAGAAAGATAAAGTCTGCAAAATGTCGCAGAAGATTGGACAGGTTTGTATTTATTTTGAAAAGGAAAATACATGTGAAGATTTTGCCACCACTTTTGAAAGGGAGACAAACTATGCAGGCAGGAGTTTAATTTCCTAGAAATTGGATCAGGGCTTGGGAAAACCGAATTTCTTTCGGACCCAGACCAAAATTCAGAAATTGGGACCGATTGGAAACAGCCAAAAGCCCAAAAAAATCGGTCCCATACTGGCCCAATACTAAGGAAATTTTCTCAGATTCTGTCAGATATTTAGGATATTCTCAAATTCTAAACTTACCTAGCTCAGATGTCAATCTGTTAATTACACATGACTAATCCAATAATCGCTTCAAGTCAAGTTGTATAAACAAATTACCTGAGATCTCGTAGTTCAGGGCGTTATCTCGAATCTCGCGAGATTACAGTGGTCATGTGAAAGTAATTAGATTCGGGCACTATTACTGAAGTTTAAAGACTCCTTGGTGTGTTTGATGTTTTGACATTACAACAGGTCAAATAAATGCTCGAGGAAAAATGGAATAAAGTTGTAATGGCTAGCTGCAGCACAACGCACAAAACAAGGTCTTTACCCGGGACAGGCGGGTATCAGATATGATCGGTCACCAGTTGACATAAAACAACACATTAGAAACACACAGTGAAAAGAAAATAATGTCGGGAAACCAAAGAAGTACAATAACATGATACATTTCGTATTTTTTTTTTTTTTTTTTTTCTTTCCCATTTTACATGATGGGTAGCGCAAACAACAATTCTTGTCCAGGAGTCTTGTCTTGTCTTGTATATGGTCCCAGTAATTATACTCGCAGCCATATCAGGTTGTCTCCCCTGTCCACATGTCAATCAAGTATGATGTCTTCTGTCATGTCCGCTTTGCCTACGAACACGTTCTAGTCTTGTATTTGCTTTTACATGTGTAGCTAAACGTCTTTAAATGTTTGAAACCAAGAACTCCACCAAACACAACAATGTACGACCATTGTACGGAAATTGGGATTAATTCATAGGACTTCACTTATTGTCATTAGTTTTCATGACAAGTATCAAATTTTTTTTCCTATGGAAATTAGTTAGGTGATGATGTCATCAGCTGGACCGATTCATTTTTCAATATTTCCCGAGCCCTGAATTGGATCTTTTAAAAACAAGGGCTACTCAAAAAGAGAAAATGCTCAGAGAAGGAGCGAATTCTTTTCTTATAGAGTAGCCCTCCACACTCCCCACCACAACTCCCCAGTGAAAAGGGAGGTAAATATGTATTTTTCTCCTTAAACAGGAATTTGTATGTAAAAACAAACAAACAAACAAACAAAAAACAACAAAAAAAACAGAACTTTTATAAGGATAAATGAATCACAGTGAAGCCACTGATTAGTGAAATATTCAGAAAAGATTTTTTTTTTTTTTTTTTTGGTATTTTTGCAGTAAAACATCTCTTGTAAGAACTCACTAAGTAATTCCAATCAGTCACCACAAGATACATAGCAGTGCAAAATAACAAGAAATGTTGTTAACACTTTCAGTGCTATGAACAAATTCAGCAGATGACAAACTGATGATGTTTTTCTTGTTTTTCCTAGAAAATAGGGTGTGACACTTCATGCAAATTGTCTCCTTATTTGCATGAAATGTCAAATGCTATTTTCTGGGGAAAAAAATTCACAAAATGTCGTCTGCTGAAATGTTTACCCACATTTATCACCTTATCTGTAACTATGGAGTTTACATTATGAGAAATGAGCCATATTATGATAAAACATGTCTTCAGTCACATATAGATGGCGCACTGTTAGAGCAGACTGTTCATAGTCTGGTCATTTCACACAAGAACTATTTGGATCTTGTAAATATTAAAAACTGCATATCACATGATCTGATTACATCGTTCCAGCTAAAATGGCATATCAGGTAAATATTTTTTCTTATTTCTGCACGAAATCATATGTTGTGGCTCAGTTGGATGCGCGTCCTACTGAAGATTGGGAGGTTGCGGGTTCTACCTCCGCCGGGTCGGCAACATTCTTTCGCGGAGTTTGTTCATGAAATACTTTCTATGGTCATTCTCTCTTTTCTGCTGATTCAAGAAAGGCAGTTGTCAGTTTCTGGCAAAAGAATGTGCACACTACTGGTTAACTGCTTAGAGGACTTAGCCTGCCCAGTAAGAGTGTGGTTAGGTAAACTGACCGCACTGGACATGACCCCATAGGGCTGGTCAACCTCAACACAAGCAATATATTGTGGGTACTCATTAGAAGTGCCTTTGTGAGGCACTTCTAATGAGTACCAACAACGTACAAGGGTTGGATCAAACATAATGCCACTGGCTATTTGTTCACTACTATTGTTAGAGTGAGAACAAAATTCAAACCTTGCACGTGTTCCCAAATATCATAGCTTTCAGTCAGTGTATAAACTAGTCTATACATATAGACACAATATTTTCCTCAAAATTTACATTTGCACAAACCTTACTTGTAGGTGGTTAGGCAAAATGGTTGGGAAAAGTATCAGGAATGCGAACAAAATCAGGGCTTTCATCAAGGCTCCTGCTTTACTCAGCAGAGGTGGTTCAAAGGACATTTATGCTGACATACGCGCTGTTTATAGTTGTAATGAAATATGCTTTTCAACAGTTTACAGATGGGTTAGGAAATATAGTGCAAGCATGGTCTGTTAAAAATGCATGTAAATCTGGTCGACCTAAGTCTGCAAGTGGTCCAAGAATTGTTGAAAAAATCAAACAAATAGTAAAATCTTATGCAAGATATACTTCTCAGCAGATTGCATTTTGAAGAAGAAAAGTGCTAGGTGGGTCCCACATTTGATAACAGAGGAGCATAAATGCATGCATATTAAGATGGCGAGCAAACCTTTGAAAAGGTTTCCAAGATACTATCAGAAAAAAATTATGAATGTAGTGACAGGTAGTGAGTCTTGGATACATTTCTTCAAACCGCACATAAAATTAGTAACTAGTATGGCTCACCAAAGATGCCAGAACGCCTTGCATTGCCAAAAGGAGGGCAAGTCTGAAAAAAGGTTATGTATGCCATTTTTATCACTACAAAAGAAATAGTAATCCAGATCCCTGTACTCAAGTGCATGTCAACGAATGCAAGGTTTTATAAGAAAAAGTCCCTAGAAAGCTTGTCAAATTCTTCCAGAAATGTCGACCAAAGACGGGAACCCAAGGCATGCATTTGTTACATGACAACTCCTCAAGTCACAAGGCTGGAAGTGTGACATCATTTCTGAATGAACAAGGGGTCTATGGTTTAGAACACTCACCCTATTCTCCCGATCTAGTCCTCTGGGACTTTTCCTGTTCCTTTGTCTCAAGACAAAGCAGCTTGCTGGCAGAAAATATACATTCTGCCAAAAGTTGGGAGCTGTCATATTTAGCCTCCTTAGAAATATACCTAAAAATGACCATGAGAAAGCTTTCAAGGATTGGATTAAACAATTGAGACTTTGCATATGTGTCAAAGGAGAGTACTTTGAAGGTTTGAAATAAAGATTTCTGTAATCCCACCTTTAGTTGTCATTTAACAGCATTGGTTGCATTACATTTGACTCCATCCTTGTATGTTTTCATACAGAAATAAGGAAATATCAGTACAGTGAACCCTCATTACAATGACAGCATTTGTTCCAAAAGATGTTGCCATTATAAAGAATTTGCTGTTGTAAAGAAACCTTACTGGACAGAATGATATGTAAGAAAAACATTGCTTTATTCATATTTCTTCACAGAACGTATGTTTTGGATATTTGTTAGAATTGCCTCAGTGAGGCAATTCTAACAAATATCCAAAACATATGTTGCTGGAAGTTTTAATGCAATATTCTCGCCTAATTTCTCATTAACTGTCACCTCTATGCGAAGGTTTCCTGACATTCAAATTGTCATTATGATGAGTTTTGTCGTTCTAACGAGTGTCAATATAATGAGGGATGACTGTATTCAATTTTAGCAGATGAAATCAGCAAAAAGCTACTGATATTTCTCTTATATTTTCCAGAGAGTAGGGTTTGTCATTTCGTGCAAATTGTCTCCTTAAGAGATAATTTGCATGAAACATCGAGTCCTATTTTCTGGAGAAACTAAATAATTATAAAAAGAAAGAAAATTGAATTGTTGTCTGGGGCTATTTAACAGATTAAATGTTAGGTTTCATAATGTCTTTTGTGTGAGTGGAGGTGTGGAATAGTGTTAAAATATTGTCTGTAACTATGATATTTTAAAATTAAAAAAAACAAAAACAATACTGCTGCAGTAAATCTTCTAAAATTTCATACCCAAAAGTTTCTGACAAAATATTGGGATTGTCGGGTGGTTGTATATCTTACATCATCAGGGGGTCCAACTGATATTGGCTTACAGTTTGGCAAGGCCTGCTATCCTTGTAGCAGTTAAGGGTAGAGGGGGAATGTTTTTATTTCTTCTGTTTCTTCACTTTCATTCCTGTTCCTCTTTCTTTCCTGTCCCTCTCTTTCATCTCTTCTATCTCTTTTCTTCCGCAAATGACCCACAAGGGTTGACATGTCATTAAACCCCAACACAGTAAAATTCTGACAAAATAGCATATGCAGACAGTGCAGACCTAGATCAGACTGCTCCTGAGGAAGTAGTCTGATCAGGGTGTACACTGTTTGTCATTCCATTAAGTATTTTAGGAAACAAATACATAAAAAGCAAAATTTAGACTGAAAAATGACTAATAAAGTGTTCGAAATTTTAGGACATTTATGTTTTCAGGAGTTATCAGTTGAAGGAAACAAGCAAGCCAGAGGCTCTTGATGAGAACTGCAATGAGTTTGATGGGTAAGAAAACTACATGTTTGTTTGTTTATTTGAGTTGAGGTTTTGCAGCCCAGTCAACCCATTAGGGTCATGTTGAGTGCAATCACTTAACCTATCCACACTGTTCCTGGGCAGGCTTAGTCCCTTACAAAGCAAAGAAAACTTCCTGTATTATATAAGTTGTCTCACCCCAAAAGGGGGGTTAAACCTTTCACCCCTGAGTTTCTGAAGTGGGCTACTCCATCTTTGAATTTGGACACATCCACTTATGTAGATAGGCTAATAAAAACAGAAGGAAACAAGCAAGCTAGAGGCTGTTGATGAGAGCTGCAATGAGTTTGACGGGTAAGAAAATTCCTATATCATATGAGCAGACATGTTAACCCATTGTTGATTGAATGAACTCCCACACTATATTTTGGAAGTCTAATTTTGATTTTAGATATGTCAGTCTATGTGATTTAGATATTCCGAGAGAAAAATAGTTGATCTATTTGCAAACAGTGGAGCCCCTGATCAGACACCACATTCTGTGGCATCTGATCTGGGTCTGCACTGTTTGCCAGTTACCCATTTAGGTGTCATCAGACTACAATGGGTTAAATCTAACTATTTTTTAGTGAGACTCACTAATTTATGGCACCAAAACCCAGTTTTATATGCTGTCTCACTATTTTTTTTTTTTTTTTTTTTTCAGAAACCCTATATATTAAATGTTAAAATAGAGATCTCATTAATTTTTTTCACCAGAATCTCACTAATTTCTATGTTCAGAATTTGATGTCTATATATATATATATATATATATATATATATATATATATATATATATATATATATATATATATATATATACATATATATATGTGAGCTAAATTTAATTAAGCAGCCTCACCCAAAAAGAAGGTTTAAACCTTTCACCCCTGAGTTTCCAAAGTGGACTATTTCAGCTTTGAATTTGGAAACATCCACTTGTGCAATTAGGTGTGCCAGTCAAAACTAAAAAAAGAATGTCAAATTGAGCGGATCCTTATGAGATGAGGTGCTTCTAATGACTACCCACAACATGTTTTAATGCAGAAATAAGAATACAGTAGAAGTTCAATGGCTCGAACATGTTTGGGACCATAGAAAATTGTCCGAGAAATGGATATTTTGAGCCACTGAGGATTAATCTTGGTGCCAGGTCAGGAACCAAATAGCGATAATTTAGGGACTTTTTTCGATTTTCTACACAATAATTGTATGTTTTGTGTACTCCTTAGAATTGCCTCAATACATACAATTTTATGATAAAATAAGAAAATTTCCCTAAATATTTCTTTTCTTGGGAATTTCTTAAGGACTTAAAAACGGGTTCGAATAAGCCATGATAAACGAGCCATCGGTGTTAGAGCTGTTAAGGTTCAACTGTATTTTATATGGATATCCCTCTTTTTGGAGCTTTGATGATTTAATTATTTCAGATTCCTGTTGTTCTATGACCAGAATGCAGGAGAGATCAAGAGTGAAAACAGCTTTGAAGACAAGGCTGTAACAGTGGCCAGGATGTGGAAGAGTCTAGCAGCAGATGACAGAGCTGCTTACACCAAGATTGCCTCTCTTGACAACTCTAATGACTCCATTCATCTCTCAGATGATCTAAGAAGTTTGGATCTTAAACCACTTTCAAAGATGGAACAAGAAGGTTAACTTTTAGGCCATGGTTTAAACACAGCCACAAAATAGTGGCGGGGTTTCATGGTTTCATGTTGGTCGTCTGTTTGTCCATCTATCTGCTATTTGCCTTTTGTCCATACATTGTATTTTTTTCTTTCTGGACTTGAGTAAATATCAGTGGGTTTTCACACAACATGATATGTGGAGATCTGGTTTGGAATTGCTAATGGGCAAATTTCGTCAATTTTTTTACATAGTTATCTGCCCACCACATGATAGTGCATACACACCAAGTCTCACACCATGAGGAAAGATATTACGTAAATCTGATGTTTCTCACTGTCTCAGGCTGTGAGGGGTAAAACTCACATCATAGAAAAATTCTATTCTAAAAAATTCTGAAAGCACCTTTTTAGTGGTAACAAGTGCAGTATTTGAGTATTGCTGAGTGCGAAACAAAAGCGATAACAAGTATAGATAAAAGCAAAGGTATTCAAATGTCCTGTCATGGTGTCTACTGGAGAAATATGTAGTTGTTAATAAGATAATAAACAATGGAGTTTAAATGATTAAAAAGTCTTAAAAGACTGGGCCCAGTTGTTCAAAACTAACGATGTCGTTAGTTAACAATTTGTTAAAATTTTAATCGAGTGATACGCAAATATGCTGAAATTTTTTGCTGAAAAAATGTGAGTAGCTTTTGCAGTGCAAAAGCTACTCACATTTTTTCAGCAAAAAATATCAGAATATTGTATATTGAATCCGCTAAAGCAGTTAACGAAATGACCCTTAACGAGCTTGTTAAGCTAACGACACTTTGAACAACTGGGCCCTGATCAATGATTAGGGAAGACATGTTAAGGATTTGTCTCTTTGTACTGTAGTGATATTAAATGATTAATGTTAGAAAGATAGAAAGATCGTTAAAAAGAATCCTTTTACATGTGGCAATTATTATGACATGTTATACGAGGGTCCTGCAAAAAGTTTTGTCACTGGGTTTGGATTACTTCAGTGCTACGTTTTATCAAATATATTTTTTATTACAAACCTTCAAAGTATTCCCCCTTTACTGAAACACATTTTTGTAACCTTTTTACCCAGTCGCGAAAAGCAGATAAATAGTCTTCTTTTGGTATCTGTTGGAGACACTGATAAATAGCGCTGCCAAGAGAACTTCTAGACGTATATTTATTTCCAGAAAGCATTTTCTTAAGCCTTGGAAATAAAAAGAAGTCACAGGGACTCAAGTCAGGTGAATAAGGTGGATGGTTTAAAACTTTCACCTTTTCAGAAGCCAAAAAAGACTTAACAACCTCACACTTATGAGAGGAGGTGTTGTCATGTAAAAGGTGGACTCCTGACCATCCTTTACTTGGTCGTTTCTTATTGTAAAACTCTTTCACTTTGTTCAGTACAGAATTCTTGTAGAATCGGGCAGTGACTGTATGACCAGATAGACAAGGCACTTGAATGACTGGCCCACTTGAATTAAAGAAAATTGCCTACAACATTCTTTTTGAACTTATGGTTCTCTAGGCAATACATGGGCGTTTTTTGTCTTTTCGCTTCCATTGCTTATTATCAGCCCTTCTTTGTGGCTCAAACATGTGCACCTAGGTTTCATCACCTGTTAGCAAATTAGAAATAACCCATCTTTTACAGCCTTTGTATGTTTTCAAAAGTTCCCGGGCACATTTAAGGTGTGTCTTTTGCTCCTCAGTGAGCAAATGAGGTACCCACCTAGCGCAAACCTTTCTCAGGTCCAAATGCTTTTTCAGAATTGTTTGCACACTGCCTTCTGATATGCCAGTACAACTAGCTTTATCTTTGACAGACAATCACGCATCCTGTTTGACCACAATCTTTACAGGAGCAATGTTAGCCTTGGTAACAGAGGTTTTAGGCCTTCCAGGACAGGTATCATCTTCAGCAGAAAATTTCCCAGCTTTAAAAGCTTAAACCACCTATAATCTGTGCACATTGAAATGGTCTGAGGTCCATATATACCACACAATTCATTAAATTTCTGCTTTGAATCTATATTAAGCCTAATGCGGTATTTAATATAGCTACGAATTTCAGTCTTCTGGTCCATGTTCCAATGTAACAAGTAAATTGGTTAGTGTATATGACTGCATCTATTTCAATTTGAAATAACTCGGTCAGTTGGAAAGCAATTTGCAGGAAATAAACGGGTATCGTTAGCTATTCAACACACCATTCAAGTGCAGTGAAGCATTTTAAGATATACCTGGGATAAAACTAAGGAAGCCTATTAGTGACAGAACTTTTTGCATGACCCTCATAGTTTATTTTGAACAGAAATGTAACAAGAAAACTAAATCTAGTTTAAAATGAAACGATAATACACTGCCCTATCATACATACTGATGAGTAAACTCTGGTGAATCACCCACAAACTGAATCCCAAAGGGCTTTATGTTAAGTTTTGTGTGTGATTTGCCAGAGTTTGCAAATCCTGTTGGCTTTGGCACTGACGTTGGCATGACACTTTCTTGTCTGCACAATATCTTGTGTACCAGTAGACGGAATCCTACCAAATTTTCATGGATATATAATTGGGGCATAGCAAAAACTGATTAGATTTCGGTGACCTTGATCTAATTTTCAAGGTCACAGCAGTAGAAAAACTAAAAATTCACTGTGGGGGACATCTGTTTTCTCTGACAAAAGTTGTAGAGATATGTTCCTTTAGTAGTCCTGTGCCAAACATTCATTTATTTCAAGCGGCTGAATTGGATTGGTTGCGATGGCAACCAAAACTTGTGAAAAAAACATATAATGGTAAAGCTGAAATTTTGCAGAATAGTTCAGAATATTAGCTTTTACAGCAGTTCACTCCAGGGCTTTCGTTAAGCGGACGTACAATGTATATTACACCCTGAGATTGCCACCGGATGGCCAAATTGAACTTCAAAGATGTACCGCAGACTTCGTAAATTTCTTTTGTCCGTCCAAAATCGATACCCGAGACGTCCAAAATTGTCAAAAAGCCTGCCTACTTTTAACAAGTTGTATGATGTTTGCCCCGCCTACTTATCTGAAATTCGCTACCTGTGTTGACTGAGCTTTAAGGACGTCCCACTTTCCGCTTGCGGGAGTTTTATTGACACGTGTTGCGGCACACTTTTGATGGCTGTGTGAAGTCAAGTGTGCTGAGTTCATTAATTGATGTTTGTATGATTAAACTTTCTCCTGCGACACCAGAAAATATTCGGCGAAATTATATGAAGTCATTATTATTTTTTAATATTCACATCTTAAAATCTAAAATTATTATTTTGCTAAGAATGGATCAGAACGTGTGTCGTCTGAAAACACCTCAACACTTCCGGGAGTTACCAAGTGAAACTCTATAAATAACAATCATGCACAGAACGCAAATTGAAATCTATTCGAATTTAGGAGCTTATGTTTGTCTTTCGTACAATGCTTTGACAACAAAAACAATTTTTCAAATGAAAAAAAAAAACATATTTTTCGTCAAAATTTTCGAAAAACCAGTTTCTAAATGCGTAGCCTTGTTCCGGTTGCGCAGTTTACCAGCGCGAAAAAGAAGCAAAGTTAGTCTAAATATTGGCGATTTGCGATGGTTTTTCTTGCTTTTCTCCGCGAATGAACATATTGCTGTTGGTATTTCATCGAGAGATGCCTTTTTTATTTGTTTGTTGTTGCACGAGTCGGCGCCGTTTTCCCGCAATTTTGTGAAGTAAGCAACTCGTTCGCTCGTGTTGATCAGCTTCAATCTGAACAAATATTTCATCATATACATTTCTGCAAAATAATTTCAGCACAGGTTATTTTTAAGAAAACATGTTTTGGGTCTTTTCTCTCGTGTATTTTATTTTCTTTTTTCTTTCTCTGGGCTTTGAAACGAATGCATAGTTGTACCAATGTTGATGCTTTCTCTAAGGTCCGACATACAAGTACAGCTTTCCAAAAAGATGCGATCGAATTTTAATAAGCGATAAGAACATTTTTAAAACATATCTAGGAGGTGTATATCATGATGATTCTGTGTGACACTGAAATAAGAACCTATGTCCTGCTAAAGAAAGGGCAGACTGTTGCAGCACAGAAAAAAAGTGGGACTTCCTAGATTTTCCTGTGGGACTTCCAAACTTGAGGGATGGGAAGTCTGGGATTTCCTGAGTCTGGAAGTTAATGGAAGTCCTATCACTCAGGTGAGCATTGTGGTCCATGGGCCTCTGGTTTATTTAGCAAACATGTCTTTCTAAGTCATTTTGAAAATCTATTTATTTTATACCTAGCACTGTCAGAAATATAGTGATTTAAACTTATTTATTTTTGGAAATTTATAGTGTAATGATATAATATTAGTGACTAGTCAAATATTTCACAGTGTCAGAACTGTTTTTAGAGACAGCTTCCCCCATTTTTTGCATTTCATTTGACAGTTTCTGCCTAGAAAAAGGGACATAAACCAGGCCTGTTGCCATTACCTGTTTAATATGGCATTGACATTGCAAAAGAATAGACTGAATGAGATCATTTTCTGACATTGTTTAGTGTCTATATGGTCAAGTTGAGATAGATTTGCGACAGTACTGTTGGACTGGCAAAAAGTTATATGATAAAATTATGTCGTGAATTTTCTGCTAGACTGATGGTTCAGGTGAAGTGTCAGCCTTGTTTCCTCAGAACAATAAAACATATTTTAGAATGACATGTGCTACAATGTTGAATGGTGCTTTAATAGTTAACCATTTAATATTTGATCTAAGCCTAAGTTGTGTGTTTATAGCATAAAAACTCTTTTCTGCACTGCATTCCTCGAATGATTTCACAGGGTTCTGCATGTTGAGAACCATGATTTTTTTTTAAATTCCAGGTGTATTGGACATAGACCCTGAGGGTTCAGCCCACGTAGTTCCTGACCTTGATCTCCAAGTTCCTGACCTTGATCTCCAGGTCAACCTGTTCACAAGAAACTCTGAAGCGGAATATGAACTGGTACCAGAGTATGCTGACCTTGGTATCATCTATAATGAGAATATTGAGAAGGTAAGTGTACCTGTAAACTAAGAATTAGGGCCTAGGTGTTTAGGTAATGCTGGCCTCGATGTGCATACGACTTGTAATCAGGAGGGCACTGGGTCAATCCCGGTGTCCAGCAACATTTTTTTGTGGTGATTGATCGCGAAATATTTTCTTCGTTTATTCTCTCCCTTCCGCTGATGCAAGAAGAGCAGTTGTCAGTTTCTGGGAAAAAGATGTGCACAATACTGTTTAACCGCTTAGAGGAGTAAGCCTGCCCTGTAAATGTGTGGTTAGGTAAACTGACCGCATTCTACATGACCCCAACCCATGACTGGGCCATAAAACCTCAACCCAATTAATCATTGATTGCTAAAATTCACAGAGAACTGGTTGGGTTCGGTATGATCAAGGCTGTGGAAATACCATGCCCAACTTGTCCCATATCCCTGAGGATAAGTAAGAAATTTCAATTTATTTGTCCTGGGACAAGGACTTTATAGCTCTAACTAAGAAGAGTATCCAGATTATGAGATATATATTTTTCTTATTTCTCGAAGAAAATACATGTTGTGGTACTCATTAGAACCCCCTCAAGTACAATTCAGGTGGTCCACAGCACCAAGGAGCTAATAGTTTTGACTTTTGCCCAGAAAGGTATGATATAGATGTTTTATTACACAACTTGTATTTTAAAGGAACTCTTATGATTGCTATGATCAATAAATACTGGTAACTGTTTGATCACGTGAGCTGGAGATAGTCCAAAATATTAGCCAGGGTGATAGTTCTCAGAGAACCAGTTCAATCTGACTGACTTTTGTCACAGGTGAAGTTGCTAGGCAATTCAAGTGACCGGGAGATAGTTCTCTGAGAGCCAGTTTAATCTGGCTGGCTTTTGCCACAGGTGAAAATGCGTTAGTCAAAAAATGTTTTATAACCTCATATAGTAAGTTGAGTAATAATAATCTACATTATTTGCTCAGACATGTCTCATAGCTCCAGATAAGGGAATTAGCTTAGTCCAAAACATTATTATAGATTCTTGTATCTCAACAAAAACTTTTTGTGGGTACTTATTAGGAGCATATTGCCGAAGCTTCTTATGTTTTTGTTGAGAAATAAGAAAACTTTACCTGATACATATGAGTATGTTAAATGACTGGCTTAACATGACATTAGCAGTGTTGCTTGGGCCATAAGACTCCAACTCAAAGCCCGTCTTGTCTGAAGCTATGAAAGGTCTTTCCAAGTATTTAGGTTAACCCTTGTCATGCTGAATAAATTAAGATGCCATGCCCACTTCTAATTTTCAGCCAATCAGATTACTTGATCCAGGTTGTTGATACAAATTCACATACTTCATGGCAAATAGTGCAGATCCAGATCAGTTGGCTTCTTCAGAAGCCAACTGATCTGGATCTACACTGTTTGCAAAGGCAGGGTATATCCTGGTTCAGCAGGACTAGGGTTAATACATTGTGGTTGGTATGATATTTTGTATTACTAGGAGGTTGAAATTATTCCAAGAAAAGACACCTTCAAAGAAGAAGACCAAGTAGTTCCAGATGTTCTTATTGCTCAGGAATGAAAGCTGGAGAGAAAATTTAGTAGAATTACATGTACAGTTGTTCTTATTGCTCAGGAATGAAAGCTGGAGAGAAAATTTAGTGGAATTACATGGACAGTTGTTCTTATTGCTCAGGAATGAAAGCTGGAGAGAAAATTTAGTAGAATTACATGGACAGTTGTTCTTATAGCTCAGGAATAAAAGCTGGAGAGAAAATTTTGTAGAATTACATGGACAGGTGTTCTTATTGCTCAGGAATGAAAGCTGGAGAGAAAATTTAGTAGAGTTACATGGACAGATGTTCTTATTGCTTGGGAATGAAAGCTGGAGAGAAAATTTAGTAGAATTACATGGACAGATGTTCTTATTGCTCAGGAATGAAAGCTGGGGAGACAATTTAGTTGAATTACATGAGCAGATGTTCTTATTGCTCAGGAATGAAAGCTGGAGAGAAAATTTAGTAGAATTACATGGACAGTTGTTCTTATAGCTCAGGAATAAAAGCTGGAGAGAAAATTTAGTAGAATTACATGGACAGGTGTTCTTATTGCTCAGGAATGAAAGCTGGAGAGAAAATTTAGTAGAGTTACATGGACAGATGTTCTTATTGCTTGGGAATGAAAGCTGGAGAGAAAATTTAGTCGAATTACATGGACAGATGTTCTTATTGCTCAGGAATGAAAGCTGGGGAGACAATTTAGTTGAATTACATGAGCAGATGTTCTTATTGCTCAGGAATGAAAGCTGGAGAGAAAATTTAGTAGAATTCATGAACAGATGTTCTTATTGCTAAGGAATGAAAGCTGGAGAGAAAATTTAGTAGAGTTACATGGACAGTTGTTCTTATTGCTCAGGAATGAAAGCTGGAGAGAAAATTTAGTAGAGTTACATGGACAGATGTTCTTATTGCTCAGGAATGAAAGCTGGAGAGAAAATTTAGTAGAATTACATGGACAGATGTTCTTATTGCTCAGGAATGAAAGCTGGAGAGAAAATTTAGTAGAATTCATGGACAGATATTCTTATTGCTCAGGAATGAAAGCTGAAGAGAAAATTTAGTAGAGTTACATGGACAGATGTTCTTATTGCTCAGGAATGAAAGCTGGAGAGAAAATTTAGTAGAATTCATGGACAGATATTCTTATTGCTCAGGAATGAAAGCTGAAGAGAAAATTTAGTAGAGTTACATGGACAGATGTTCTTATTGCTCAGGAATGAAAGCTGGGGAGAAAATTTAGTAGAATTCATGGACAGATATTCTTATTGCTCAGGAATGAAAGCTGAAGAGAAAATTTAGTAGAGTTACATGGACAGATGTTCTTATTGCTCAGGAATGAAAGCTGGAGAGAAAATTTAGTAGAATTCATGGACAGATATTCTTATTGCTCAGGAATGAAAGCTGAAGAGAAAATTTAGTAGAGTTACATGGACAGATGTTCTTATTGCTCAGGAATGAAAGCTGGGGAGAAAATTTAGTAGAATTCAAGGACAGATGTTCTTATTGCTCAGGAATGAAAGCTGGAGAGAAAATTTAGTAAAATTAGAAATAGAAGTACAATGTATTGTTTTGAAGTTAACTATTATATATTGTAAAACTTTAATGATTCAAACACCCATAGCTTGTTTACCATGGCTGATTAAAACTCGTTTTACAGTCCCCAGAAAAGTATCAGACAGCTCAAGATAACAAATATTTAGTGATATTGTAGGGAAATTTACTTATTTTATCATAAAAATGTATGTATCATTTAAAGATTGAAAAGACTTCCCTAAACTATCTCAATTTGCTTTATACCTGGTGCTATAATTAACCCTCAGTAGCTCAAACTACCCATGTTTAGAACAAATTTCCATGATCCCAAAGATGTTTGAGCCATTGAAGTTCGACTGTAGACACTCCATAACACCTTTTTAAGTCATTAAAGACTGAATAAACTCTTCCACACTATATAATGGAAGAGTCAATTTTAGATTGTAGGTATGTCAGGCTATATGATGTAGATATTCCTAAAGAAAACTGGTTGAACTATTTGCAAACAGTGCAGACCATGATCAGATGCAGCATTTTGCGGCATCTGATCTGGGTCTGCACTGTATGCCAGTTACCAGTTTAGGGGTCCAGTCTTCATTGGGTTAAAGCATTCATCACAACTGCAACTGATAACATTTTGAATTTTTTTTCCCATTTTTCAGAGAAAATAAGATGACATTACATGTGAATTGTCTGCTAGGCAGACAGTGCACATGGCAGATAATCCATATGAAATGTCAAGCCTTAGGCAATATTTTTTCTTTTTTTTTCTTTCAAGAAAGTAGGGTTTGACATTTCAGGCAAATTTTCTCCTTAGCTTGAAATGTCAAACTGTCTATTTTATGTGAAAAATTAAAACAAAACATAAACAGAAAAGAAAAGAAAAAGAAAATATCATCAGTTAGAGATCTGCTGATTTTGCTGTGAGTGCATTTTAAGCTAAAATATTTTCTTAACCATTAAAGTATGATGCACATTGTAGCAGAAAACATTCTAATTTTTTTTTTAATTTTTCAGAGAAAATAAGACTTTTGTTATTTTATGTGAATCTTCTGCTTGGTATAGATGATTTAAATGAAATGTCAAGCCTTATTTTCTCTGAAAAAAAAATCCAAAATGTCATCTGCTGCAGTTTTGATTGGCACTTTAAGAGTTAATGTTTCCTGAATTATTTATGGTAGAGTAGTATGTGTTCAACAGTTTCTACAGCATTTTATACGCAGAACAAAAGAGCCATAACTCTGCTATTCATTACGAAAACACGCCTATTCAAATATATAGAAAATTTTATCTCCAAAAACTGAAAATTTTCAGATAAAAAAATTCAGATATTTTTCATATTTCTGCACAAAACATAGATTGTGGGTACTCGTTAGAACCACCTCATCGAGGCGGTTCTAACGAGTACCAACAATCTATTTTTTGAGCAGAAATAAGAAAAATAATGTATACCCCTGTAAACCCCAGTTTTACTATATAAAAGTGGGGTCTCAGGGGGTCAAAATTATATAGGTATGTTTTCGTGATGCCTACTTTTGGAATAATGGCACTTTGAACATTGTAAATAGTGATTTCTGTCATATACTTGTGTTTGTACTGTAACTGGAAAACCATTAGAGATGTTTTCATGAAACTTACACAAATATAAAGCACCACGAAATGATGTCCAGCAAACCCTAACTCTTGTTTACTACTTATACATATGGCATTACAGTCCTATGAATATTTTAAATAGTGATTTCCATCATCATAATTGCATCCACCCTATAACTTGATAATCATTTGAGATACTTTCATGAAGCTTTACCCAAATATAAAGCACCACAAAACAATGTGCAGCACACAAGAACCCTAACTCTTGTTTACTACTTACTTTTGGTATTACGGTCCTTTGAACATTTTAAATAGAGATTTCCGTAATTTGAAAACCTTACAAGATATTTTCATGAACACACAAATATAAACACCAAGGGACAACATTCAGAACACAAGAACCATGATTCTTTATCAAATTTCTTTGCTGTACTGGACTTGGACTACAGGAATAACTGTGTATTAATGCCATATGAAAACACAGGGAGCCATAATTCAGCCAGCACAACTCTGCAGCCTGGTCAGGGCCTTCATTGGACATAGCTCCAGATATATGCTTTTTATGGCCCAAACTTTGAAAAAGTTGAGGGGTGTGGAGGGGGATATTGTTTTTGCTTTGTCTGTTCATTTGTTTATAACACTTAACATTGTGTACAAGATTTCTCAGGAATTATTTTATACTTAGCAGTGACATCAATGTACATCTGAAATGAATAAACATGATATTTTCACTTGTGAAAAAATACGATATTTTCACTAGTGAAAAATAACAAGTTGATGTTATTTTCACTACTCATTTTGGCTTACTTTGGTTGTCATCATTGTTTCCCCAACGGATGCCAATCCCATTTTGGTCTTTTGAGCTTCTCTAAATTCTCTGTTTCTGAGCAAACTATCAAGTGTTGGTATGCATTTCTTAGTTAGAATGTAAGGAACATTTTGGTAACAAGATTATTTTAATTTGCCAGAACTTTTTGTTACTCCAGCAGTTCACATGTTAAGCACTGAATGTCAATGCCATGTTTTGTTTGGTGATGTTAATTATGATGTCAGAAGCGTGCAATGGCATGTAAACAATAAAAAAAAGAGAGAAAATTTACTCTTTTTCAGTGAAGACCATAAAAATTTTCATAAACATTCAAATTTTCACTCGTGCTTCACACTTGTGAAAATACTGATGTTTTCATTACACTCGATGAAAGTATTCATGGTATTCACAGCAAAAGAGTAAATATCATCTATGTTTTCAAGCTAGGGCTTTGATATCTGGCAGACATTTAGGATGAGGAGTATATCATTTGAATAATTTTTGAAGAAAAAAAATGAATTACTTTTATAAGCTTTATGCCCCTTCTCAAATTTGGCTGTTTATAGGGACTAGCATATTGTTGGGGGCATAGTTTTTGACAAACATTTCTAGTTTATTATAGAACATTCCAACTCATAAGTAGTCATTGTCACTACAGTAAAACCTCTGATGGCTTTTTTTTTTACTTTGGCTAATTCGAACTTGTTTTGGAGTCCCAAGGAAATTCTTCTGACAGCTCATGAAAACAAATATTTAGCATTACGAAAACAAGCCTATTCAAATATATTGAAAATTTTACCACCAAAAAATGGCAATTTTTCAGATAAAAATATCTGATATTTTTCATATTTCTGCTCAAAACATAGATTGTGGGTACTCTTTAGAACCGCCTCATCGAGGCAGTTCTAACGAGTACCCACAATCTAAGTTTTTGAGCAGAAATAACAAAAATAATGTATACCCCTGTAAACCCCAGTTTTACTATATAAAAGTGGGGTTTAAGGGGGTCAAAATTATATAGGTATGTTTTCGTGATGGGTTTGTTTAAGGATTTTTTTTCCTATTTTATCATGAAAATGTATATTGTGTGTACTCAATAGAATTGCCTTATTAAGGCAATTCTAATGAGTACACTCAAAATACCATTATTTTATAGCAGATGGAAAAGACATCCATATATTATTCCCTTTTGTCTCCTGATCTGGCGCTATAATTAACCCTCAGTGACTTGAACTACCAATATCTAGAACAAATTTCCATGGTCCCAAAGATGTTCAAGCCATTGAGGTTCGACTGTATATGGTTGGCTGAAGAAGGAATGAAAGGCTTTACAATTACCATAAACACTCCCTCACACAGCTTATTAAAAGCTCTATTTAGCTGTAGAATACATATTTTCAATAAAAAATTGTTATTTCTTGTTTTCTCTTGAAAAAGATATATTGTGTGTACTCTTTAGAATTGCCTTTTAAAGCATTTCCAGAGAGTGCTCATGTTTTACATTCACAATGTTTTCACAGAGAATTAAGAATTCAAACCTCATTGGCTCAAACAGCCTTGAGACCATGAAAATTTGTTCAAGATCTGTGTTGTTCACACAACTGAGGGTTAATTATAGTGCCAGGTCAGGAAGCAAATGGCAATAATTTAGGAAAATCTTTTTGATCTTCTAAAAACAAAATGCTATGTTGAGTATACTCATTAGAATCACCTCAATAAGGCAATTCTACAGAGTATACACAACATACAATTTCATGATGAAATAAGAAAATGTCAGTAAATATTTGTTTTCTTGAGCAATCGGAAGACTTTCGTAGGGACTGAAAAACGAGTTCTAATTATCCATGGTAAACAAGCAGTCAGAGTTCAAACTATTGTGGTTCGACTGTATATATCTAGGTAGCCCTCTTATTCAGAGTTATGATATATGATCATTTTTAAATGATTGTATATTTGAAGTTATTTTTTTCTCACATTTTTATCATGTACTTTATTATTCCAAAAATGTATTAATCATTATTAGAGAGGCAACAGGAGAAAACATACCTTCTGACATGTGTGCTCAATGAAGACTCAAATCAGCCTGCACACCTGCACTTAGGCTCCAAAATGTGCCCAGTAAAGATGTTGATCAGGGCCCTGTTGTTCAAAACTAATGATGTTGTTTGTTAACGTATCTTTAAAACTTTGATCATTAAATATGGCATATACATATACGCTAATATTTTTGCTGAAAAAATGTGAGTAGCTTTTGCATTTGCAAAAGCTACTCACATTTTTTCAGCAAAAATACCTGTGAATTAGATATTGTACTTATTAGAACAGTTAACATTTTGACCACGACTGAGCTTGTTAAGCTAATGATACTTTGAACAACTGGGCCAAGGTTGTGCAAATGCGCAGGCTGATTTGAATCTTCGCTGGGCACACATGTACAAAGGAACTGTTTCTGCTGTTGTGGGTCATGAGTTGTTTTGTTGACTTTATTTATTGTTATTCTCAGAACAGATAACCTGTTATACAATTTTATTATATTGTTATACCATAATGTTACAATTACTTTGGTTTTTAATAAATTTTACTGTTGATCTCCCTGTTTTTGGTTGGTTTGGGAATTTTTTTATTTTTTTTGCCAAAAATATTTATCTGTAGTTTATAACTGAAGCGTATATGATAAGGTTTCTTGTCCTTATGTTTAACCTGATATGTGCCTCATAAAGTTCAGAACCAGTCTCTTTAACAGTAGTAAAACAAAAGGTTTATCTAGCAACTTGTACATAATGCTCATCACAGGTATGTAGAACAATGTTTTCAGTTTTGTATAACACCAGTATGTATGAGAGCAATTTTTTCCGTCAGTCAGTAGGAATGATACTGGAATGGTTTGTTTTTCTTGTAAGGTTTTAGAGGCAAACTGGTCTAACTGTATTGGTATAAGGTATAAAGATCATTGCCTTCTCAATGTTGTAATTTAAATATCTAAAATATTTGGATGCACATTACCCTGCTTTTCCTTAAAGTTTAACAAATCTGTGTTTTCTGGTCACATTGTGATGTGTCTCAAATGTTTAATGGCAAACAGTGTAGACCCAGCTCAAACTGCTCCCTTTCAGGAGCAGTTTGAGCTGGGTCTACACTGTTTGCTCAGATGCTTACACATGACTTTTCATAAATAGGATATAAACAATACAGTAGAGGGAAAGCGGAACTTCTGCAGCCCATGTGGTCTACAACATTTGCATATGGATCTTTAGCTTTCACTATTAAATTTGAAGTTTTCCAAGTGTGATACCATTTGTGTGAAAATGTCAGTAACTTTCTGAAAGCACATAAGAACCTTAAATATTGGGACAGATGGGCCCAGACAGTACAGACACAGAATGTGGTGCCTGATTAGGGTCTACACTGTTTGCCACTCATCCTCCAGTGGTTTAGATACATGAATTGATAGTAATCAATAGAATAATTATGGACAGCGGTTAAGGTGTCCCAATATTTAATGGAAATAAGGTAGCCATTTTCTCTTAAATGTACAATAAGACCACTGTCTACACAACATAAGATTAACCTTTAGCACTTTTGGGCAGCAGTTGATGAGTTTCTTATTTTCCCAGACAATAGCATTTGGGGTTTCATGCTTATAGTCTCCTAACAATTTGCATGAAAGGCCAGTCTATTTTCTTGGAATAATAATAATAAATGAGTTTTTAGTGTCATCTGATTTCATTTAAATCTACTTGATTTAAATGATATCAGATGACACTAAAAACCATCTATTATTACTATTATAACTTTATGTTGTAGGCTAATGGTTAATCTCCAACATGGACAATAAGAACAACATAAGGTACAGTACTAGTATGTACAGTAATACAATAAAGAAATACCAGTGAGTGCAGCAAAAGGTTTTTGTAGTGAAAAAAAAACAACAAAACAACAAAAACATAAGGTTTATCGCTAGTGTGTATATTAATGCAACACACAGCTGAAAATACAGCATAAGGTTCATCACTAGTATGTATAGTACCACTTAAGGTACAGTGCTAGTATGTACAATAATACAATTAAGGAATTCAGTAAGTAGAACATAAGGCTTATCGCTAGTGTGTATATTTGTGCAACAAACAAACCTGTTAAAACAGCATAACATGCATCACTAGATGTATGTAAAATAACAACAACAAAAAGGTCCATAACTAACGTGTATATTAGTACAATAAACACAAACCAGTAAGAACAGTATAAGATTCATCTCTAGAATGTAGAGTAAAACACCTACAACATAAGGTTTCCTGTTCTGTGCCATTCTTGTGTGTACATACTAGCCTTGTGAACCTTATGCTGTACTTATTTGTGTCCTTGTTCTATTTCATTGTACATACTAGCGGTGGCTTTTACTCTGCACTTGCTGTTTTTCTGTGTTATATTACTGTACACACTAGCAGTGAACATGCAATATTTACTTGTATCCTTTGTTGTATCATTGTACATACATATTAGTGATGAACCTTATGCTGTACTTTCTGCTATGTGTTTGTTGCACTAATATAGAAACTAGTGATAAACCTTATGTTGTAGTTGTTTTACTCTACATTTTAGTGACGAACCTTATGTTGTACTCATTGTTTCTGTGTTTGTTGCTCTGATATACAATGTACATACTAGCGATAAACCTTGTGTTGTTTTACTGTACATTCTAGTGATCAACCCAATGCTGTATACCATGAGGATTATGGCTTGATGGTACAATACGATAATACAAAGGGCACTAACACAGGTCATTGTATGCATAAGGTTCCAAACTTGAATGTACAATAATACAACTAAGTTCACAAGTGTAAGCATATTGTTCACCTTTAGTAGGTACAATACAATGAAGTTTACAGTTTAAGTGCAGTATACTGTTCATTGCCAGTGTGTACAATAATGTATCAAAATACAGCACATAGTACTCCATAAGGTTCACTAGTTGTAAAATAGTAAACCAAAGGAAACCAGAAAATGCAGCGTAAGGGTCATCACTAGTATGTAAAATAAGAAAGGACACAGATAAATAAAGTGAAACATAGCACATAAAAAATACAACAAAGAGCACCATTGTATGTTCAGCATAAAGTTTGTCGTTAGTAGGTACACTAATTCAACAGAGGACACAGTAACATTAGCATAACGATCAATAATACACAAGGTATAGGTTAGCCTGGGCCCATATATCAGTATATTTTCTGAGTCAATGCATTCCTCTTAAATTGCTCTAATGTATATATCTCATTACGAAAACACGCCTATTCAAATATATACAGAAAATTTCACTTCCAAAAACTGAAAATTTTCAGATAAATAACTATATTTTTCATATTTCTGCTCAAAACATAGATTGTGGGTACTCGTTAGAACCGCCTCAGTGAGGTGGTTCTAACGAGTACCCACAATCTATGTTTTTGAGTAGAAATAAGAAAAAAAGTATACCCCTGTAAACCCCAGTTTTACTATATAAAAGTGGGGTTTAAGGGGGTCAAAATTATATAGGCCTGTTTTCGTGATGTCTTATAGAGTTCCATTAATCACTTCCATAAATATTGATGCCTGAGGACACTCATGGGGAGTCTCTTTGATTAGCTGCTAATCTAATTGTGGCTCATTGTTTTAGTGTGATATCATGAAATTTGAGAAGGAGATTAAACTATGAGACTGATGCCTCAGTATGCGCCATATGTTGGATGCTGACTGTGCATCTGTAAACACACCTAGAAAAAAAAGTGGAAAAATGACAGATTATGTTTACTGTGTGCAGACTTTACTGAATCAAAAGGACAGATTGATGAGAATACTGAAACACAGGCAGGAGATTGAAATATCAGGAATTATCAGAAATCTTGTTTGAAACTACCTTACGACAAGAGAATCTCGGAATTTATATGACTATTTTAACATTGAAGCCATACATTGAGAAGTATGTGTACTGTTCTTGAACACACCCCATTGAATTAGTGGGATAAACCAGGTGACCCTCTGTGCAAAATTTGTAATTCCCCAGGCTGTCATTTTTGACATAGAAAATATCAGAAAAATAAAATAGGAAAAAACAATCAAACTGAAACCCAGGCTAATCTCATTTCAACATCTTTTGGAAAGTCATTTTTTTTGCCTGCTACTTTACATAGAACAAGTCAATTTGCAAACTTTTAGCATGATTTAATGCAAAACCATTTGTCATAACTACATATGCAGAAAAAAGTTTAATTCTAGTCATTGGTTTATAAGAAATAGAATATTTTTATTTTTCCCATAATAAAAATGGCTGAAATATATGTAAAAATTGATAGGATAGGTAGTTTGGATGCAGGTTTTCAACAAGTTCCACTTGTTCTACTTTTCTGAAATTTTCATTGAACTGTTGTGGAACATCCGTAATTCAATATCAATGAAGAAAAGCAAAAGTCAGACCCATTTTTGGCCATGAAATTAATTTTGTGATAAATATTTGAAAACAAAGCACAGGAACAGAAAAGACAAATGGTTTCTGCTGATATATTATCAGTCAAAAATCTGTTTTTCCATTTGGAATAAAACGCCAAATAAAAAAAAATCTTTTTCCAAAGGATGTCGAAAGCACAGTAGGTACAGGTTAACATTACCACTCTCTTGGCAAATTCAGCAAAACAACATATTTGTGATATTTTTCTTATTTTTCCCAGAAAACAGGATTTGACATTTCATGCAAATTGTCTCCTGAGGAGACAATTTGCATGAAATATCAAGGCCAGTTTTCTTGGGAAAAAAATAAGAAAAATATTTCAATATGTCGTCAGAGTGCTCAGCTTTAATCCCTTATTTGTAAAATTATACAGTAAAGGACACCAATATGTACTATATATGGTTGATCACTTATATGGTTGATCACTTATATGTACATTAATACAACAAAAGAGTAAAGCATAAGGTTCATCCCTAGTATGTCTAATGCAACGAAGTCAGAATAAGGTTCATCAGTAGTATGTACAGTAATGCAACAAACGACATCAGTCAGTCAGAACTGGGTTCATTAGTAGTAATCAACAAATTGTCACCTTAGCACAATAAGTCAATAACATATATTTTAATGGAGTTATTGATCTATTGCATTAAGGTGACGAAATGACACCGTTAAGTATACCATGCGGTTCTAGACTAAAACAAAGGACATCAACAAGTAAAATAGAAAGGGTTATCACTAATAAGTGCAATAATAACAAAGAAAATCAGTAATTGCAACACAGTATTTATCACAAGTACTTACAATAATACAACAACCCAGAAAGCATTCTACATAAATCTATAGCGGGCCGTTATCGGCCCGTCAGGGTAGCTGACGGGCTGATAACGGCCTGCTATAGATTTATGTAGAATGCTAACCGGGAAAACACATCAGGGTAGATACAGCAAAAGGTACTTCACTAGTATGTACAGAAAGACTACAATTGAACCAGTAAGTACAAAGTAAAGGTCTTCACTGTACAAAGTTATACAACAAAGAACACCAGTGGTGATACAGCAGAAGGTTCATTTCTATTATATACACTAATTAAATAAAGGACCAGCATATAGTTCATCGCTTGTATATACACGTACTACAATATAGCATAAGGGTCATCACTAGTTTGTAAATTAGACAATTCATGTTTAGATAAGCTTTCTTGATTTTATCCTTTGACGCTTTATTCAAGGCTTTAGGTGCCTTAAAAGTTTATCATTACGACGTTATGTCCTTTTACGTGTTTATTTACGCTTATATTTGCGTATTATCGTAATAGGTCACTTCGGATTTTCTACACTAGTAGTGAACCTTATGCTAAAGGTTTAAAGTCTATGAATAGAACACACAAAAATAAAGTTTCTCTGACCTCTTTTGTGAGATTAGAGATCTTATTCATAAACTTATTTCGGAACATGATAGTAAATAGTAAAATGTTGCTGGAGAACTATGAAAAATTTCATAAAAATCTTGGGCCGCGCCAAAAACGAGACTTTGGGCATATACGAGGGCCCAGATTAGCCTCCACATCCGTGCAGTCTGATCAGGACCTTCATAGTCAGCCAATAGAATAATTGTGTACTATAGAACTTAATGAAGTATAGCTAATTTCCTGGGCCCAGTTGTTCAAAACTAACGATGTCGTTAGTTAACGTATCGTTAAATCTTTGATCTTCAAATATGGCATATACGCTAATACTTTTGCTGAAAAAATGTGAGTAGCTTTTGCTTTTGTTTCAGCAAAAATACCTGTGGATTAGATATTGTACTTACCAGAACAGTTAACATTTTGACTACTAAAGAGCTCGTTAAGCTAAAGACGCTTCGAACAACTGGGCCCTGATCAGACTATATGTCTCCGCAAGCTGATCTGGATCTTTACTGTTTGCATTTAACCTGAAGACATATTTTCTCATGTGGCTGCTCACCTTGTAATCACCAGCTAAAGTCAACCTGTTTGTGTTTTCAAAATTAAAAACGTTCTCCTGTGTAATGAAGGTCACATAAAAGTGACGTTATCGCTTTCACTTGTGCAACGTCTTTGGAAGATGGCTGCATAAATAAAAACTTTTTGACATGCACCGATAGATTTATGCAATATAAAACCTGTTGACTGCTCGTGTCCTTTGCACTAAAGGAACTCGTGATTTTATTTATATATTTGCGTTAATCTTGCTCGCCATGCATAACAACCGAAGTTCCCGAATCTGCAAATAATACTGGAATAGAGGTGGGTATTTGGTGCATAGAATAAGACAGAAATACTACCTAGTGGGCACATAACGTTTATACAACGTCGCATTAACGTCGATGCAACATGATATTGCATCGACGTTACTGTGACATTGTGCAAACGTCATGTGCCCTCTGACAACAGAAAGACACAAGTAAGGTTCACTTTTCCGTTGATATTTTATTATTTTTTCTATCTTGTCCGAAGGGATAATACGCTCGTATCTTATATAACTTGGTGCAGTTCTTAGCTGTATTCGCCAAATTTTCAGAGAGCATCTCCGAAAATTTGGTGAATAGAGCTAAGAATTGTACCAAGTTATATTTTTATCTTTTATGTTTTTACACGCAGCATAATTTAATGACATTATTATTATGCTTATTTTTGTTAAGTGTCTTTTCTTGATTCTCATTAACGTCTTCTAAATTCTCTTTAGCATATTTCCCCCCTCTCCGAGTACCACTAAACACATTTTGTATCTTAGTTTCTTCACTTACTTCTTGAATTGACCTTAACGCAAGCTTACTCGACTTAACGTCTTTGGAACTAACAATAAGATTCTCTACAGTATCGTCTCTGGTTGTGCGTAAGTAACTGGGATATGGTAGCTTGTATCGGTCATATAATGCCCTCAGGTAACCATAGGGATCTTCATGGAGATACTCAATACGCTCCAACCATCGATACCAAAGTTCTTCCAAGTCGCCGTTCATCCGTGTGTTTGCCATCTCGAAATATCTAAAATTCAATCCATATTAAGATTCTATCACAGAATTAAAATCAAAATAAAAGCGTTGTTTCATTCCTTCCTAGCTAGCTTCAACTAAAATCTATATCGGACCACTATCGGTCCGACAGGATTTCTGTCGGGCCGATAATGGTCCAGTATAGATTTCAGTACTAACAACATTAAATATAAATGTATACACCTGATTTAATGGGGTAATCATATTTAATTTAAATGTTTATCCATACTATGTTTATCCATACTATATTATACAAGTTCATACACACTGTCGTGATGAGAACGATCGGCTTAATATTAATAATTATTATATTAAGAAGTTTTGCATCTTTGGCTAAATCCGCCCAGTGAAGATTCGAATCAGACTGTGCAAATGGGCAGGCTTATTTTGAATCTTCGCTGGCCGCACATCCGAAGGTACGTTTTCTGGCGTTGCGGGCCCTATGGTACTCAGTGTATTATATGAACATGAATTTGTATTGTATGAACCAACAGAGACCTGAGCCGAGGCACATCATTTCCTACAGGACCAGCGAAATAAAGGTCTAGAAAGGAAGACTCAGATCAGACTGCGTATCCGCGCATACTCTTCACTGTCCACTTCATCACGAAAACATACCTATATAATTTTGACCCCCTTAAACCCCTTTTTATACGAAACTGGGGTTTACAGGGGTAGACATTATTTTTTCTTATTTCTGCTCGATTATGGGTACTCTTTAGAACCGCCTCAAAGCCAGCTGACCTGGGTCTGCACTGTTTTTAAAGACCGGGTATATCTGGGTTTAGCAGGACAAGGGTTAACGCTTCCTCATAAGTTAAAATTTGAAACATTTTGTGCTTTGCATTGAAAGCGGACGCACAGCCATCTCAAAATCTTTGTTCGGTAAACCTGTGCAGACAGACCTATGGGAAATAATCCAGTTTACTAGAACAGACGGAAGGGAAATAATCCAGCTATTCTCGAAATTAAGTGTTCGTTAAACTAGCAAAAACGGATCTAAGGGAAATAACTCAATTTACAATACGGCACAGGCAACCCTATGCCATCACTGGCCCAGTAACATGGAATCGTCTGCTCGTCAAATTAAATATCAAGTCTTATTTTCCCTGGAATGAAAGAAAGGAAAAAAAAAAAAACCTATAATGTCATCTGCAACAATATAATGGCGTTTTGAAGGTTAATTCTCAAATCTTAACACATTAAGCACTGTGAGAGTAATGGCATGAAGCAGTATTGTAAATCGAGTTCTTTCCCTTAGCTAAGAGTCCGCCTTCAGTACATAGCAGAAACGATGTTTCAAATTTTGGAGAGGGTAAACGTATCTTCGGACGTGTGTGCGGGCGAAAATTCAGATCAGCCTGCGCATTCGCATCATCTGATCAAAATCTTCACTAGGCGCATTTTGGATAACCAAGGATGCTTTTATACAAGTTCATGTATATTATTATTATTATTATTATTATTATGGCAAACAATGAAAAAAAAATGAAGATACCCAGGAATTGCCACAATCACGAAGCAGTCTTCCCGAGGCACCAAAAAAAGGAGATGAGGGGCGTATAAAGACAAAACAAACGGCACATATGAAAGTATCGACGCCCAAACAAAGAACTGCAACAGAATATGATGAGCATAAACAACACAGAATCACCTAAGAGAGAGAGAGGGAGAGAGAATTAACGCAATAAAACTATTAAAAAGTTGCCTTTGGAAACAAAGAGCACACACAAGCATCACAAAAACACGCCTACCCTTAAACCCAACTTTTATATAGTAAAACGGGCTTACAGGGGTATACATTATTTTTCTTATTTCTGCTCAAAAACACAGATTGTGGGTACTCGTTAGAACCGCCTCGTCGAGGCGGTTCTAAAGAGTACCCACAATCTATGTTTTGAGCAGGAATATGAAAAATATCAGATTTTTTTTTTTTCTGAAAATTTTCCTTTTTTGATTGTAAAATTTTCAATATGTTTGAATAGGCATGTTTTCGTAATGGAACGAAAATCGGAGATTCAGTTTTATTAACCCATTTATGCCGAGTGACCTCTTCTACATTAACTCTTTGGACCGGTTCATTTCAGTATTAGGAGTGTCCGGTTAGTTTTTAGTAATTCCTGTCCTAATTGCAAACAGTGTACCCTGAACAGACGCCGCTTTCTTCGGCGTCTGATCTTGGTCTTCACTGTTTATCAGTGTGCCTTTAATCGCATACTAAGCATAATGAGTTTAAGTCTCTTTATATGCAGCTGTGTAGTTTGCAGCCTGCAAACGCCCCATTGCACTGGCTTAAGCGGTATTTGATTGTGCAGAATAGGCACAATGATCCCAAAGGACATAATAATGTAATCTGCACTATGGTGAAGTACAGGGAGACGTTTTACGGTCGCCATACGGCCCTTGTGGACTGGTAAATCAGATATAAAGACAAAGAGAAGTACCTGCGCCTGTCGTAGAATGTTACGGTTATACCGTATGTTCTCTTGAAGGCAGTAATGTCTACAAGGCAGAGTGGAAATACAGACGTCATCTCTAGACCGTCCAGCAGAGGATCTATATCAGTTCTGTAGTAAATTTCTGGGTTTTCCTTGTAGCTGTAGATTTGGTGTTCAGCCATCAACAGGAACTCTGGTGTCAAACCAAGATTCATTTGCCTGATAAAATAGATAGCGGTCTGACATTGAAATAAAACCTTTCAGTGCAGTTTGAAATCAACCATTAACCCTTTCACCCGCGATTTTATGAAGTGGATTCTTCCATCTTTGAACCTGGACAAATCCACTGTTGGAAATAGGGATGCCAATCAAAATTCGGGAACAGAATGGCTAACAGTGTAATGCTGATGAGACAGCTCATTATAACTCGTCTGATAAAATACAACGAAAAATTTATGTCGGTTTCATTTTATTGCAGGCTTAATTTAAATTATAGTTAGTGGTATTTTAGTGCGCTATCGTTGAACACAAAATCAGACCTGGTTAACTTTTTTTTTCTTTTGTTTATTTTTCACGGAAATGAGGGCGCGTATGTTCAAAGGCAGAAATGCACTAAAACATGCAGACAGACCCATTCCTTTTTGTGATACATTTTGTCAGTGTAGGGTTAACGTTTGATTCTTCCTTGTTACTTATTTCTTATTCCTTATTACTTATTCGTGTGAATTATTCCTTGTTACTTTTCTTTGACATCCTTTGCTCCTTGTTCTTACTTCTTATTCATTGCTCTTTACTTCGTGTTACGTGTTCCTTGTGACTTATTTCTTGTTCCTTGTTGCTTATTCCTTGTTCTTTGTTCGTAGTTACTTATTCATTTTTCCTTGTGACTTATTCGTTGTTTCTTGTTCCTTGTTATGTATTCATTGTTTCTTGTGACTTATTCCTTGTAACTTGTTCCTTATTATTTATTCGTTGTTACTTAATCCTTATTACTTAATCCTTGTTACTTTTTTATTTCTTGTTCTTTGTGACTTATTCTTTGCTCCTTGTTCCTTACTTCTTATTCATTGCTCTTTATTCCATGTTACTTGTTTCTTGTCACTTATTTCTTGTTCCTTTTTACTTATTCCTTGTTCTTTGTTCCTAGTTACTTATTCATTATTCCTTGTGACTTATTCGTTATTTCTTGTTCCTTGTTACTTATTCATTGTTTCTTGTAACTTGTTCCGTGTTATTTATTAGTTGTTACTTAATCCTTATTACTAATTCCTGATTACTATTTCCTTGTTCATTATGACTTATTCCTTGTAACTTGTTCCTTGCTACTTATTCCTTTTCTTTCTACTTCCTTGTTGCTGATTCCTTGTTAGCTAGTGTGGTCACTTGCCGTCCATCGTCCGTCCGTCCACATATTTGTAGACTTCTCTGAAAACCCTAGGGCAATTTTCTTCAAACTTCATATGGAGCTTTCTGTTAAAGGCGGGTTGAAAATTTGTACAAATGGTCATGGGCCTTTAGTCAAGATGGCCGCCATGCCGATATATGATAAAAGTACTTTCAAATCTCCAGAACCAAGAAAGTTTTGACGTTGAATCTTGATATTGGGGACTCAAGGTCTACCAAGTCTGTTTAAATGATTGTCGTAGGTTGACATATTACCTTTTTTATGGCAAGATCAAATTTGTGTCCTCATACATTTACATTGGGAAAAAATGAAAAATGATTTTCTCAAAATGTATAAAAGACTAAGGACTGAAACTTACAATGTATGATTAAAGTAGTAGAACTTTTTTTTTTTTCAATCAAAATTTTGTCCCCGGGGGATTACCTGCCTTTCCCCCACCCCCAAGCTATATACATTTATAAAATCGTGTACTCTTTAAACGCCTTTTTCTCTGAAACCACTTGACCAATTTTAACCAGATTTCACATGGGTCTTTGATACGACGAAAAATGCTACTCCACTTTTATATAGTAAAACTGGGGTTTACAGGGGTATACATTATTTTTCTTATTTCTGCTCAAAAACATAGATTGTGGGTACTCGTTAGAACCCTCTCGGCGAGGCGGTTCTAACGAGTACCCACAATTTATGTTTTGAGCAGAAATATTAAAATTACCAGAATTTTTTATTTGAAAACTTTCAGGGTTTTTTTTTGTGGTGAAATTTTCAATATATTTGAATAGGCGTGTTATCGTAATGTTTGCCCTTTAATCAGTATCAATAAAGCGTTGTGTCTTTTTTTTTTTTTTTTTGGTTTATTTTTTTATTATTATTATTTTATTGTGTGTGTGTGTGTGTGTGTGTGTGTGTGTGTGTGTGTGTGTGTGTGTGTGTGTGTGTGTGTGTGTGTGTGTGTGTGTGTGTGTTGATAAATTTGATAGATCAATTGTGCCGAAAAAATGCCTTTGAGCATGCACAAAATGTGCGGATTTACATCATCCTGCACATGCGCAAAGTCTCATCCGGGCATTTGCTCTCCATTGAAACATTCTATAATAGTAAATGATTCCACAGCGACCGTGATCACTGCACGGATGCGCAGGCTGATTTGGGCCTTCGCTGACCGCATATGCCCGAAGACACGTTTTCGCATGGCGCGGTCCAGTTATAGAAATTTGGTCTGGTTGTTCAGTTATCATAAAACAAATCAAAACAAAACAAGAGGAAGAAAAATCACTAATCGTTACTTTTAAGGCTGAGATCCAGCGGGCACACGGCGTTTATACAACGTCGCATCAACATGACTGCATCGACGTTGATTCGACCTTGTCTTAACGTTGCGTGCTCGCCGGGAAATCTCTGTAAAAGTGACCAGAATGCAAGAATTCTCCCACAGAAGACTCACCTAAATCCTATTCCGGTCTCATCAACTTCAATAAATTGTCCTTCAACAATGACTATATCTTCTAATTCGTCATACTCTCCACCAGATAGTAATCTTTGTAGCACACGGAGATCTGACATACATGATGACTTGGCTTACAGCCTTCTCAACACAGCCTTCTCTAGATGACCAAATAGAAGAAACTAATTGCGTCAATAGTCTACCATAATTCAGCCCTGTCAAGCGAAAAAGTCCCTTCAAACATGCGCAGAATGTGTTGATTCACACCATCTTGCTCACACGTAAACATGTAAGTGAAGATACCCAGGAAATGCCAATCGCGAAGCACGGCCTGAGGCACCAAAAGAAGGCATCATGACACAAAACACGCCTATATAATACTGACCCCTTAAACCCCACTTTTATATAGTAAAACTGGGGTTTACAGGGGTATACATTATTTTTCTTACTTCTGTTTAAAAAACATAGATTGTGGGTACTCGTTAGACCGCCTCGCCGAGGCGGTTCTAACGAGTCTCCACAATCTATGTTTTGAGCAGAAATATGAAAAATATCAGATTTTTTATCTGAAAATTTTCTGTTTTGGAGGTGAAATTGTCTACATATATTCGAATAGGCGTGTTTTCGTAATGGGGCGGTGAGGAACAAATAAGGACAAAACAAGTATCACCCAGGCATTTGCTCTCCATTGAAAACTCTTGTCTTTAAGAGTAGCCCCCATTTACCTTAAAGCGTAGCCCCCATTTAGGAAGCGATAATAGGGTGGATTGTTCTAGATTTTTTTCTGGATGTGCGTAAAAATAATATCTTTCTGGCTAGGCCACTGGTATTTGCTATAAATCCATGTGCATTTTACAATTATTCTTAAAGTGGAATGCGAATGTTCGGATCAGATTGCGTGGATGCACAGGCTGATCTGGACATTCGCTGTCCGCACATGCTTCGAAGGCACATTTGACAGGCAGCAACCGATTTTCATTATAGATTGAGCATTTCTTATAAGACTGCATGCTCGCCCAGCGAAGACTTAGATCAGCATGCGCATCCATGCAGTCTGATCAGTGTCTTATTATGGCTCCACATAGTAAACCAAGGATCCAAAATGCCCAGGCGAACAGTGAAGACTGATCTGCGCTTCCTGAGGCTGATCTGAGTTTTCGCTGGGCGCACATGCAATCTTGTAGGAAATGCCGTGCTTCGTCTCAAATTTATTAAATAAACAATACCTTACAAACAAAAGATCCGTCCATGTCAAACAGCAAGCTATGAAGTGGTTACGTTACAGTATCTATGGCGGCGTTTATGACGTCACAGGCAATATTCTAAATTTCGCGGTAGTAATTTTCGGAGTCAAAAATTTATTATGATTTTAAGATTCAAACAAAACATATATTCATATGTAAAGTATAAGAATTATCAATTGGGCAAAAGACAGAAATGACCCGCCCGACGTTCTGTGACGCGACGGCGACGTTACTAAAGCTTCCATGGCAATGACGTTTCTTCAGTTAATGGGACTTGGTAAAGCAGGACTAGAGAGTGGCATTTAACGTCAGCTATTTTATTTCTATACACAAGGGTAAGTAAAATAAATGTTTCATATATATCTTTATTAACCAAAATTTTAGGACAACCTTACATCTTACCAAGTTTGTCTAGTATTTGAACAAGTACATTTGAATAAAATGGTAATTGTTGTGTTTCATGGCTTTGCGGTCGTTGGGACGACGGATGCTGACGTAGCGTAGCCATGACCATTAACTGGGCCCGAGGTTATAAAACTTTTTTCATGCTCCTCAGTTGAGCGTGAACTTTGCCTTCCTAGTAAATCTCAAATTACTAACAAATTAATTATTTTCTGGCTTGAAAAATTCTCTCCTAATAAATATGAAAATGCCAACTATTGTTGGCATTTTCATATTTATTAGAAGAGAAACTTTCATGCTCAGCTAAGTTGAACATGATTTTTTTTATAACATCGGGTTCAGGACCTGTAAGCTTTTTCTTAAATTAACCATTTGAAGTTTCAGAAGTATTCCTAGACTTACCACAGAAACGTGAACCAAATAACTTTCTCAGCTATAGTCTGAGCAGTACAAATGTCATTGATTTGTACCCGTGTGAGATACCCGTATTTAACGCTATGACATCACACTTTTTTTCCGATAATTGCCATATAAGAAAATCCAGACGAGTTACTGATGATTGATTGGTTGATAAACTGATTGACTGATTGATTGATTGATTATGGCTAATGAATAAAGAGAACTTGTATTAAAGTCATAAACAAAGACTCGCAATTGCAAATTCTCAGTAACACTGGGCAGCAGCAACTCTCACCTTGCATAAGAAAATCAAAATCTTGACTAAGCCACATGGATGAACAGTCAGGCCTGTGTCTTCGGTTTTTACATTATTGAGGCGTTTGTAAATTTTACTGTGTCGCAGTCTATATTTGTTCTATTCAAAGGTTTGACCATGTAGCGAAGAAAAGGCGGCCTCCAACTTAATTCAAACGAGGTGACATGTCCTCAGCTATCTGGAGGGTGTTCAGAAAACTGTGTTGCTACATTGACAGAAAGACCGGTGACATGAAATCCGACCCTCACAATGGTGAGATCTTGTTTAATGGAATCCAACGACTGATATCGCAGGGTGAATACAATGGACTTTCCACTCTCATCCGAGCTGAAGGTGCATTTGTACAGTATAACGCTGATGGCAGTTACTACAGGCGCGTGGGGCTAGGAATTACTCATCAGGAGTTCTTGATAGCAACACAGGTAAGGTTAGGTTTATTCTAAAATGAAAATATTTGCTCCCCTTATCGGGAGCTACATCTTTCCTTTTAGAGTAGATCCCTTTTCATAAAGGGGATTGCTGTCCAGAAAAATCAAACAGGAAGTTACTAAAGTTACTTCTTTTGTAAAAAAATGAACAAAAACATCACGAAAACATGCCTGTATAATACTGACCTCCTTATATCCCACTTTTATCTAGTATAACTGGGGTTTACAGTGCTACACATTATTTTTCTTATTTCTGCTTAAAAACATAGATTGTTGGTACCCGTTAGAACTGCCTCTTCAAGGCGGTTCTAACGAGTACCCACAATCTATGTTTGAGCAGAAATAATTTTTTATCTGAAAGTTTTCATTTTTTGGTGGTAATATTCTCAACATATTTGAATAGGCATGTTTTCGTAATGGCTACTTCGTGTACACAGTCCCTTTTTACGTCTAAGCACAAAGCGTAGACCTAGCTCAAACTTGGACTGCACCGTGCGCATTCCAGCCTGCACCTTCAGACCGTGACATCGCAATTTGATGTTTCGTCAAACCTACCAGAACAGACCTAAGGGAAATAAACCAATTAACTTCAACAGATCTAAGGGGAATAATATAGTATTCTCGTAATTTTGTGTTCGTTAAACCGGTTTAACGAGACCTAAGGGAAATAACTCAATTTACGAGGACAGATTTAAGGGAAATAATCCACCGAGTTAAACAGACTTATTGCACAAATTTAATTAAGGCCATGTCATCACTAATGTTTGACATGATTACGTAATGTCAGAAAACGTATCTTCGGACATGTGTGCCCAGCGAAGATTCAGATCGGCCTTCACATTCGCGCAATCTGATCAGAATCTTCATTGACTCATTATGGATAGCCAAGCATTCGGACAATGAAGGTGCGGCTGAATATGTTATCAGTGCAGACCAACAGGAAGACTCATAAAATCTGATATTGGGCTGGCCTATTGAAATACAGTCGAACTTCGATGGCTTGAACCCCTTTGGGACCATGAAAATTTGTTCAAGATAGCAGTAGTTCGAGCCTCGGAGAGTTACATTTAGTGCCATACCAGGAGGCATAACGGAGATAACTGAGGGATATCTTTTCGGTGTTCTATATTATAAACGTATGTGTTTACTCATTAGAATCGCCTCATCGAGGCGATTCTAATGAGTGCACACAGTATACATTTACAAGGAAAAAGAAAAAAATCTCCCTAAATTATCCGTATATTGTATTTGGAGGAAATCCCTGCGGACTCAAGAACGTGTTCGACTCATCCATGGTAAACGAGCCATCGGGGTTCGAGCCATTGAAGTTCTACTGTAGTTTCACACGTGCGTCTTCCGTTGACCTAACATATACCGTAAATTTTCAGAAACTTTAACAAGTACATTGTACAGTTTTTGTTTTTTTTTTTTGTTTTTTTTTTTTGTCTACTTGAATAAGTAAATTGTACATTTGATTCATTGGTGATGTGTTTAACAAGGGTGATTGAATAGTAAATAGTGTAGACCCTGCTACGTAGGAGTAGTTTGAGCAGGACTACGCTGTTTGCTCGTCTGGCCAATATTTAGAGTAAATATGGTAATTTGCAGGTTTTCAGGAGCGATAGTGATGAAGCAGCAGACTTGAAAATAGATTTGGCATTCCCGCTTCCTGTCCTTCATTTCTTCATGTTAGACAGCAAAGCTAAGCGATTTGCTGTCTGTACGTGTGTAGGAATACTGATGTTCTTCGAGATGTGCGAAGAGGAACCTAACAATGTTACGAACTGGGAAAAATGGCGGCGTGTCATATTCCTACAAATGGGGGACTTTATACAGGGGTCGCCATGGCAACCGGTATGGCTATCACCTTATATACTCAATCTGACAGAGAAAAACGACATGCCTGCGTTTGAGTTCCTGAAGACAAAGAAAGGGAGACGACTTAAAAGAAAACTTCATTTTATTCAGCATCCCTTCACACTGCAACTTGTTCGGTCCTTCGGAGTGCAGACTGACGATGGCCGAGACAGGTCATTGGCAAAGGTCAAAGATGACACCAGCAGTGATAGACGACCATTTTTAAGGTCATATGGTAAGCAAGCTCTGTCATTAACAAAGGAGAATGATTTTCAGAAGAATTTGAAACGTTTCCAAGATATCGTCTCAAAGAATCAAGCGATTTCTATATTTGACACACGGAAGCTTCAAAGTAGCGCTGCACCTAAAAAGATAATGATTCCGAACAGATATAAGGAAGCCAAATACAAAACTGTTGGAGAAACTGCTTTAAAAGGTGGTGGATATTTAACAGGTGGTGAAAATCTAACAGGTGGTGGAAATATCAAAACTGGTTCCAGAACTGGCCGTTTTGCTGGCACAATTCCAGACCAACGATTATCCATGTTTTATGGTGGCTGCCGTTTGTTACATGCGTCAGAGAGCTTGCTCAAAAGCTGTATGGTACCCGTTCGAAGATGTTGTTCCTGTGACGATCTTCATTTGAGCAGATATACAGACAAAAGATGGAGACGCTTCATGACAAAATGGTTATTTCCAGCTGGGATCCAGTAATCGTTGCTGGTAGTCTGACTGCTTCTGAAATGCAAATTGCGAAAAAGGTATTGCATCTTAACCCCTTCTACACTCACCCACCATGCCCCAGCAGACAAAATCACACGTTTGAACAGGTCTATTAATCGTCTTCCAAGATCACACGTTTGCACAGGCCTATTAATCGTCTTCCAAGATCACATGTTTGAACAGGTCTATTAATCGTCTTCCAAGGACACACGTTTGAACAGGCCTATTAATCGTCTTCCAAGATCACACGTTTGAACAGGCCTATTAATCGTCTTCCAAGATCACACGTTTGCACAGGCCTATTGTTCAAATATCTTTCGAGGGACACGGCAAATGTTAATGCAATGGAACAAAAGTGTGCGATGGCTCTTGTGGCTGTTCTTGCACTCTCGTATAATTCTGTTAAAAAGTTCATAGAAAAGTACAAAAATCATCGCCTTTAGTATGTTGTATACAATGACGTTCTTCCGCGAACACACACACACACACACACACACACACACACACACACACACACACACACACACACACAACCTTTAAACTCCTTTATAGGCAATTTGCAGGAAATGTCTAACCATGCATTCTGGAATAAGACTGAATAAGGGAAAAAAAGCACAGAATGCTAAAGATTAGAAGTGTTTGTTTTAATCGTTAAAGCACCATTCACAACAGCAGCAGACGACATTATCAAATAATTATTTTCATAGAAAATAAGGCTTGATATTTCAGATGAATCATCTGCAGACGAGTTACATGAAATGTCAAGCCCCCCCCCCCCACCCCACCAACTCTCTCTCTCTCTCTCTCTCTCTCTAAACATAAAATATTACAACTTCCGATGGTATTTTAAGAGTTAACCCATTTTAGTCTTGGGTATTGGCAAACAGTGTAGACTCAGATCAGGCACCGCAGTTTTTGGCGTCTGGTCAGGGTTTGCATTGTTTGCAAAAAGGATTAGCCTTTTTATACCCCGCCATACGATAGTGGCGCGGTATTATGGTTTCACGTTGGACGTCCGTCAATCTGTCCGTCCGTCCGTCAGATAGTCGTACGTCCGTCCGTATCTCGTTTCCGGATGATAGCTTGAGTAAACATCAGTGGATTTTCACCAAACTTGGTATATGCATTGATATTGTGGAAGCCTGGGCCCAGTTGTTCAAAGCTAACGACGTCGTTAGTTAACGATTCGTTAGAATTTAAATCAAGTGATACGCAAATATGCTGAAATTTTTTGCTGAAAAAAAATGTGAGTAGCTTTTGCAGTGCAAAAGCTACTCACATTTTTTCAGCAAAAAATATCAGAATATTGTGTATTGAATCCGCTAAAACAGTTAACGAAAGGACCCTCAACGAGCTCGTTCAGCTAACGACGCTTTGAACAACTGGGCCCTGGTTTGAGATGGCTAATTGGCAAATTTCGTCAATTTCTGATGGAGTTATCTGCTCAAGACACGCCTAGATTTTCGTTTCCGGACGATAACTTGAGTAAATAAAGGATTTTAGCCAAACTTGGATATGCATTGATATTAAGGAGATCTGGTTTAGGATTGCTAATGGGCAAATTTCGTCAGTGTTTGACAGTTATCTGCCCGTGACACGATAATGGCGGGGTATTATAGTTGAACATTTTTATTTTCTCTAAGAATATCTAAATCACATAGCCTGACATACTTAAAATTGAAATTCGACTCTTCCATTATGTGGTGTTTATTCAGTCTAACATAGGTTATCTGGTTATATTTCAGTATGGCAAGTTCGCCAAGAAGATGCAAGAGCAGACTAGTAAAAGGTAAACGTGAATTCTACTTATTATTTATTTATTTATTTATTTATTGTCGGTTATAAATTTAGCCTTAAATGTTTGTTTATGATGAGTAGTCCGTTTAGTAAATTTTCGAACCTATGTAACTTGTATGACAAAACACAAATCATTTAGTAGCCATTCGTGTAATTTTTACATTTGCCAGAACAATTCGTTTTTTATCATTTATAATATTGCCTCACTAATAAAGATTTCCAGTCGGTAATTTCAAGAAATCTTAAAGGAGTTTTTGAAGAGTTTATTCTAGGTGTATGATGATACAATATGGGGGCCAATAATGGGGTTATGTTCTTTTATAGTCTTGGGCTCAGTTGTTCAAAACATTGTTAGCTTAATGAGCTTGTTAGTGGTCAGAATGTTAACTGTTCTATTAAGTACAATATCTAAGTCATAGTTATTTTTGCTGAAAAAGTGTGAGTAGCTTTTTGCAAAAAGCTACTCACATTTTTTCATCAAAAATACCTAGCGTACATGCTATATTTAATGATCAAAGCTTTAACGATACGTTAAGTAACGACATTGCTAGTTTTGAACAACTGGGCCTATGATTTTTTTTCTTTAAATGAGCTATATAACAACAACAGCAGCAGCAACAACAACAACTGTACAAATTACTTGTTCATGTGTTTTGAACAAGAACGATGAGCAGCTAATAATGTGATCGAATATTTTGGGTATATACAAATGTACGATAGAAGCTCGTGTTAAAAGTACTTCAACAGGACAGACCCGTATCAGATTTTTTGAGCATTCTTGCTAGTCTGCACTGATCAAGTACTCCCTGTTTAAGACACAACGTGAGAACTTCGTACCATCTGACATGTGCGCCCAATGAAGACTCAAATCAACCTGCGCATCCACCCAGTCTGATCTGTCTTCGATGTCCGCAAGATGAACATTTGCATCCTTGGCTACTCAAAATAAGCCAAGTGAAGATTCTGAACAGACTGCGCGAATACGCAGTCTGATCTGAATCTTCGCTGAGCGCATATGTCCAATGGTACCTTTTCTGAAGTTGCGGATTATTTACCATGTGTAACGTAATCATGTTAAACTTTAGTGACGGCATGGAGTTACGCTGAAGTCCAAAATTTGAAAATACATTGAAGGCGGACTTATAGCAGCTCAAAATTTGATGTTTGTTGAACCACGTTAAAGAGACCTAAGGGAAATAACCAAATTTACTAGAACAAACCTAAGGGAAATAATCCAGCTATTCTCTTAATTTGATGTTCGTTAAATCAAGTTAAACAGACCTAAGGGAAATAACTCAATTAACAATTGTAATCCAATACCAACACTCTCCCAATACTTAAGGTCACTACTGGTATCAGTAACGATAACTTTTGTAAGATAAAATCACATTTTGCCATATAACTTGAGTATCTATCATCCTATTCATCTGAAACTTGCGCATATACAATGTCATTTATAGGCACTGGTAAAAACAAAGCAACGATTTTTCATCACCTTTGCAATTGAATAGGCCTTGAAATGAATTGCATTGGGAAGCAAGTGAACATCATTTCTTCCGAAAAAAAAAAACAACAAAAAAAACAGCATTTGGGTATGCCTTCAGAATATATTCACATATGTCGGCAAAATAAATAAATATTCATATGTATTAAGTCTATGTAAATAACAACAATTATCATAAGTAAAAAAGAAATCTGCCTTTGGACATAAAGGAAATAATTTCATAGACAGGACGGTCAAGGAGTTAAGTTTCTTTTTTTTTTTTTTTTTTTTTTTTTTCGATTTAACACGGGAGCGATCAGCAAAATTGTAGCAGGCGACATTATATTTTACTATTATTATTTTTCAGAGAGAAAAAACCAAAAACTTGGCATTTTATTTGAATCGTCTGCTAGGCCATAAAAAAAAATGTCGTTTCACTGCTACAGTTCTGATAGATACTTTCAGGGCTAAAATTTCTGATCACAATGGTCATTATTATAGGCATAATGTATACCGATCTTAATGTACATTTTCAGACCTTTGGAGATGTCAAGCCCAAGGTTTGATATCGATGATATTGACGACTTGGTTGAAGAATTTACTGTTAAAACTGATTCATCCAGTACGTATTTCTCTCTCTCTCTCTCTACCAATCTGTCTATATGTCTGTCTGTCTATTTATCTGCCTGTCTGCATGCGGTCTCCCCGTCCGCTAACCCGTTTAAAAGCGTTATGGTTTAGTCACATTATATGATTTGCTGATAAAAATATTTTAACTTTTTTTTTGGCATAATTTTTGCATATTCTTCAGAATTTCTTTAAGGGGAATGGATGCACTTTCAAGGGAATTAACTCTGTCAAAGTTGTTTGCCTCCTTTTTGAAAAGGCGTCTACTCTAAATTCTTTCCTTTTAGAGAAGACTACTTTTCAGATGGGGATAGGTTTGCCTGACAGCGAACAGGAAGCAACAAAAATTGTAAAATGGCGGAAAATCTACCAAGGGTATCAAGCCAAGGATGCAAAAAATTCTTTATGCAGACAATAAAAACTCTTAATCAGACTTCACGAATGCGCAGGCTGATTTGACTCTTCGCCGGAAGCACACGTCATAAGGTACGTTTTCTCATGTTGCAGCTTAAATATTGGGAACCTTAACTGCTTCCCATACTTGTCCTAAAGTTTGAACAAGTCAATTTTATTGTCTGTTGATATGTCTAAAAATAGTTGGATGATTGGCCAACAGTGTAGACCCTGATCAGATGCCGTGTTCCCGCATCTTGATGTTTCTGCAGGGGCTGATTGCTGCGAAATTGGATTCAATTTTGCTTTAGAAAAAAGTCATATACAGTCGACTCACGTTATCTCGAACTCCAAGGGACTCTCTAAAATACTTCGAGATATCCGTACTTCGACATATCAGATTTGCAGACTTGAGAAAAAAATAAATCGAACAACCGCATTTAACAAATGTATATGTAATTGGACTCTTGAAGTTAGAGATATACTGAAAATATTGTGGAAAAAAGGAGAAATTGCTCCTTAGGAGCAATTTCTCCTCTTTTCCACAATATTTTGTTACCTGTTATTAGATTTTCGTTTTTAAGGTGGGACCAGATTTTCACTTCGAGATAAGCGGTTATTCGAGATATGCGAAGTCGAGATAACGAGAGTCAACTGTGTTTATTTATTTACATGTATTCATTTTTACAGACCTCAAGAGATCAGGGCGAGACCTTTGGATGATTGCTAGAAGGAAAATGTTGTGTAAAACCAGGGCCACTCTTGAACAGTTTCAAAATATTGTTGCCAGTTATGTGTTTAAAGTAATTCCTAAAAGGTTTGTTATATACACATGTATATGTGTTTATATTCATGTATGTATATGTGCTTATGTGTATAAATTTGTTTATACACATGCATGTATATGTTTCAAATATGTATATGTTCATGTATTTATATGTATTCATGAAAGTTTCATGTATGCATATGCACTCATACCCATATATATATGTTCATGTATATGTTTCAAATTCATGTATGTATAAGTGCTCCTATGTCTATATGTGTACATATTCTTCTATGGAAAAAATCAAGTTTTCTTGTGGATATTTTATGAATATTTTAAGGGAAATGGATACACTTTGAAGGGAGAGAGGTACCTCCATCAAAATAATGTTGGATCCCTTCTGAAAAGGGGTCTACTTTAAAAGGAAAGAATTTGCTCCGGGGGGTAGGGGGGGGGGCAAATTCTTTCCTTTTAGAGTAGACACTTTTTCAGATGAGCCTTGATGTCCAGGAAGGCAAACAAGAAGTCACAATAGTTGTCTGCCTTGTAAAACAAAAAGGCTGACAGTTTACCAAATGTATCCAGTTACCTTTAGAATGATTACTTATCATTATCTGTCCCACAGAATTGTACTTGTCTCTTAGAGTTCCAAAAGATGATATTCGCAATTTGTATAGACCAAGATAGATGTAACAGAAAGTGGTGTTTGATCAGGGACTCACTATCTGCCATGACAGCAATTATGCTGGGTAAAAATTTTAGCAGGCAACATTTTGAAATATTTTCCCAGAAAATAGGCTTTAACATTTTATGCATTTCCTCCATTTTGCATAAAGCTTCAAAGCCTTTTTTCTGGGAAAAGTATTTCAAAATGTCATCTGCAGAAAATTTTACCCAGCGTGATAAGTGATAAAGGGGTTTTGTTTATTGTTCTTATTTCCAATTTGTATGAAATGTCAAAGCCTATTTTCTGGGAAAAATGATATATCATTTTTCTGCTGAAATTGCCCAATGGAGTGGTAAAGGTTGAAATAAACATTGTTTCTCAAGATGGCATGGTTTATTCCTTCAATTCCACCTTTATATAACAAAATAAGCACCTACATGCAAATAGCTTTTATTGAAAGCTGACTATGGTAAATTATCAAAAATTTCAAGCAATCTATTATTCCATACTTATTTTGCTTAAATTTTGCTACTTATGCAGTTCTTTTTTTAACCCTTAAACTGCCAGTCACAACAATTGTCGTCTGCTTTGTCATCTGCTTGTGATTTTAAAAGTCATTTCTGCAAACAGTGTGGACCCGGATCAGACTGCTTTAGGAGCAGTCTGATCTGGGTCCACACTGTTTGTCTGTATGCAAATATAGGTTTGAAAAGTTTGCAAGATTATTCACAGACGACATAAACAGACGACATTTTCAGATGCAGGTTTTCTTGGCGTTTTAAGGGTTAAAATGCTTACTGAAATGACAAATAGTGTAGACCCAGATCAGACTGTTTCTCCAGGAGCAGGCTGATCTTGATCTGTACTGTTTGCATGCCACTTTGTCAGAAACAGTGCTGTATGAAATTTTAGAACATTTACCATAGTGACATTTGTTGACAACATTACGAAAACATATATACTGAAAATTTTACAACCAAAAAAAGAAAATTTTCAGATAAAAAAAAATGGTATTTGTCTTAAATTTTCTCAAAACATAGATCGTGGGTACTCGTTAGAACCACCTCGGCGAGGCGGTTCTAATGAGTACCCACAATCTATGTTATTCAGCAAAATGAGAAAAATAATGCATACCCCTGTAAACCCCAGTTCTACTAAATAAAAGTGGGGCTTAAGGGGGTCAAAATTATATAGGCGTGTTTTCGTGACGAAGATCAGTTCATCACGAAAACATGCCTATATAATTTTGACCCCCTTAAACCCCACTTTTATATAGTGAAACTGGGGTTTACAGGGGTATACATTATTTTTTTTATTTCTGCTCAAAAGCATAGATTGTGGGTACTCGATAGAACTGCCTCGGCGAGGCAGTTCTAATGAGTACCCACAATCTATGTTTTGAGCAGAAATATGAAAAATATCAGATTTTTTTATATGAAAATTTTCAGTTTTTGGAGGTTAAATTTTCTATATATTTGAATAGGCATGTTTTCGTAATGTCAATTTTCTTCCAGGTACCCAAAACTGGTAAAACATTTGACTGAATTGTCTCCATTGGCGGTCTCCCTGGAACTATTCTGCGTATCAAGAAAGCTGTGTCTGGCAATTAGAGCTTTTGATGTCACCACATTTCAAACCAGCAGAGGAAAACAGGTAAATTAGGTACAGGGAATAAATACATTTTCAGGAGACAACCATGTTTTGTCTCCCCTGGGAGCAAATTCTTTCCTTTTAGAGCTGACTCATTTTTCAGATGGGGGTTGGTGTGTAGAGAAGCATGAAGTCACAAAAGCTGTCTCCCTTGTAAAAATGGTAGAGAATCTACAGTGCATTAAGTCTTCTTAAGTAGGGGTGAGAGTGTGGGGTTTAACAACACTTTAACATACGTCATTTAAGGTACATGTCTAGGGCTCATATTTGCCTTAAGTACTGGGACAGAATAGAATAATGCGGCATCTGATCAGGGTCTTCCCTGTTTGCCGCTCATCTGGTAGTTTCGAGACACATCAACAGATAGTTATTTGCGTAAGGAGTACAGATATCCCAACATTTAGGGTAATATCAGTAGATGTAGTAAGCTGTGTATGGTGGGACAGTTTGAATAGCAGAAAAAGCAGGTTTACTGGACAGAACCACCACACTTCCGGAGAGCTGCTGGCAACTTTACCACACAGTATCCATACTGCCTTCAGTAAGTGTGAGAAACTAGTGACTTGTAACACAACACTTTAAACCACTCCACTACAAGCTTCCAAGCTGTAAAATGAGCCATGTGGCAAGAAAAAGGCTCTTTGAACATCCCAACAAATCAATCTTTCAGTGCCCATGCCCAGCCCCTTTGGGAGACCACAAGTCAAGTTCTTTGGCTGAAGTTTTCCCTTGGCCTACCACTTACATGAGTAATCAGCATAGATTCTGGTAAGACTGCACAGGTGCAGGCTCACCTGAACCTTTGCTGTTTGCAAATGCTATAACTGTTCTTTTCCACTGACATGGCTCAAATAATTCATCATAGGTAAACTGAGCCACATAGCAGGAAAACTCGTCTTCAGATATATGCAAACAGCACATGCAATGTTGTATATTCCACTGAGCTGTTTTGGCAGAATTTTGCCTCTCCATCTTTGGTCTTCATTTTCTTGTGGTTATAACTCCTCTCACAATTTGCACCTGATTCACTAGAAATATGAAGATTTGCATGATTTTAGATTCAGTGTAAATATGGTATATCCATTACGTTAACATGTCTGTGTAATGTCTTCTCCCATTTTCTCTCATAACAGACATGTATTGTGAAAACAGGGGTACACAGGTTCTACATCTTTAACCCACTGTAGTCTGGAGACCCCTAAAAGGGTATTTGGCAAACAGTGCAGACCCAGATCAGATGCCGCAGAATGCGACATCTGATCAGGGTCTCCACTGTTTGCAAATAGTTCATCCATTTTTCTCTAGGAATATCTAAATCACATAGCCTGACATACCTAAAATCGATATTGGAATCTTCCAATATATAGTGTGGGGAGTTCATTCAGTCTACAATGGGTTAAAGCAGATTTTTAGTATATCATATTATATTTTTTAAACCAGTTTTTCTATGTGATTGCTACTTCTAGAATAGGGTTATCAAAGCTCTGAAAAAGGCACTGTATCAACTAAAAAGTACCAATATGTTTCTTATTTCTCCACAAAAACATATGTTGTGGGTACTCATTAGAAGTGTCTCAGCATGGTGCTTCTAATAAGTACTCACAACAATGTTTTCATGGAGAAATGTGCAAAAATATGTATCTAGAGCAAAAGTTACGATAGGTGTCCCAATATTTAGAGGAAATATGGTAATTGATGTTTGTAAATAGCAGACCTCTTTTTTTTCAGATAACAAGCAGCATCCGAAAGATTCTTCTCTTCAGCGAGGACATCAGTAAACTCGTCATCTCACAGATTCTGAGTTGTGAAGACCTCTTCGACAGAGTAGACACCATAAAGTTCTTCATTGAGGTTAAAGCTTTGTTATAATTACTGAGATTATTCTGCAAACCGACAAAATAATTTTAAAACAGTCCAAATAGTTTGATTTTGCAGATTCAATTCAATTTAAGGGAATTGGTTACACTTGTTAGATTTTCCTCCAGTTTTATAGGGGAGACAACTTTTGTGACTTCTTGTTTGCATTTCAGCACATCAAGCCCCTTCTGAAAATGGGTTTACTCTAAAAGGAAAGAATTTGGGAGCAAATTCTTTGTTTGTGTTGAGGTTTTACGGCCCAGTCAACCCAATGGGGTCATGTCGAGCGCGGTCAGTTTACCTAACCACACGTTTACTGGGCAGGCTTAGTCCTCTAAGCGGTTAACCAGTATTGTGCACATTCTTTCGCCAGAAACTGACAACTGCCCTTCTTGAATCAGCGGAAGGGAGAGAATGACCGTAGAAAATATTTCATGATCAATCTCCACGAAAGAATGTTGCCGACCTCGGCGGGGGTTGAACCCGCGACCTCCTGGTCTCCAGTCGGACGGCGCATCCAACTGAGCCACCGAGCAAATTCTTTCCTTTTAGAGTAAACCCATTTTCAAAAGGGGAGCAAATTCTTTCCTTTTAGAGTAGACCTCTTTTCAGACGGGAGGCAGAACATTTTTGACATAGTTGCCTCCCCTGAAAATGTATCAATGTCCCCTTAAATTTAAAGATCTGACATATTAAGTATATAACACAAAAATTGCATATAATGGAGCATAAGAATATGACAAAACATTTAAATGTTACCACATTGTAAAATAATTGTATGTAAAAATAAAAAAGTTAAATCTTATTAAAAATACAAAGGCGTGACTCTAGACAAGAGGGTATCCTGATAATTTTTTTTTTTTTTTTTTTTTTTTTTCGCAATTACATACATGTATATTGTGGGTAGTCATCATATTTTTTTACAAAAACTTGTTGTTGAGGGTACTCATTGGAAGTGATTCACCAATGCGCTTCAAATGAATACCCACAGCATATATTTATTTAGTGAGCTATGATGCCTATATTATTGAGTTTGTAATCTAATAAATCACATTTGTGAGAAATAATGCCTATTTCATTACTCTGAATATATTCTCATTTATAAATTGCATATTGCAGGTGTGCCTAAATTTGCTGATGAAACATCAGGATTTTCAGTCTTTTATTGCTGTGATGCATGCTCTGATGTCAGCTCCCATTTATCGTCTCCGTAATACCTGGGCAACATTTTACATGCAGTACTCATTCCATTTTTGGTAAGATCTTTGATATTACTATTTGCTGTGTTTAAGGATTCATGGAAGACTGATAATAAACCCTTAACTCTTTCCCCACTAGTGACGACTTGTCATCTGCTGATAGCCTTTGCAAACAGTTTGGATCCAGATCAGGCCCGACAAAATGTCGGGCCTGATCTGGATTCAGACTGTTTGACACTGATGGTATTCCTGAAAGATTTTTTTGAAAAAGTTAATTTTACAAAAAAAATCCACAGATGACAAAAAAGCATGCAAAATTACCCAGCATGCAAAGAGTTAAATCACCAGTCACAATAGCAGCATATGACATTCTGATTTTTTTTTATTTTGCCTGAGAAAAGAATTGATATTTTATATGAATCATCTGACCGGCATAAAATGTCAAGCCTATATTTTCACTGAAAGTGAAAAAAATGTCTGCCATTCCAAAGAGAGAGAGAGAAAGAGTGAGAGAGAGAGAATGAGAAAGATATTTTCCTGCATCATATAATCATAAAACAGTGAACCCTCATTACAACGAAAGCATTTGTTCCCAATGATGCTGCCATTAAAATGATTTAGCTGTCGTAAAGGATCCTTAATGGAAAGAATAATATGTAAGAAAGACCTTGTTTTATTCTTATTTCCACAAAGAACATATGTTTTGGATATTTGTTAGAATTGCCTTAGGCAATTCTAACAAATATCCAAAACATATATTGTTTGAAGTTTTAATGTAAAATTCTTGTATAATTTCTCATTAACTGTAACCTCTTGAGCAAAGGTTTTGTGACATTCAAATTGTCACTATAACGAATTTTGTCATTGTATCAAGTGTCAGTATAAAGAAGGTTGACTGTATGATTTTTCTCTGTTTGTTCATGTTCTTAAGGTGAATCCTTTCCTTTTACATTAGACTCCTTTTCAGCAATGTGTTCTGGTATGCAGAAAATGAAACTGAAAGTCACAAAAGTTGCCTCTTTTTAGAAAAAATTGCGGCAAATCTACTATGTGTATACATTCACCTTAAGAACATGAACAAACAGAAAAAAAATCATTTAAATGGATACACTTTCAGTCAAAATTGTTGTTCCTCCCTTCTTAAAAGGGGTCTGCTGTAAAAGGAATTAATTTGCTCTCAGCCTTAAACTTTACCACTCTCAGGCTAATTCAGCAGACAAGACATTGATATTTTTCTTATTTTTTCCAGAAAACTGGTTTTTATATTTGCATGCAGTGTTAAAACCTGTTTTCTTGAAAAAATAAGAAATATATTTGAATATATCGTTAAAGCATTAAAGAAATATAATTTTTTTTCCATCCATCACAAAAACATGCCTATATAATATTGACCCCTTTAAACCCCACTTTTATACAGTAAAACTGGGGTTTAAAGGGGTATACATTATTTTTCTTATTTCTGCTCAAAAACATAGATTGTGGGTACTCATTAGAACTGCCTCGCCGAGGCAGTTCTAATGAGTACCCACAATCTATGTTTTGAGTAGAAATTTGAAAAAATCAGTGTTTTATCTGAAAATTTTCAGTTTTTGAAGGTGAAATTTTCTATATATTTGAATAGGCATGTTTTCGAAATGTATTTCAGCTATCTCATTTGCATTGGTAAGATTTTGTCACAAGAGAACGGGTTCGCTGCATACACGTCAAGAATCAAAATGAGCCTGAACCATAAAAATCCAAGTATTCCATGGATAGAGCACTTTTTATTGCATTGTCAAATGCCAGAGAATAAGCATTGCAGATTGCCACATGTCTTAAAATATTCTTATGAAGACGGACCAGATCTTAAACTTAGAACACAATCAAAACAAATGTCACACAGAGGACAGAGCAAAGTTTTTCCACTAGCTAAACAGTCTCTGGTAGACAAGGAAAAAGCTGACCAACCAACAAAATCAATACTACAACAGAAAGGATGGAGCATTTTGGCTAATCTGTTTAAAACCAAGAAAAAGGTAAGATTCAGCTCAGAAGTTGAAATTGCAGAAAGAAGCTCTAGCATATATGACATGTCGCAAAGATATAAAGGTCCCCTTTGTACGTCTGAAGTGGATGTTAAAGATGCAGAAAACAGAGAACAACTAGAACTATTCTGTCAGGAAAAAGCAACAAACATCATAGATGACGTGATGAAAGATGTTCGAGAACACCAATGTGAATTTAGGAAAACCAGCAAAGGCAGAGGACAGCAAACACAACACCAGAAAACATCTGGAATCTATTTGAGGAGGAAATATATTGCAGGTATTTGTGTTTTCATAGTGCAAGATTACCGATACTTTATTAACCTTAACTATCGAGATTACTTTATTAAACTTAAATATTGAGATTACTTTATTAACCTTAAATATCAAGATTACTATTTATTATATAGCTATAAATATTAAATGATTAAAATGTGTGTTAAAAGCTGAGGAGCTAGCATGCAGATATCACACAATGAACCTTAAATACAGTATTGAAATTACTTTATTAACTTTAGATATCAAGATTACTTTATTAACCTTAAATACTGAGATTATTTGATTAACCTTGAATATCATGATTACTTTATTAACCTTAAATACAGAAATGATTAACTTTAAATATATTAACTTTAAATACAGAGCTTACTCTATTAACCTTAAATATCAAGATTACTATTTATTGTATAGCTATAAATATTAAATGATTAAAATGTGCGATAAAAGTCAAGGAGCTAGCATGCCAATATCACATGATATCTGCACACTTACTCGATATTGCACACTAACTCGGATGCCTGCTCATATTAACGTTACATCACATTGCTTTTGATGACGTTGTAATGCAGTGACGTCGCGCCAAACCTCATCACGCGCATTGGTAGAATTCACATTTTAGTTATTAAAACAATGTTTTAAAGGTTAGAAACCCCGGGAAATGAAATAAATATTTATAGCTATACAATAAAAGGGTTATTACACTGATATGAGGGTCCTGCAAAAAGTTCTGTCTCTTGGTTCGGATTACTTCAGTGCTATGTTTTATCAAACATATTTTTATTACAAACCTTCAAAGTATTCCCCCTTTACTGAAACACATTTTTGTAGCCTTTTTACCCAGTCGCGAAAAGCAGATAAAAGTCTTCTTTTGGTATCTGTTGGAGACACTGATAAATAGCGCTGCCAAGAGAACTTCTAGACGTATACTTATTTCCAGAAAGCATTTTCTTAAGCCTTGGAAATAAAAAAAAACAGAAAGCATTTTCTTAAGCCTTGGAAATAAAAAGAAGTCACAGGGATTCAGGTCAGGTGAATAAGGTGGATGGTTTAAAACTTTCACCTTTTCAGAAACCAAAAAAGTCTTAACAACCTCACATTTATGAGAGGAGGCGTTGTCCTGTAAAAGGTGGACTCCTGACCATCCTTTGCTTGGTCCATGTTCCAATGTAACAAGTAAATTGGTCAGTGTATATGACTGCTTCTATTTCAATTTGAAATAACTTGGTCAGTTGGAAAGCAATTTGCACGAAATAAACCGGTAACGTTAGTTATTCAACACACCATTCAAGTGAAGCATTTTAAAATATACCTGGGATAAAAGTTAGGAAGCCTATTAGTGACAGAACTTTTTGCAGGACCCTCGTATTGGTGAATATTGTCCCTCGTTGGGAAATCGAAGGACGCTCGCAAGCTCGCGTCCTTCGATATCCCAACTCGGGGGCAATATTCACCAATATCATTGCAATAACCCTATAATATTAACCTTAAATATCAAGATTACTTAATTAACCTTAAATATCGAGATTACTTTATTAACTTTAAATATCGGGATTACTTTAGTAACCTTAAGTATCTAGATTACTGTAACAATTACCACTCAGTGAGCATTATTCAGTAGATGACAAATTGATGGTATTTTTCTTACTTTTCCCAAGAAAACAGGGTATGACATTCCATGCAAATTGTCTCATAAGGAGCCAATTTACATGAAATATCAAATCCTATTTTTCTGGAAAAATAAGAAAAAACATATCAAAATGTCATCTACTGAAGATTTTATCCAGAATGCTAAGCATTAAATCATTGTTTGAATTTGCAAATTGCTAAAATAAATAACAGGCCACAGTGGGCCTAAATTGCTCACCTGAACACTAAAGTGTCATTTTGTAACTACCTAGAGGTGGAAGTTTCACATGTATATATCTACAGGGAGGGAAGGGGGTGGGCTAACATATCTGTCCTGGGACTAAAAGTGTGAATGCTAAAGGAAAACACTTACACATAGCACAATCATTGCAGCATTTCAGAGTTGTCCTTTAAGACTTGTTTTAACACTATTAATCAGTAATGAAACCAGTCAGTTTGCACCAATAAGTCAAGTTTTAGACAAGATTCTTTTCGTAAACACTCTTTTGCCATGGCAAATCATCACATCACAAAAACATACCTATATAATTTTGACCCCCTTAAACCCCACTTTTATACAGTAAAACTGGAGTTTACAGGGGTATACATTATTTTTCTTATTTCTGCCTCACCAAGGCAGTTCTAATGAGTACCTACAATCTATGTTTTGCGCAAAAATATGAAAAAATATCAGTTTTTTATCTGAAAATTTTCAGTTTTTGGTGGGGAAATTTTTAATATATTTGAATAGGCCCCATGTTTCAAAATGACAACAGCAGACACCTTTTTTTTTTTTTTTTTTTTTTTTTTTTTTTTTTACTTTTTTTCTTTTCTGTTATATTTTTCAGATGATGAAAATAAAGGTACAGATAAAGAAGTAAAGAATGAAGAAAAAGTTGAATTTGACAACCAGACTGATACAGAATATACAGGAAACATCCAACCCACATTCAGTAAAGAGAAGAAGATATCAAGTGTCAAATCAGATGTGAAGAATATTTCAAATACCTATCTGGAAGAAAAGAAAATTTTAAGTACCATTCCTGAAAAAAATATAAAAACATCCAGCAAACATAAAGGAGAAGAAATACCGACTATCAAATCTCAAAGGAAGACAAATTCAGCTACTGATAAAAAGAGAAAATCATCTTCCAAAATTGAAGACAAGAAACTACCATTTGCCAAAGCTGAAAAGAAAATATCAGCTCTGAAATCTGAAAAGGAGAAGATGTCAACAACAAAGAAGATGGCAAAAGCGGATATTAAGGTTCTGTTATTAACGACAGACAAAGATGAATCAAGCACAAAAGAAGGATCTAAAGTTTCGTCAGATCGGTTAGCGAAATTGTATAAAAATTCTATAAAACTTCCAATAGGCAATATCTCAGACTTGAAAGGCAAAGCTACAGATGTCTCAAAAGGTGGAACGGAAGACATGCAACCACCTAGAAAACGTAAAATGTCGGTGATGGAAATGAAAAAAATGAACAGAAGGATGTCACTGTTTGAAGAGGCAGAGGCTAGAAGAGATCAGAGAAAGGAAAACACTGTAGATAATGAAATACAGAAAATAATGGCTGACTGGCGTAGAAAAGGTTCTCTTGTTGAAGGTATAGAACCACAAATAGTTACACACAAGCTGAAAAGCAAAAATATTCAAAACCTATCAAACAACAGTGAAAATAACAATAAAAACATAGAAACATCAAAGAAGACTTTAAATCAGTTCCATAGAAAACACAATTTAAACAGGGCAACATTCAAAGAGAATATGCATCTACAGGATGCAAGGAATGTAGACAGCTTACTCGGATTTACACTCGGAGAGTGTACTGACAGTGATTTGAAATTGAAACAAAGAAATAATAGTAATATTAATGATAACCGGAACATTCAAGCTGGAACAACTACATCAGATTCCAAATCAATCCATCCATGTAGGAGCTGGTCAGGGACTCAGATAGGCTTTGATTGTTCAGCTTTAAGGTCGAAGTCAAAATGTAAATTGTGCAAAAATGGAAATTGCATATACATCCATGGGCTCTGGAAGACTCTTGTTTGGTTTCAAATGAATGTTTTGAAATTTGATGTGCATTCCAGCAACTTTGTAAGCAAATGTTTGACAGCTTTGATTTCGGCATCAGCTCGTTTATCAGAAAGTGATTTGTTAAAAAGGTCGTTGAAAATAGAACCTTAACCCATTGTTGTCAGGAGACCCCTAAAAGGGTAACTGGCAAACAGTGCAGATCCAGATCTGATGCCACAGAATGCAGCTTCTGATCAGGGTCTTCACTGTTTGCAAATAGTTTATCCATTTTTCTCTAGGAATATCTAAATCTTATAGCCAGATGTACCTAAAATTGAAATTGGACTCTTCCAATAAATAGTGTGGATGTGTCTATTCAGTCTACAATGGGTTAATGCTCAGTATACTGGGTAAAAATTTCAGTAGACAACATTTTGAAATACAGTGAACCCTCGTTACAACAACAGCATTTGTTCCCAAAGATGTTGCCATTAAAATGAATTTGCTGTTGTAAAGAATCCTTAATGGACAAAATAATATATAAAAAAGACCTTGTTTTATTCTCATTTCCACATAGAACATATGTTTTAGATATTTGTTAGAATTGCCTCACTGAGGCAATTCTAACAAATATCCAAAACATATGTTGCTTGAAGTTTTAATGCAATATTCTTGCATAATTTTTCATTAAATGTCATCTTTTGAGCAAAGGTTTCAGGACAATGGTCATTATAATGAATTTTGTTGCTGTATTGAGTGTTGGTAAAAAGAGGGTTGACTGTATTTTTTCTTACTGTTGCCAGAAAATAGACTTTGACAGTTCATGCAAATTACCTCCAATAAATGAAATATCAAAGCCCTTTTTTCAGGAAAAATAAGAAAAATACCATCAGTTTGTTGTCTGCTGAATTAGTCTGTAGAGTGGTAATTCATCTACCACTTCCTTAAGCTTATTAAAATCCCTTTAGGAAGGATATTGTGCTTCATGTTGTACATGAATAGATGAACCCCACAGTAAAAGGGTCTCTGGAGCACATGCAGACAGCACAACCTGATCAGACTGCAACTCATATATATGGGAAAAGATAAATCCTGGATACGATGTTATTTTGTGTTCTGTCCCTAACCTGTCAGTTAAATCAGCAGAGGACAAATTGGTGACATTTTTCTTAACGCTTGGCATGCTGGGTAAAAATTTTAGCAGACTACGTTTTGAAAAGTTTTTCTTGTTTTTCCCAGAAAAAAGACTTTGACATTCTCATCCGCATGAAATGCCAAAGCCTTTATTCTGTTGAAAATAAGAAAATATTATCAATTTAGCGTCGGCTGAATTTGCACAGAGAGTGGTAAGGGATAAAAATTAGGGCTACTCTTTAAAAATAGAAAGTGGTCTCAGAGGAAGCCGATTCTTTGCTTTATGTTGCCCCAATAAGAAGGAAGGTAAATATTTTCAGTTATTTCCCCTAGAACTTCTTCACTTGTCAGTTTCTAGCAAATAAGCTTGGGCACAGCATTTACAACAAGATTGCATGTTTGCCCAGCGAAGACTCAGATCAGCCTACACATCTTTACTGTTTACCTGGGCCCAGTTGTTCAAAGCTAACGATGTCGTTAGTTAACGATTTGTTAAAATTTATATCAAGTGATACGCAAATATACTGAAATTTTTTGCTGAAAAAATGTGAGTAGCTTTTGCAGTGCAAAAGCTACTCACATTTTTTCAGCAAAAAATATCAGAATATTGTACATTGAATCTGCTAAAACAGTTAACGAAATGACCCTTAACGAGCTCGTTAAGCTAACGATGCTTTGAACAACTGGGCCCTGGACACTTTGGATGCTTTACTACCCACAGAGTGCCCTGCAAAGACTGATCCAACTATGGCTGCACAGGCTATCTGAGTCTTTGCTAAGTGCCCATGCAATCCTGTAGGAAATGCTGTGCCCTGGCTCAAATTTTATCTGCATGGTGTATAACAAGTTCATGCACTGTATTATTTGTTAAAACATGTCAAAACATTTTGCTGACAAACCTATGTAAAATGGATACTCCATAGCCACTGCTCTGGATTAGACAACCAAAATATATCAAATTTTGTATTTTTCTTATTTCTTCACAAAAAAACACACACCTTAGGTCATTTCTTCACAAAAAGCAGTGGGTACTCATATCTTCACAAAAACCAATGTTGTGGGTATGAGTAACCACACTGGTTTTTGTGAAGCTCAATAATCATGTTTTTTTCTCATTCTGCATATGTTATGGTGAAAACGGCTTGGCTTACATAGCTCTTGATAAGAGGGTATCCAAATAAATGTTGTTTTTTTTTCTCTTATTTCTTAACAAAAACATGTTGTGTGTACTCAGCTTATCAAGATATGTAAGCTATGATGTTTTCACTATATAATATGGGAATTGAGGAAAACATGGTTCCTGAGCACATTAAATCAAATTCATGCAATAAGGAAGGTTGCTAGAAATAACAAACAAATTGAAAAGCTGGTTTAAAACTGGAAATCTGCTTATAAATATTTACCTTATTTTCAAGGTAATTATGGAAAAATAGTGCAGACATTGTACAGACATGTTAATGTAATGATACCATTTTTTTTTTTTAAATCCAGAGAAATAATTCTGATAGGTACGCCATCCAATAAGCAGTATAGCTTAATCTTTAAAGTGATAAGCAAAACTGTTAGCAGATGACATTCTTATTTTTTATATATTACTTTTCAGAGATAAAAAAAAGACTTGGCATTTCATGCATATTGTCTGCTAGGCAAGATCAAGTCTTATTTTCTTGGAAAATAAGATTTGGCATTTCATGTCTCAGAAAATAAATTTTACATTTCATGTGAATCATCTGTCTGGCAGATGATTTACATGAAATGTCATCTTATTTTCTCTGAAAAAATACCCTTGAAAAAATCAACGTCATCTGCTGCAGTTGTGATTAGAACTTTAAGGGTTAGTAGAATTGAAGGAAATGATGAGCAACATGTAACATGTACTTTACTTTTTTTTCTTTATTGTTGTTATAGAAAAAATAAAATGGTCATACTGGAGAAACATAAACTAAACCCTACAAATAAAAAATCACCTTATGCCATATGTGACCAGTACAGACCCAGATAAGTCTGTGCAGCCCCTCAGTCTTGTCACTAATAGAATCTTTAAGGCACATACTTAAAGGGGAACGGATTATTTTCAAGTAAGGCAACTCTTTCAAAAATATTCTACCTCCCTTCTGAAAAGGGGACAATTATAAAAGGAAAGAATTTGTTCCCAATTTCTTTCTTTTTAGAGTTGACCCTTTTCAGAAGGAGCTTGGTGTGCAGAAAAACAAACAGGAAGTCACAAAATTTATCCCCCTTGAAAAAAATGGTGGAAAATGTATGAAGTGAATCCTTAATGTTAGTGACGATCATAAGTCCTTATCTGTCTGCATGGCTGCACTGGTTTATCTGGTTCTATGATTGATATTGACTGAGTTGAGGTTTTACTGTCCAGTCAACCTATTAGGGTTATGTCGAGCATGGTCAGTTTACCTAACCACACTTTTTCTGGACAGGATCTGGTTCTGTGATGGGCACAAATGTCATAAAGTTGATTTCCAATTGGTGAGTCAAGTTTTTCACAATGTAAAATGGCAATCAAAATCATTGCATAGTATGGCCTACTGTGCTTTCGACATCTTTCAGAAAGTCATTTTTTGCCTAGTATTTTACATAGAAGGAATAAATTTGCAAACTTATGTCATGATTTAATAAAAAAAAACATTTGTCATAACTACCTACGCACAAAAATTTCATTCTAGTCATTGGTTTTTAAAAAATCAATTATTTTCACGTTTTTCCATAGTAAAAATGAATGCAAATTACGCACAAATCTGTAGAGTAGGTAACTTGAGAGGAAGATTTTCTACAAGTTCTGCTTATTCAATTTTTCTGAAATTTTCACAATATTGTTGTGAAATATCAATAATTTAAATTCAGCAAAGTAAAAAATATTTTCATACACAAAAATTAAAAAAAAACAAAAACACTTTACTACAGAAATTGCATAGGTCAGACCAATTTTTTACCATAAATTTAATTTTTGGGTAAATATTTGAGACCAAAACTCAGAAACAGAAAAGACAAATGGTTTCTGATAAGATATGGTCAATCAAAACAAAATATTTTCATTTAAAATCAAATGCCATGCAAAAAAAAAATGTTTTTCCGAGAGATGTTGAAAGGACAGTAGCCAGATTAAAGGACAAGCCCAGGGCCCAGTTGTTCAAAACTAACGATGTCGTTAGTTAACAATTCCTTAAATTTACATCGAGTGATACGCAAATACGCTGAAATTTTTTTATGAAAAAATGTGAGTAGTTTTTGCAATGCAAAAGCTACGCAAATTTTTTCAGCAAAAAATATATCAGAATATTGTGTTTTGAATCCGCTAAAACAGTTAACGAAATGACCCTGAACGAGCTCGTTAAGCTAACAACGCTTTGAACAACTGAGCCCTGATTAATGTTCAACATTTTGTGAGGACTCCTATAACTTCTCTTTGATACATTACACTTTCATTAATACACAGTGACATCAAATACCTAATTTTACTTGTGTATCTATGCAAAATGCTACAGCCTTTACTGATTCGATTTCAAATACATGTAATAGTGTATTTGGCTTTTTTCATATGGTATGGCACACAAACAATTGTCAACCAACTGTTTTGTCTGTAAATTAGTAAATGAATCCTTGAACCCTTAAAGCGCTAATCAAAACTACTGCAGATGACACTTCTTTTTCTTTTTTATCACAGAAATAAAGGACTGATATTTCATGGGAATTGTCTGCTATGCAGACGACTCGCATGAAATGTCAAGTATTATTTTCTCTTAAAAAAAAAAAAATAATTTTAAAATGTCCTCCGCTACAATTTCGTTTAGCACTTTAAAAGTTAATAAGAAAATAAACAGTGTAGCCTCTTCATCACCACAGAATGTGGCATCTGATCATTCTGTAGTCTAACTAACCATGTATCAACAAATTCATGTGAAAATTATTAGAAATATATGTACTGATCAATGTTTCCCCTCCCCTGAGGCAAAGGGTTAGTGGGGGTGGGTGGGGGAGAGGAAGATACCCTAGGGATTAGAGAGCAAAAACATCCCTGCCCTTAGGAATAATTTGACAGACCACTGAAAAATTAAAGAGGTGGGATTTTAGATACTTGAGCTGGGAATTCCTTGGGAAAATAAGCGAAAAATCTGAGCTGGGAATTCCTCAGGAAAATAAGTGAAAAATCTGAAGCCCATCCATGGAATTTTGGACACAAAATAAGAACACAGTGGTAAGGAATTTGACATAAAATTTTCAAAATTGTCAAATTCCCAGAGAGTAATCCTGGCACCCTACCTCCCTGTCCCATCTGGGGAAAAATACTAAAACAAAAAGAATTTAATCTATAACTTTGAAGCAAATGTTAAAAAATTTCTAAGTCTGTAAAAACATACATGTAGTACACAGTCTCATAATCTCAACTGAAAAAAAAAATTGAGATAACAGTAGTTAGAGTTAATAGGAGTAAAACAAAGGATATATAAGAAAAACTATCTAACAATGGGGGTGGGGGCGGGGGGGGGGGGGGGGGGGGGAGCTCTGTAAAATGTGGTTAAGTCCCCCATCAAGAGAGGTGTCTACTATAAAAGGGAAGAAAATATTGCCTTCCAGAGCAAATTCTTCCCTGTAGAACCCTTTTTGGAAGGGGCTAGATATCAAAGAAAGCATACAGATGTGACAACAGTTGTCTCCCTTGTAAACAAAATGTCAGAAAAATCTATTAAATGCATCCATTCTCCTTAGATGACTGGATATAGTTGGTAGATTTTCTGCCATATTTCACAAAAGGGACAACATTTGTGACTTCCTGTATGCTTTTCTGTACATCAAACCCAAATAGTTTTTAGGTAGTGTTAAGTGCTGTGTGGCACTGTAAAAAGTCTCCAAGAACTTCATATGATTGCAGTCTTTATTTTACACTTTCAATAGAATCACCAAGCCCATTCAAGTATCCTGGAAAACTGAGTTCCTTGAAGCTGGTGCCAGCGGGAATATACAGCCCTGCAAACTACACTTCTGTCAAATGAAGAGTCTCAAGGAAACCAAGACTCTGATTTTCATTCTTTGGTGTGTTCTTTGTTTCCAAGGGCAACCTTTATAAATTTTATTTGAAGTTACCTCCCTTTTACCATGATGCTGCTTGTCTGTAAGCTCAAAATGGCAACTACGAGTTTTGCTACGTGATTGTTGATGATAGTTAACACTCAGCATTCTGCGTAAAAATTTCTGTAGACAACATTTTGAAATATTTTTTCTTATTTTTCCAGAAAACAGGCTTTTGCATTTCATGCAAATTGTCTCCTGACAATTTGTATGAAATATCAAAGCCTATTTTCTTGGAAAAATATGAAAATTATTATCAATTTGTAATCTGCTGAATATAATCAGAGACAAGTAAAAGTTAAATTTACAGTAAACATATGTCAACATCAAAAAACAAGCTTTTGGATGTGTGCGCACAGCAAACATTCAGCTCAGTCTGGGCCTTCATGCAGTCTAATCAGATTCTTCACTGGGTGCACTTTGGTTAGCCAAGAATGCAAAGCTTCCTCATGTCAACAACAAAGACTGATCAGGCTGCATGGATGCACAGGCTGACTTGAGTCTTCATTAGGCACACATGTCAGAAGGTAATTTTTCCCATACATTGGCTAATAAAAGGGTAGGTAAGAAAATTTATTAATATAAGGCCAAATTATCATTAATTTCTCTTTTGCACTCTCTCTATTTCTCTCACTCTCCATCATAACTCTAAATAAGATTATAACCTCATAAAATTTTCTTATTTCTCCATTAACACATGCATTGTGGTTACTCATTTGGAATGCCTTAAATAGATCATTCAAATGAGTATCACAACATTCATTTTCGAAAATGGGAAAATAGGAAAAAATGAAATGATCCTATTTAGACACTCTAACATTATGTACAAACAGTTTCTAAACATCACAGCAGCATATGAGTGAATCACATTAATACATGTATGGTAAATGTCCTAAAATTTCAGACACTTTATTCCATTCTTTTTGGCCTAAATTTTGCTTTTTATGCAGTTGTTTCTGAAAATACACAGTGGAATAGCAAACAGAGCAGATCCTGATCAGACTGCTCCTTCAGGAGCAATCTGATCTGGGTCTGCACTGTTTGCAGATGCCTTATTTTCAGAAACTTTGTGTACAAAATTTTAGGACATTTACCCAATTATGTTATTACACAATCTTTATAATGAGCTTTACCCAACTTCAACCAATAAAAAAGATGGCACATGAGAGTAATTTCTGCTTGTCTGTAGCAAAGTAAGACGATTTCTGCACATTACAAACAACAACGGATAACCAGTTATACATTTCAAATAATAAAAGGGAACAAGCTCATGCATCACCAACGGGATCTGCACCAAATTCAATATGTCCCCCTCCCTGTAGGTGGCGGGACGTAAATATTAACACTTTGCATGCTAGATAAAAATTTCATCAGACAAAATTCTGAAATATTTTTCTTATTCTTCCTGGAAAATAGGATTCGACACTTCTTGCAAATGTCTCCTAAAGAGACAATTTGCATAAAGTATCATCTATTTTCTAGGAAAAATAAGAAAAATATCATCAATTTGTTGTCTGCTAAACTTGCCAATAGCATGGGAAGTGTTAAAGGGCACCAGGGGCCAAGTAAACGATGCTGGTTCAATGTTTGTGACCAGAAGACTTACAAAAGTTCTGTTTCACTTATGCTCTTAAAGTGACACGAAACTTTACAAAATTTTATTTATTTTTTTTTTTCATATTTTTTTAAAAAAGTAAGGTTTGGCATTTCAGATGATTCAAATGAAAATGTCAAGTCTTATTTTCTCATAAAATAAAATATATATTTTAGAATGTTGTCTGTTGCAGTTTAAGTTGGAGCTTTCTAACCCATTTTAGTTGGGCATTACGAAAACACACCTATTCAAATATATGGAAATTTTTACAACCAAATAAAGGAAAAAAATCAGACAAAAAATACTGATATTTTTCATATTTCTGCTCAAAACATAGATTGTGGGTACTCGTTAGAACCGCCTTGCTGAGGCAGTTCTAATGAGTACCCACAATCTATGTTTTTGAGCAGAAATAAGAAAAATAATGTATACCCCTGTAAACCCCAGTTCTACTATATAAAAGAGGGGTTTAAGGGGGTCAAAATTATATAGGCGTGTTTTCGTGATGGAAACCCTTATAAGGCTAAGTGGCAAACAGTGTAGACCCAGATCAGATGCCCCAGAATGCTATTGGAAATACACTGTCCAAAGAGTTGCAGTAGAAGAATCCACTCAACGTAAATGGGTTAAGGCTCAGTATGCATTATTTGATATATAGCACCAACACATTATCACATCAAAGGTATATAAAGCCACATCATATCAACAGTGAATCAAGAAAAAAGCCTAACAGCATTATGGATGGGTTTTTCCATTGAAGAATAAAGGTAACATATCACGTTGAAAAAAAAAAAAAGGTTCACCAAAAGATAAACCTCGGGAAACACCCACCAAACACCAGACGTCCAACGCCAGCCTGCCCAGACATCGCTATTATAAAGTATGGAATTTTTCCATGAAAAACCTGTCCAAAAAGTACAAATATAGAAAGGCCACAGGAAATTTTATTACAAATATTCACCAATGACCATTAAGTGCAGGAACTATGATAACCTTGACAAGTCTGTGATGTCCAACTGTGACAAACCTAGACACAGAATAGTACGGATATTTACCACTCAAACCATATAAGCCACAGCTTGTGAAAAAACAGAACTTTCTGATGTGTGTCCCAACAAACTCAAATCAGCCTGTGTTTCCAAGCAGTCTGATCAGAGTATTTGTTGTCCATCTGAAGAAATTTTGCATTCTTGGCTATCCGAAATACGGCCAGTTAAGATTCTGATCTTACATAGCTCTAGATAAATGAAGTAAGGTAAATGTCTTAAAAGTTCAAACACTTTATTCCATACTATTCTGGGCTAAATTTTGCTTTTTATGCATCTGTTTCTTAACATACGTAGTGGAATGGCAAACAGTGTAGACTCTGATCAGATTCAGGAACAGTCTAGTTTGGGTCTGCACTGTTTGCATATGTCATTTTTTCAGTCACTTTCGCTTTTGAAATATTAGGATATTTACCATAGCCATAAAGTGTTTTTTCTTATTTCTCCACCGTAATATATGTTGTGGATTCTCACTTTTGGTGCCTCATATCTACTGAACATCCAAAGCATAATTTGTCATTTTTTTTCTTTATTGCATTATATGTGTATTGGGTTTTGAATTTGCTATGTACTGTAATACAGTCAACCATATTAACCTTTCTCTTGCTGAACACAACATGCCCTGTCTTAGCAAACAGTGTAGATCCAGATCAGTTGGCTTCTGAAAACGCCAACTGATCTGAATCTACACTGTTTGTCATTTAATGTGTGAATTTCTATCAAAGTAATCTGATTGGTTGAAAGATTTATTCAGCATGAGAAGGGTTAATAATTATGCTGGCATTCATTATAAAACCTCATTTTGATTTCTACAAATGCTCCCTTCCATTGTAAATGTACATTCTTTGTACGAGGGATGTTCGAAATGAATTGCTTATTGTCTTCTAGCTCGATATCCATGTGGGGCACGATAAAAACCAATACATATCTGTATAGGGTTATTCTACACAATGGTGTAAGACATAAAATTTGCCATTTGAATACATGCAGTCATTGACCACTGCAGTAAAAATGGTTGGTAGAAGCGTCGACAAAAAAGATGAAATACGGGCTTACATCAAAGCTCGCTCAAAACTTGGTTATTCTTTGAAGAAGCTGATGACTGAAATTTCTACTGCTTTTGGACCTTCTTGTGTGTCTTATGACACAGTTCGGCGGTGGAAAAAGAAATCTGAGCCTGGTGCAGAGTCCATCAAAAATGCACCGAAATCAGGTAGGCCAAAATCTGCATCTCGTAAAGAAATCGTTTCCAAAATAAAGGAAATCATTGAAGGAGATGCCAGATTTACAGTTCGTGATATTGCACGAAAGGTAGGCGTATTACTATCAATGGTTCACCTTATTTTGAAGAAGCATTTGAAAGTTAGAAAGATTTCTGCTAGATGGGTGTCACATCTGTTGACTGACGAGCAAAACAGGCAACGGGTTAAAGTGGCCAAAAAGCTGCTTCAAATGTTTCCAAAATATGACAAAAAGCAGTTTGCCAATGTCGTCATACGTGATGAAACCTGGGTCCATTATTTTGAGCCCGTCAGAAAGGTTAGCAATAAGATCTGGGCCAATAAACACAGCAAACGCCCAATAATTGCCAAACATTCTTTGAGTACAAAGAAGGTTTTGTATGCAATCTTCTTCTCTGGTGAAGGAGTCGCAATAAAAGTGCCAGTGAAAAAGGGCAAAAGCATCACCGGAAAGTACTACAAAAACGTAGTACTGAAGAAACTGAAAAAGTATTATCAGAAATGACGCCCTGCCACTGGTTTTAAACATGTCCGTCTTCTACATGACAATGCCCCAGCTCATACCTCCGTAATAGTTACGGCGTTTTTGAAGAAAGAAAAAGTAACTGTTTTGCCTCACCCCCCGTATTCCCCAGACCTTGCCCCATGTGATTTCTTTTTGTTTCCGAAATTGAAAGCATTCTTTGCTGGGCGGAAATACCAGTCCCGACAGGCACTTGGATCTGCCATTCATCAGTACCTTATTACTGTGCCCAAATCAGCGTACCGTGACGCCTTCAAGAAGTGGATACATCGGCTGAAACTTTGCATTTCTAGCCACGGGGAGTACTTTTAGGGCATGAAATGAGTACTTTTGGGCTAACTTGAAATTTGAAGTCTCCAGACAGAAATAAGCAATTAATTTCGAACATCCCTCGTAACAACAAATTCACTTTCACCTCAAAATATTTGGGAACAAATGCTGACATTGTAAAAAGGGTCCACTATAGTTATTTCAATGCTTGTTCATACAGATTTTCAATCACATTGTAACTGCAACCTCTTTATAACACTATTGTTGGGGTCCATAGCATAAACCATGTTAGTTAAACAACCGTGTTATATCCAAACAAAAATGTATAGATTATATTGAAAAATGACGAATTATGGTCATTTTTCAATATAATCTATACATTTTTGGGATCCATCTTAGCATAGTGTTATATCCATAACCATTGTATAACGAACCGTTTTATAAAGAGGTTGTAGTGTATACAGAATACCAGAGCTCCAGATAAGGGATATCCAGATAAAATTTTTCTTATTTCTGCACGTAAACATATGTTCTGGGTGCTCATTAGAAGTGCCTCAGTGAGGCCCTTCTAATGAGCACCCACAACATATGGTTTCATGCAGAAATAAGAAAAATATCAATATCTTTTGGTTGAAAAAAAAGCGCCTTATCTGGATTTATGAGAATACTCATAATAGGGAGATGAATCAAACAAGCAGTCTACTTTTCTTCTAATCCTATTGAATATATTATTTACTGTAATTATATGTCGAAGTGTTGAAATGAAATATGTTTTAACAAAGAGTGAGGCCATGTGCTTCTAATGAGATTCCACTACGTACGTTTTAATGGAGAAATGAAAATTGTCTGCTAAGCAGATGATTCAAATTCAAAATTTGAATAAAATGTCATGCTTAATTCTCTCTGAAAAATAAAAAAAAAAAAAAAAAAAATTTACACTAAAATACCATTTGCTACAGTTGCGATTGGTGATTTAAGGTCAGCACTTCCCTGCAGAAGAATTTGATACTGTATTTCCTGTCAAAAATGAAGGTCATGATCATACTGCTTATACATGCTGGAGATCAAGGTATTTCCTGTTTGCATATGTGCTAAACAGGTTTTTGTGTTACGTGGTTCATAGGAGACTCAGCTTGAGAAAATGAACACAAAACTGTGTTCAGGCTGGAATGGAGAGGTGAACTATTATAACTAAAATACCTTATTCGACCTAATTACCACACTGTGCACTTAGGTTTTCCAAAAATACTGGGAAAACTTATGATAAAATATATACCTACCTATACTTAGGGTACACTTTAAAAAAAATCCAAAGGACTTATCAAATGATGCTTATGCTATGCTTTTGTGTGTGTTTTTCTTTCTGATTTTCTTTATAAAAGTATATGCTGTGGGTACTCATTTCAACTGCATCAACAACTGAATTGCACTGCATTGCTTTTATAAAGAAGTAGACAAAAATTACACTGGCTGTAATCTGAAGACTATGGAATTGCTTTATTGTGCAGGGTATGTGTGGTAATTAGGTAGATTACGGTATGATACATGAGGTAAATGTCCTAAATTTTCATATACCAGAATGTTTCATAAAATGGCATATGCAAACAGTGTAGACTCAGATCAGACTAAAGAAACAGTCTTATCAGGGTCTACACTATTTGCTTTTCTGCTAAGTATTTTGTGGAAAAAATGCATAACAAGAGGCCCATGGGCCACAATTTTCTCACCTGATTAAAATAGCCATTGCATATCTGCAGATGCCGTGCCACATTCTTCCAATATTGCCACAGCAAGTAGGACAAAAATTTGACCGTGTGCTAAAAAAGTCAAAGTTAAACCTAGGATCATCATATGAACAAACTTGGTAGATCTTGGGTCTCAGATGCTATATACCAAGATTCAGTCTAAAAGCTTTCTTGATAAGATTATTAAAGATTACACGATTTTAAGCATGTATATAGCCCAGGGCCAAGGGCAGATAACCCTGGGGGACAAAATTTTAATTGTAACTAAAAGGGTCTGCTACTTTGATCAAATACTGTAAGTTTCAGACATTAATCTTTAATACATTTTGAGAAAATGATGTTTCAATAGTTTCCCCATACAAATGCTAGGTCAATTAGGGTCATCATTTGAACAAACTTGGTAGACTGAGTTCCTAATGCTATATACCAAGATTCAGCCTCAAAGCTTTCTTGGTTCTGAAGAAGTTTTCAAATGTTTTTACCATTAGGGGCATGGCAGCCTTCTTAATTAACTGACTGACCATTTTAACAAATTTTCAATCCCTCATTAACAGAAGGCTCCAGGTGAAATTAGAAGAAAATTCGTCCAGGGGTTTCAGATAAGAAGTCATTCAAAGGTATCTGAGGACAAACAAAAGATGTACAACGGATGGCAAGTGATCACAATAGTTCATTCTGAGCCAAACTCGCCTTCGGCTCAGGTGAGATAAAAAAAAAAAATTTAGATAGAAAAAAAAAAGCATGGCATAAAGTGTTTCAAGTGTTTGAAATGTTAGGACATTTGCAGTAATCACCAGCAACTGACACACTAAAATATCTAACTCTCTGAAGTTGACTATAATTTTGTCTCAGATGATACTGGTGTCAAAGATTCATTTGGGCTTTTTGTATTGCCATGCTTCATTGAATGTGACGATCTTGATCTGTCCGACATCTCGCTGTCATACGATTTGCTTTCAGACAGATTTATTTTTTCAGATTCCTTCTCCTCTTTCAAGGGTCCTAGTGAATGTTTAGAAGCTGCCTGGTAGCCTGGACTTGGCGGAGCCTCTGCATGAACAATTTCTCCTCCTTCAATATATTCCAGTTCATCTGGCAATATCTCATTGTCGTCAAATGTGTGTTTTTCAAAGTGTTCTGTATCTAAACTGAGACGCCGCTTCAGTTTACTCCAGTGTGCTTTGAATGAGCCTTTTTTGATAAGCTGAGCATCATCAGCATCTGTTGTATGTATACCAAGTTCCAATTTTGAGTCATCTGTTTCTCTTGCGAACGATGATTCTGCAGTTTTATCGTCAACATATCCTTCATTGCTGCTGCCCGCCACTCTAGCTGGCAATGATGCTCGCTGATGAAGACCGGTACCAGAGCTGAAAGTCACATAGTGTGGAATGAATTAGTTTGCATCACATTACTTTAAGAAGTTTATGTAATTTAGACCCCATTACCCCATAATATATAGTGAAAATAGGTGTATGGTAAACATTCTAAAATTTTGAAAATTTTATTTAATCCTTTCTTGGCCCAAATTTTGCTTCTTAAAACTTAATGGAATGGCAAACAGTGCAGACCCTGATTAGACTCTCCTTCAGGAGCAGTCTGATCTGGGTCTGTACTGTCTATCTGTCAATTTATTGAAAACTTTGGTGTTCAAAATTTTAAGACATTTAGCCTGTGCAGGGGTATACATTATTAAGAGAATTTTCAGAACTTTGTCTATTTTCAATCAATTTCCCATCTTTTATACTGCATAAATATGTCTTACTGTATGTACCATAAATGTTCTAAATTTTGTACACCAAAGTCTGACAAAATGGCGTATGCAAACAAAAGAGACCAAGATCAGATTGCTCCTGAAGGAGCAGTCTGATCATGGTCTACGTTGTTTGCCAATTCCACAAAGTATTTAAAATACAACTGCATGAAAATTAAGGCCAAAAAAAAATATGGAATAAAGTGTTTGAAATTTTAGGACATTTACCATAATAACCAAATTTAACTTCTTTTTTTATATATATAAAAATATAACTTGGTACAATCCTCAGCTCTATTTACCAAATTTTTGGTGGGGATTTCTTCCTTCCTTAGTGTAAACAGAACTACAAGTTATTTTTTTCCACATTATAATATGGAAATGACATTGCCTATACACAGCTCTAGATAAAAGGGATGTCCAGAGAGAAATTTTGAACCCATTTTAGACTGAATAAACTCCCCCACACAATATATTGGAAGAGTCTTATTTCAATTTTAGGTATGTCAGTCTGTGATTTAGATATTTCTTAAGAATAAATGGCTAAACTATTTGCAAACAGTGGAGACCCTGGCCACGTTGTTATAAAACATTTTTCATGATCAACTCAACTGAGCATGAAATTTGTATGGCTAATAAATCTCGAATTACTAACAATTGAAAATTCTTCCTCACTAAGTATGACTGAGCATTAAAATTTCTCTGCTAATAAATATGAAAATGCCAACTATTGTTGGCATTTTCATATTTATTAGCAGAGAAAATTTAATGCTCAGCTGAGCTGATAAAGTTTTATAACCTTGGGCCTGATCAGATGCTGCATTCAGCAGCATCTGACCTGGGTCTCTTGTGTTTGCCAATTGCCCTTTTTGGGGTCTCTAGACTGGAATGGGTTAAGAGACACTGTGCATATGATTTCAAACTCACTCTGGCTTCCTGAATACCAATCAGTATAGGAATTATGCAAGAATTATGCTGGCAGCAGACTAGATAATGCTGTGGGTATAAACAGATGTCTGATAATCAGTATATACCAACCTCAAAACCAAGTTCAAAAAGGGTATAGCTATGCTTTCAGGACAGGCAACTGCTGAAATTGTTTTAACCTCTCTTTTGAAAAGGGAAGAACTCTCAAAGGAAAGAATTGGCTCCAAATAATGTATGACAGACAGAAGAATGAACAGATGGAAAAAAAGAAAGAGATTGACATGAAAACATAACACCTTGACACTCATAGCTACAGATAAGAGGGGGTATCCACATAATATTTTTCTTATTTCTCCACAAAAACATATGTTGTGGGTACTCACCGAAGCGCTTCTAATGAGTACCCACAACATATGTTTTTGTGGAGAAATAAGAAAGATCTCAGCATTTTTTGGACGAAAAAAGCGCCTTATTTTTTGCTATGCCACTATTGTGTGGTGGGATACAACATCACTTTGAGAAAACTTCTCCAAGTTTAATGCTTAGCATGCTTGGCAAAAATTTCAGCAGATGACATTTTGAAACATTTTTCTTATTTCTTCAAGAAAACAGGCTTTGACAATTTGAATGTCAAAACCTTTTTTCTGGGAAATAAATCATCAATTTGTTGTCTGCTGAATATGTCCAAAGAGTGGTAAAGGTTACAAATTTATTTGCTCTCGTACACACAAACAAAATTCTGACTGCAAGGCAGGTTAGAATATTCTCGGTTAGTCCAGAAAATTCCAGCCAGCTAGAGTCCCTGCTTATCTATAGCATTACATGACAAATAATGCGGCAAATTTTTCATGGAATATACCAATTTCCCAGTCAGCATTCTACGTAAATCTATATCGGGCCGTCATCGGCCCGTCAGGGTAGCTGACGGGCCGATGTTGGCCCGATGTAGATTTACGTAGAATGTTAGCTGGGTTACCCTATATATTTATCCTAAAATTAAACGTCTACCGTATTTGACCTAATTACCGTACATACCCCTATAAGCGCACAGTCGAGTAATTTGATAGTCTTCAGATTACAGCCAGTGTACTTTTTGCCGGCTTCTTTATAACGCCATATGTTGTGGGTACCCATTTGAATTGCATCGACTTGTCGATGCAATTCAAATGGGTACCCCCAACAAATGCTTTTATAACAAAAATCAGATAAAAATCGCCTAAGCATCATCCAATAGGTACTTTGCTGATACTTTTTTTAAAGTGTACCCTTAGTTTTGATTGATTGTGTTGGGGTTTAACGACACGTCAACCCTTTTGGGTCATTTTGTGTCGTCTCCCAGAGAAAGGGAGAAAAGAGACAGAAGAGATAGCAGAAGAGATGAAAGAGAGGGACAGGGAAGAAAGAGGAACAGGAATGAAAGTGAAGAAACAGAAGAAATAGAAACATCACCTCCCTACCCTTACCTGCTACAAGGATAGCAGGCCTTGCCCAACTGTAAGCCAATATCAGCTGGACGCCCCGGTGACATAAGATACATGACACCTTCGCACCACCCGACCACCCCTGTACCCTTAGTAGATATATGCTTATTTTACATAAGTTTTCCCAGTAATTTTGAAAAACCTTAGCCCACAGTGCGGTAATTAGGTGGAATATGGTATTTAATTACCTGTTGAGATGAATGGCAAACAATGTTGATTCTGACTAGTCACCGAATTCTGCAGCATCTGATATTGCGTCTGCACTATTTTCTCAGACCTGTCTGTTTGATCCCTGGCCTAGTCATATTGAAGACTCTTAAAAATAGTTCTAGCTGCTCTTTCGCTTGGCGCTAAATATTAAGAGAGTAGAGCTGGGAATCAGAACTGGTTTGGCCTGGTGTCATTATAATCTGACTGGGTTATTATCATTATATGTGTCTTGGTTGTGATAGTGAAAAACCACCCTAAAGGTCAGAATTGAGCCCACTTTCATATCAAGGCACTATCGTGACATTACTGAAAGATTGTTGAAAGCAACATCAAACCTGAATAAAACAAACACAAAAATTAGGATAAAAATGGTATGTGTACCTTGGCATTCCATTGACCATTACGTGTCTTTGGGCTACTTCATCAGTATTCCCTTTACCCTGGGTAAACAGGGTTCCGAGACTTTTAGCATTCTGTACTTTCTGAAAAGACAAGATAAAATAAATGAGTTAGATCAGACAGTAACATATTTAAAGGCTAGCACTCTGGGTAAAATTTTCAGCATACAACATTTTGAAATATTTTTCTTATTTTTTCCTAGAAAACAGGTTTTGACATTTCATACAAATTGTCTCCAATGGAAACAATTTGCATGAAATGTCAAATCCTATTTTCTGGGAAAAATAAGAAAAATGTCATTTGTCATCTGCTGAATTAGCAAAGAGAATGGTAAAGGATAACCTAAGTTTCATAGCTACAGATAAAAGTGGGCATCGGGAAATTATTTTTCTTATTGCTCCAGAGAAAACATATGTTGTGGGTACTCATTAGAGGTGCCTTACCAAGGCTACTCATTAGAAGTGCCTCACTGTTGAGTAGCCACAACATATGTTTTTGTGGAGAAATAAGGAAAAAACATCAACAATTAGTTGAAAATTGTGCCTTATCTGGAGCTAGATGTATTCCGGCAGACTTGCCTGGGCAAACAGTGTAGACCCTGATCAGATGCCGCATGATGCGGCATCTGATCAGGGTCTACACTGTTTGCATTCATCCAGCAGTTTTTAGATAATTCAACAGGTAGTAGAAGGAACTTGTTAAAATATTTAGACAAGTATGGTAAGAAGGTAAGGTGTACAAATATTTAAGGCAAATATAGTAATAAACTATTTTACATAGAAGCCGCTACATGAATAAATGTACCTTTGGATATGTGTGCCCAGTAGAGACTCTAACCAGCCAATACTGCTATCCAGCCTGATCAGAATCTTTGCTGTCCAAGATGAAAACTTGGAGCTTTGGCTGAACAAAAAGTTGACATAGATTTTTCATACTGTTTGGATATGAGGAAAGTGCCCTAATGAAATACGCAAAACAATGATGGCACAAATCCGCTAGCAGTCCTCTGTTTGCATATGTTTTAAAACATCTCAATAAACAGTGTAGATCAGGTCAAACTGCTCCTTCAGGAACAAATTCTACACTATTTGCAATTCTGGTTATGCCTTTTAGAGACATCACCTGGTGTGGGCTGGTTGACCTAATGCAATGTGCTCTCTAAGCCGAGGTTATAAAACTTTTTTTCATGTGCAACTCAGCAGAGCATGAAATTTGTCCTGCTAACAAATCTCAAATTATTAACATTTGGGAATGCTTTCTTGCTAAACATAGCTGAGCATGAAAATTTCTAATAAATATGAAAATGCCAATTATTGTTAGCATTTTCATATTTATAAGCAGAGAAAATTTCATGTTTAACTGAGTTGAGCATCAAAAAAGCTTGATAAGGGCCAGGTATTGTGGATTCAACCCCTTCTCAGGTTTTGAGAATTTTTTCCCATATTCAGTACCCCTAGCAAATACATCGTTTACCTAACTATTCTGACACTTAAACTCCTTACCATACTTGTCCTTAAATCTGATCAAATCTCCATTTTACAATCTGGGCCACTTGTTCAAAGAATCGTAGCTTAACGAGCTCATTAGTGGCCAAAATGTTAACTGTTCTAGTAAATACAATATCTAATTCAAAGTTATTTTTGCTGAAAAAATGTGAGTAGCTTTTGCAAATGCAAAAGCTACTCACATTTTTTCAGCAAAAATTTTAGTGTATATTCCATATTTAATGATCAAAGTTTTAATGATACGTTAACTAATGACATCATTACTTTCAAACAACTGAGCCCTGATCGATGAGTGACAAACAGCAAGCCTGAAGGAGCAGTCTGATCTGGGTCTGCACTGTTTGCATATGCATTTTCATTAGGCACGTTACTGTGCAAAATTTTAAGACAATTACCAAATAATATGCCCAACTTACCTTCCATTTGGATTCGACATTGGTCCTGTGTTTTGAAGCATGTCTCAGACAGAGCTGACTGATAGAGTTAATAAATGCCCCATGACCTCGCTGTTGTTCTGAGGGCTTCTTACTGTGAGTGTGTGCTGGCTGACCAATTTCAGTGGGAACAACAAGAATCACAACTGGGCGGCTCCCTTCATGTGGCTGCAACATGAAAATGCACAAATAGCTAAAAATCTAAAAAGAAGTGAAGCTTAATGTTAAATTTGACTTCTCATCTTTTTAAAAATGATTTTTTTCTTGGTTTCTGAAAAATATATCCCTGTAATATTAAGGAGAATGACCATTACCTTTTAAACAGTGAATGCATTTTCAAATTTCTGCAGATTTTGCTCTTATTAGATACACAGAATTCCTTAATTACCACTTTCTGAGTACTGACCAAGTTCAGTCCTCTCAGTTATGCCACTGAAATGTAAATATATGAACAGCTCACTTCAAATCTTACCCACATGTGTAAGAACACATTGGATTCAATGACACATATATCTAGAGAGTCATTACACAAACTTTTTCTTGCAAACATGTTCCTATCTGGTGCTTGAGAATGAACCTTGAGAATTAACAGTTTAGACACAGATCAGATTCCTCCTGTAGTGTAGACAGGCCTGTTAAGACGACTTAATATACTTGGTAGATTTTCTGCCATTTTTATAAGGGAGACAACTCTTATAACCTCCTGTTTTGCTTTTTTGCACACCAAAGCCCTTTGGGAAGGGGTCTACTTTAAAAGGAAAGAATTTGCTCCCTGTGGGAGCAAATTCTTTCCTTTTATAGTAGACTCCTTTCAAAAGGGAAGCAAAACAATTCTGACAGAATTGTCTCCCCTGAAAGTTTATCAATTCCCCTTAATCAATACATTCTAAAGTATCCAATGATTCCTACCCTTTTCCTTCCTACAGACAAATACAGATACTTTTGCAAACAGTGCAGATCCAGATAACAAGTCAACTTATCAGGATCTACACTGTTTGCCATTCTTATTGATTTATGCCAGAAATGCCTATTTGCAATAATGTTGTGTCCAAACTCAAAGATGGAGAGTCTATTTCCCTTGATCAGGCTGTGTTGTTGTACAGGCTGATCTGGGCCGTCACTGTCTGCATATGCTCAGAAGGCATACTTTCATATGTCAGCAAAACTGCACAATTTGACAAGGGCTATAAATCAATATATATTACAGTATCCAATGATTCTTAAGTGGACTGCAAATGCCCTGATCAGACTGAGCAGATTACATGCCAACCTTGGCTTTCCTTGTCTGCATATGTATATGTATATGTACATATCACTTAAGGTACAGTCAGACCTTTGTTAAAAAAACACTTAAGGGAAAGCTAAAATGGTTACTTTAGACAGGTTCTTACTTATTACAGGTAAATTTACTACTTATTTTCTTCTTATGGCAACTGAAAAACTGAGCTTTACAGGTGGCCTTTAAGAAAATATCAGACTTACCAGAAGTTGTAGTTTAAACACAGTCCATGGAATATAACAAGGCCCTTCAAACTGTTCATCTGTAAATGGATTCTTGGCTATTCCTACAATAACACAAACATGATTCTCTTTAGGGGACTGGAAATACTGCATTTCTGCTAGCTTTTACAAGGGAGACAATTTTTGTGACCTCCTGTTTGCTTTCCTGGCACATAAATTTCCTTCTGAAAAGGGATGTGCTCTAAAAGGAAACAATTTGCTTCCTTTTAGAGTACATCGTTTTTCCAAAAAGGGGCAAAAATTTAATTAGGCAGAGTTACCTCCCTGGAAAGTGTACCCAGTTGCCTTAATACTGTTATGAAATATAATACATGAATTCTAATGGTTAGCCCAACTTTGTCAATAAGTGAGGAAAGTATGGTGAGTCTTCAGGTCCTGTGACTTAGTGGCATAACTAAATATTTAAGTAAAACAATATAATTTTTTTCTCAAAGCATTCAATTTGATCTGATTAAGAAAAATGAATACACACAGAAAAAAGACATAACAGTTATAGGCATTTCTTTTCAGGATGATGCAAGATTTGGAGTTCTACAGTAGAATAAATGGCTGTGAATAAAATGACGGCTTTGCACGTAGTATTTCACTACCATAATAACCCAAAGTATTGGGACAGATAGCCCTTTGCAAACAGTGTAGACTTAGAACGGATGCCACATTAACACTGTTTGCCATACATACAGTAATATTTTAAAGACTTCAACAGATGGTCAAATATACTATTTCAAATTTTAGTAGAAGCATGGTAAGTAGATAAGGTGTCCAAAAAACTTAGAGTAAATATGGTATTACCCATTGCTAAAGGCAGAGGTGACAGTGAAAAATATCATCTATATGTCAATGGAAGTTTTGTATGGAGAATTTGTACATGGTATAATAATTAAAAATATATATATAAAAAAATAATAATAATGAAAAAAAAAATGTCTGCAGAATTTCTGAATGACCCTTTAAAGATTAATATTCCACATGTTAGAGACTAATTTAACAGACAATAAATAAGAATAATTTTTATTATTTTTTCCCTGAAAATTGGCTGGACATTTAAGACAAATTCTCTCCTGAAATGCATCTATTTTCCAGGAAAAATCATACAGAAATATTTCAGAAAGTGAACTTGAATAGACACACCTCTAAAAATTCCAAGATGAAAATTTCGGCTTCCTTTTTCCAAAGGGAGAACACTCCAGTATAGATGAATTTGTTCCTTCAAATATAAATCCAATCAAATGGGGCTATCCTTAATGGAAAGAATTTTCTCCCAAAGGTGCAAATTCTTTCCTTTGAGGGTAGCCCTCTTTGTAAAGGGAGATAATTATTTTCAGATCAGAGTGCTCTTCCTTGGAGCTGTAGTTATTCATCTTAATTTAGCATGGAAAGAGTTCACTCTCATTTTATTAAGAACCGACTTACCATTTACGAGGATGACATCTGACATGGAGGAATCAACAGAAAACATGTCTACAGGATCAGCAATGTACGAGTTTTCTAATCGTAATTTAATCTTCTCTTTTGTCCAACCCTATTTAATTGAAAGATGTTAAAACATGTTTATGTTATTTTTGATGCATCAACAAAACCGGTACAGTCTCTCTAAGAAGAGTTATACAACTTCAAGGTAAAGAACACTGACATGAAAATATGAACCTCCCTTCCCTCTAGTGGCTACTTTTAAAGGAAAACTTTGCTTTCTTTCCTTTAGAGTTGCCCTAATTTTTGAAAGGAGTCAACTACTAGGGAATCATATTCCTGTCTGTGAAAGTTGTCATTCTTTGAAAAATGGTGGCAAAATCTTCAGGTGATACACTTGACATGCTTGCCTTAAAATCAGACAAAAGCAAAATCACTGCAAAAAATGCATCATTTATTAAGATCTTCAGGTGAAAGCTGTATCTAGATATCTAGATAACTATTTTTGGGTCTATTGTTTACAATCAAGCCATAGTATACAAATGCCAAAATTACGTTTTCCATGTGATTATCACTGACCAATGTAAAAGACAAAATCCAGGAAAGGTTATTTGTAACCACTTTATACTTGTCCCTGTGACATCAGAGTACTATTGCTAGAGGCTTATCTGTAAAACCTGGTCTGGGACATTTGGGACACTGGCAAACAGTGCAGACCCAGATCAGATGCCACAGAATGTGGAGTGTGATCAGGGTCTGCATTGTTTGCTTAAATAACAAAAAGTTAAGGGTTGAAGGAAATGGTCTTGTCCTCATTCAGGCTCATTTTCCCAGCCTACATTCAGAGACAATCGATCCACTAGTGCTGTCAGTGCTTTGATTCATATCTTTAGTCAAATTCACCATTTTTGTGAACTGCATCTTTTCTTGCAAAAAAAAAAAAAAAAAAAAAAAAAAAAGCTTGAGGGTTCTCCATAATAAATTTACCACTTATAAGCAAATGAGAAAAATGGTATTTTGAATTTACCTCTATTTCTTCAAACTTTCCTGGCAACACTCAGAAAATCACCAAACTATTTTTGAATGGCATTTTCAATGTTGCAGGATGCTATTTTGTATTTTTTTAATGATGTCAAGTAGGCCTAATGCTGATGAGTCACAAGTTAACAGTGATGTCATCATTTTTTTTTTTTTTTTTTGTTTTGTTTTATTTATTAGAGTTTTACAGCCCTTTCAAGTATATTTCACATATATCGAGCTGATCGTTCTCAAAGGTGGGCGAAAACCAGAAAAAAAAACACCTGACCATCCGTAAGCAGAACTTGGCTTTCCCACGTGTCCCGAGCAAGGCTCGAACCACAGTGGTAAGAAACTTAATGGATTATGTTTTTTTCTTATCTCTTCACAGATACTCATCAGAACTGCCTCATTACAATGTATCTTTTCCTGGAGAAGTTAGAAAACACAAGTACCTTTTTGGTTTTGATAAAAACAAACACCACACACAAACACACACACACAATTGTTTGCAAGTGACATAATGATCATTTTCTTGCATTGTACACCTAGTGATTTTCCATTTCCTTACCTGATAAGTAGTTTGTTTCATGAGTATATTTGCAGCAATTCTATTAGCACAGACATGCCACAATCTGTATTCTAGAGGCTCCTCATCTTCTGAAAATTTCTGTATAGCATGGACCATGTCCTCCTGGCTGATGAACAGCATCTGAAAATATGGTAAATGTCCTAATATTTCAAACACTTTATTCCATACATTTTTGGCCTAAATTTTGATTTTTATGCAGTTGCTTCTTAAAATACTTAGTTGAATGGCAAACAGTGTAGACCACGATCAGACTGCTCCTTCAGGAGCAGTCTGATCTGGGTCGGCACTGTTTGTATATGCCATTTTGTCAGACACTTTTGTGTACAAAATTTTAGGACATTTACCATATACTTGTTATATCAAATACCATATTTACCCTAACTACTGGGACACCTTCCTTCCTTATCATATTTGTCCTAAAATTTGAATCTGTCCATTTTATTACTTACTGATGTCCTAAAATTTGAATCTGTACATTTTATTACTTACTGATATCTACAAACTGCTGGATGAGTGGCAAATAGTGTACACCCTGATTAGATGCCACAAAAATGTGGCATCAGATCTCAGCCTATACTATTTGCTCAGGCCTGTTTGTACTGAGGCCAATTCATGAGGCTATTCATTATAATGCTATTTTGGATATAACACTGTCATTATAGGCCCAACTGTTCAAAACTTAACAAAGTTGTTAAAGCAAACACAACACTAAAATTTCTATCTTGAAATATGGCAAATATATTGATAGTGTTTGCTGAAAAAATGTGGCTAGCTTTTGCATTGCCTACTCATATTTTTTGCAGCAAAAACATAAATGTATTTGAAAATACCTTAGCTATAACGGTTAACTAGTTTGTCATTATTTGTTTGTGTTGAGGTTTTACAGCCCAGTCAACCCAATGGGGTCATGTTGAGCGTGGTCAGTTTACCTAACCACACGTTTACTGGGCAGGCTTAGTCCTCTAAGCGGTTAACCAGTATTGTGCACATTCTTTCACCAGAAACTGACAACTGCCCTTCTTGAATCAGCAGAAGGGAGAGAATGACCGTAGAAAATATTTCATGATCAATCTCCATGAAAGAATGTTGCCAACCTCGGCGGGGGTCGAACCCGTGACCTCCTGGTCTCCAGTCGGACGCATATCCAACTGCACCACTGAGGCCAGCCAGTTTGTCAATAAAGAGCTCATTAAGCTAAAGCTTTGAACAACTGGGCCCTGGACTCCCAAATGCTTATTTCCCTATCACTTCAATAATATTTTACATACCCCTTGACATGGGGAGAAATTAAACTTAAAATAAAAGTACATGTTATAGGTACTCATCAGGTCCACATGCACTTATTACACATGTACCTTAAATATTCAGATATTGCTTCACAAACTTATCCTAAAATTTGAACAAGTCTAGTGACTACCATGTGGTGTGTCTCAAGAACGCATGCTCTGTTCCTTTAGGAGCAGTTTCAAGGGACTGTATAGGTTGATAGGTTTTTCCTCCATAGTATGTATTCACCATAAGTGGCATGACTTTAAAACTGAGACAACTTTTCTCATTACTTTGACTATTTTGCCACTGATGTTGATGGAAAAGTACTTGCTAAGCACAAGTAATTATTATTTGAGTTAGAGTGTTATGGTCCAGTCAACACTGTTAAGGTCCTGTTGAGCTGGTCATTTAAGCAATTCACATTTCCAGTGCAAACTTTGTCCTCTAAGTGGTTAACAACTACTTTTGCCAGTAACTGACAACTGCCCTTCTTGAATGGGGAGAATGACGGTAGAAATCATTTCAAGATCAACTGATCCTGAATCAATTTCTACAGTCATTCTCCAGGAAAATCATGTAGACTAGCTGAGATTCAAACCTGTGACCCTTGATCAGCAGTAAGACATGCTATGGACTGCACTATGGAGCCCAGCATAAGTAATTATATGAGGGGCATTCAATACATTCTGTCACTAGTGTTATAAATAAACAGATGTTACAAACTGAATGTGTAGTTTTCCATTGTAAGCTTTCCAAGTATTTCCCTTTTTACTAACATTTTGCAGTTCAGCTAGCAATGAAGAAAACTGTAAAATAGTTAGAGGGAAGGTCAATAAGCAGTGCTTAAGAGGGCGGGGGTGGGGTGAGGGTACCGTGTTAATGTTACAACTAAATTTACCTGCACTGATGTTTCACAGACAACTGTGGCTGATCTAGGCTTATTTGTGAGTAAGCCCATTTCTCCAATAATGTTTCCTGATGTCATGAAGTCTAGAACATGATTCTTCCCATGCATGTGGATACCTGACGCTTTCTCTTGTAATGCTACTATTGGTTTAGCATGACTTGTGTAGGATTCAAGCTGGAAAATAAACACTCTGTCTTCAATTATATGATATTAGCATAACAGCTCTATGGATTGAGATAGGATCCCTGAGCAACCAGTGTAGACCCAGATCAGACTGCTCCTAAGGAGCAGTCTGATCTGGGTCTACACTGTTTGCCACTCAAGACATTACAGAATAAGTGCTCCTTTCTAGATCATAAAACTGGCTGTTGTAGTGGGTGGCTGTTGTAGAGAGGCACTTGGGGCAAAAAAAAAAGTGGCTGTCTGTTTGTTTGTGTTGAGGTTTTATAGTCCAGTCAATCCAATGAGGTCAGTTTACCTGACCACACTTTTACTCGCTTAGTCCTTTAAGTGGTTAACCAGTATTGTGCGCATTCTTTTACCAGAAATTGACAACTGCCCTTCGGGGAGAGAATGACTGTAGAAAATATTTTATGAGCAATCTCCATAAAAGAATGTTGCCGACTATGGCGGGGGTTGAACCGGCAACTTCCTGATCACCGGTCGCATGGGCATCCAACTGAGCCAACTAGGCCGGCTAAAAAAGTGGCTATTAAAGGGAGATGGTTGGCACTAAAGAGGACCATTCATGGAGGGTCAAATTGTATTACCATAATTATGTACTGAGACAGGATTTCCTGAGCAAACAATGTAGCCCCAGATCAGACTGCTCTTAAGGAGCAGTCAGATTAGGGTCTACATTGTTTATTATTCAACTAGTACTTTTGTGAAAAATAAACTTGTAGCCAAATAAACACAGTTTAAAAGTTTCAGATGAGTTTTGACAAGGTGAGATCAAACTGAAAAGTAAACGTCTTCAAGTAATACCTTTAAGTATTGAGACAATATTCCCTGAGTAATCACTGTAGCCACAGGTCAGATTGCTCCTAAGAAGCTGTCTAATCAGGGTTTACACTATTTGCACAGCCAGTAAAACTGTTAACTGTTTTCCTGCAAGCCCCTTCCAAAAAGCAGTCTTGTCTAAAAGGAAAGAATCTCCTCCCAAGGGGAGTAATTTCTTTCCGAGTACAGCCATTTCCAGTAGGCAGGCAAAACAATTTGACAGAGCTCCCTTTCACTGAAAATATATTCATGCATCTTAAGTGGTGGAAACTTAAGGTGTATGAGTCTTATGAAGTGGTTTCCATGTATGTAAAATTTTAATGAACATACCTTGTACGAAATTAACTCACAACAAACACTAGTGCCACTTGCAGGAAAACCATGCAAAATAAAAATCATTTTCTGTTTAAAAGATAAACTGGATTAGAAATTTTATGAATAAGTTTTCTTTTAAATTTGTTTACTGTTTGATTGTAGTTTTAGTGAAACCAACTAAAACTGTTCAATGCATTCAAGAGTTATCTCCCTTTGTAACTGGTGGAAAACCTACCAAGTGTATCAAGTCACCTTAAGCGTAGATAGTGCTTAACCCTTGTCCTGCTGAACTCTGATATATCCTGCATTTGCAAACAGTGTAGATAGATCAGTTGGCTTCTGAAGAAGCCAACTGATTTGGATCTGCACTGTTTGCCATTAAGTATGTGAATTTATATCAACAATCTGGATCAAATAATCTGATTGGTTGAAAATTAGAAATTGGCATGGCATCTTAATTTATTCAGCATGACAAGGGTTAAGGTCATATATAATACTTACCCTGACCATACCAGATACAATAATATATATCCCTCCTGAAGGATCACCCTCATTTATTACAATATCATCATAGCCAAAGTTCAATAGCATTGCTTTCTCCTGCAAAAGAAAAATAAGATCAGTTACATTACTGCGCCATCAACTCTGAAAAGTCATCGCTTTATTCTGTTTTGTTCATTAAGGAACTTCAGTCAATTGTGAATATTACATCCCTGGTGGTGGCTGAAAAACAAAAATTTAGAAAAAATTGGACTGTCAGAAAAACAGCTGACGAAATGAAGAAAATTAGGAAAGTTTAGTCTGTGTGTTCAGTTCTTCACTGGGTAATTAGACCAATCTGGCTTCATTAACTGCCACTGGTTATGGTCACCCACTCGGCACAGCTCCAAAGACCCTCTGAACCTACTTGCAGACTGGCCCCTACTATGCTAAAATGTAAGAGAAGAAAACCACTGCCTAAAGTGTATCCCTGGTGTTTTACATCTCTTTCAACATTATTTAAGACATACTGAAATGATGGTGACAATGAAAGGCTCTAAGTAATGAAGCACTGTAAAGTCATGAGCTGAATTCTCTCTACAGGGCCCAGTTGTTCAAAGCATCGTTAGCCTAACGAGCTCGTTAGTGGTCAAAATATTAACTGTTCTAGTGTACAATATCTAATTCACAGGTATTTTTGCTGAAAAAATGTGAGTAGCTTTTGCAAATGCAAAAGCTTCTCACATTTTTTTCAGCAAAAATATTAGCGTTTATGCCATATGTAATGATCAAAGTTTTAACAATATGTTAACTAATGACATTGTTAGTTTTGAACAACTGGGCCCAGGGGTATTTGAACCCGTGACCTTGTGATCCAAAGTTGGGAGAACTAACAGCTCCACCACCTGAATGCTTCAAAAGAAAATAAAGATGGGATAATTACCTTGATATATTCAATGAGGTCTGGGTGATTTCTCAGCCAAGACACATTGTTCAACATTTTATCTGGTGGAGGTATCGGTAAACTTGGGGGACAACTCTGAAGACGCTTCATCTTCTCCTCTATGATCTGTAAAATATGGAGTGAGTTTATTTTTATCTATTATTTTTTCTTTCTTTTTTTTTTGTATTTTTGTGTGCTTTTTGTTTTTTATGGACTGTATGATTGACATTTTTTCTAATAACCAATCAGCAATTAACCTTTAGCATAGTGTGGGGTACAGTAAAACATCTTAGCACTCTCTGGGCACATTCAGCAGACAACACAATGATTAGATCTTTCTTAAATTTCAGAAAATAAGGTTTGACATTTCATGCAAATTGTCTCATAAGGAGATAATTTGCATGAAATGTCAAATTCTATTTTCTAGGAAAAATTAAAAAAAAAAACATTAATTTGTTGTCTGCTGAATGTGCATAGAGAGTGATTAAGTTTGTTTTTTTAGTGTACCCCATAAATCTGGGATTATTTCACTCGCACAACTCAGAAGCTAAGATGCATCTAAATTCAGCTCAGCCTGCACATCCTCTCACAGTCTTCCCACGCACTCCGTGTAAGGCTTCAAATCCAAGGCTTCAGCCTCTGCAGATCCATTAGCTCCTGGTATGAGGAGTATTTTAACCCTTGTCAAGCTGAATAAATTAAGATGCCACACCCACTTCTAACTTTCATCCAATCAGATTCCTTGATCCAGATTGTAGGCTTAAATTCATATACTGAATTGCAAACAGTGCAGATCCAGATCAGTTGGCTTCTTCAGAAGCCAACTGATCTGGATCTACACTGTTTGCAAAGATACGGTATATCCAGGTTCAGCAGGACAAGGGTAAAGATATTGGGAATACGTAAATTTGTCACTTTACTTATTTTTTTTTAAATATGTGAACTGTAAACTTAGAGTAGCAGATGATATTATGAAACAGCCTACATTCTAAGCCTAATATTCTCTGAAAAAAGAAAAAAGAAAAATCACAAGGCCTGTCTTGAGCTTCTACCAGATCTTAAAACTTTTGATACAAAACTTTAACATAAAATATCTAAGTCTGTGACTTTGACCTCTAGGTCTTAAGCAGAGGTATTTATAGTGCTCAATAAAATTTTGGACCAACATCTATAATCATACCAAATATAAACTAAATCCATCTGAGGATTTAGAAAATATATGGTCTTAAAATCTTTGACGTAAAACTTTAAACATTTTTGTTAAAGCCGTTGCCGTCACCCACACCAATACCCATGCCAGGCTAGGGGTTGTGCGATTGTTCTTCCTGTACTTTCATACAGGCAAGCTAAAATTGTCATCTTATGGTTAACAGTAATGGGACTTCCAACCTTTTCCAGCTTGACTCCCTCAGTTTCTTCTATTATTCCATCCATGGTAAGTTCTTGTACACCATCTCGTAGTTGATTAAGGACACTTCGAACTGCCTGTCGAGTTTTGATTGATAGGGCTATCTCAGGATGTTGTTTTGTTAGCATTCCTGAACAGAAAAATTTATAAAAGAAATTGAGCTTACAGCTCTAGATAAGTAGTGATATCTAGATAATATTTTTACTTATTTCTTTCTCCATAAAACATATGTTGTAGGTACTCATTAGAAGTGCCTCAATGAGGCACTTCTAATGAGTACCCACAACATATGTTTTTGTGGAGAAATAAGAAAAATATCAATACTTCTGAAATGAAAAAGAAAAACAGCTTACCTGGAGCTACGGACCCATGCCATGGGAAAATGTGCCTTCAGGGCATGGATAGTGAAGGCCCAGATCAGTCTATATATCCATGCAGTCTGATCTGGGGCCTTTGCTGTCCACTTATAGAAGAATTGGATACTGTAGAATATATCAGTATATAGCAATGACTTTTATCAGATTGTGTCTCTTTACTGTATAATCTCATTATGCATTCTTTTTATGTATCCATTTTAAACTAACACTCTTCAGATGGAAATTAATGATACTTTCTTATTTTTCACAGAAAATAAGACTAGACATTTCATTCAAATTGTCTCCTTCAGAAACAATTTGAATGAAATGTCTAGTCTTATTTTCTGTGAGAAGTATTTTTAACATGTCTGTTTTATCCATATTTGCCAGGTTAAAGGTTTAAGCTTTCATCTTTGGATATTCTCTAATGTGCTAGCACCAAAGCAGCTAGGCTCCACCCACTTTCAGTGGGTGGTTTAATTAGCACAAAGATTTAATTTTCCACTGGGGCATAAGATGTGGGTACACATTAGAAGTGCCTTAGTGTCAAAATAAAACTGAAAAAAGATGAACACTTTTTGGTTGAAAAAAAAAATTGCCTTACCTAGAATTATGGAACATAAACAAGACTTACCAAGACAACGTATAACATCCAACCGGCCATTGTCACTAATCTGTTTTAATGACTTTGCTATATCTTTGTGATCCACCATGTGATCTATGAGTTTTCGGACTTCCTCTTCCCCGGCAACATAACCTCGTCCCACGTCAAAACCATAACTTAAATGTGCATTCATTTTACGTCTTAGGAAGGTGAGAACGTAAGGCATAACAGACTGAAATAAAAAAGGTTTTAGATAATTAAAAACAGCAACAGTCAACAAAATGTGAAGATTTTTGCATCAAAACTGATGATATCACTGTTTAACCCATTTTAGTCTAGAGACCCCCAAAAAGGGTAACTGGCAAACAGTACAGATGCAGAATACAGCCTCTGATCAAGGTCTCCCTTGTTTGCAAGTAGTTTAGCCATTTTTCTCTAGAAATATCTAAATCACACTGCCTGACATACCTAAAACTGAAGTTTGACCCTTCCAATATATGCTGTCGGGAGACTTTATTCAGTCTAAAATGGGTTAAGAAAAAACACAGTTCCCGCTGACATAAATGTTAATGCCACAAAAAAATAAAGAGAAATAATTTTAACTTTTATTTAAAAATATTGTTTCAAGTCCATAATACAGTCTGATTTGTTTTTGCTGGGCACTCTGGGAATAGGCAATGATCCAAAGCTTCTTCATTCTTCAGTGAGTGCATGTCATAACACTCAGAATACTGTCTAAAATTCCAGGAGAACATTTTGAATATTTTCCTGTTTAACAGAAAATAGGCTCTGACATTTCATGCAAATTGTCTTCTCCTCCAAAGGAGACAATTTGCATGTAATGCCAAAACTATTTTCTGTGAAACATATTGTTAACATGTCTTTGCAAAATGCTTCTTCTTTGCCTTGGCATTTACACAAGGGAAAATTCTGAAAATGTTATTACCCCCATTAATGTACATTGATACAGTGTAAATGATGCAGAAAATAATAAACCAGCTGAATTAAGCTTTGAAAACCAAAAAGCATGAAAGTTTGAATTTTACTACAGTCAATTCTTTGTTATTTAGACTTCGGTTATGTCAAATAACGCTTATCTCAAAGTGGAAATCTGGTCCCAGTTTTATCATGAAAAGCTAACAACAGGTAACAAAATATTATGGAAAAGATGAGAAATTGCTCCTAAGGAGCAATTTTTCCTCTTTTCCACAATATTTTTAATAAATCTCTAACTTCAGGACTCAAATTACATATTCTTTGTAAAATGTGGTTGTTCGATTTATTTTTTTTCCTTATAATAACTCTGCAGTTCTGATACGTTGAGGTATGGATATCTCTATTTCAGAGAGTCCCTTGGACTTGGAGATAACAAGAATCGGCTGTATCTATTACAGGGAAACATCTGGATCCAGATTACAGATTTTTCAAAGTACCAAATAAGAAAAATATCATCAATTTGTGATTTACTGAATTTGCCCAGACAGTGGAACAGGATAAGGTACCATTTCTCAAACAGGGTCTCATAAAATACCTCAAGTAAACGGAAGACTCGTATTGTCCTCAGCAGTATGAACACCATAGCAGTAATCTGTACATTTTTGTCATCTTCACCATAGACATTCGGTAAAACAAAGTTCTGAATGATATCAGCTACACCAATAATGATGATCACAAGGCACAAGTTATGCCACCAGTTCTTGAAATACAGTGTTTTCTGTACCAGCAGCTAAAATATAACAAAACATTTTACCGTGCTTGGTGTAAGTACTTGGACAGACAGGCCTAAGCAAACATTGTGGACCCAGATCAAAGGCAACAAAATGCAGCATCTGATCAGGGTCTACACTGTTTGCCACTAACTGGGTGGTTTTTAGACACATCACTAGGTATTAAAACTGAGTTTTCAAATTTTAGCACAAGTATGGTAAGAGGTTATGGTGTTCAGATACTTGTGGTAAATACAGTAGTTGTGTGTCCTTCTTGTCGTTGTTTATTTAACCCTTCTCTTGCTGAACACGACATGCCCTGTCTTAGCAAACAGTGTAGATCCAGATCAGTTGGCTTCTGAAGAAGCCAACTGATATGGCTCTGCACTGTTTGTCATTAAATATATGAATTTCTATCAAAAACCAGGATCAAGTAATCTGATTGGCTTGAAATTAGAAGTGGGCGTGGTATCTTAATTCATTCAGCAAGGCAAGGGTTAAATCTATTCTTTGAACAGAAATGTACATTCATAACTCAAGATAAGGTTATTGTCTTTTTCTTCCAAAAAATACTGAATTATTTCTTATTTCTACACAAAAATGTTGCGGGTTTTCATTAAATGAAACTCAGCAGGCCCACAAGGAAGAGAATGACTAGAAACTATTACACGATCAATCTCCACAAAAGAATGTTGCGGAGCCCGGCCCTGACAGGGATCAAACCTGCGACCGCCTGATCACCAGTCTGATGTGCATCTGAGTGAGCCACTGAGATTGAGCATGGAAAAATAAGAAACATATCATTTCTACCTGGGCCCGGTTGTTCAAAGCTAACGATGTCGTTAGTTAACGATTCGTTAAAATTTACATCGAGTGATACGCAAATACGCTGAAATTTTTTGCTGAAAAAATGTGAGTAGCTTTTGCAGTGCAAAAGCTACTCACATTTTTTCAGCAAAAAATATCAGAATATTGTATATTGAATCAGCTAAAACAGTTAACGAAATGACCCTTAACGAGCTCGTTAAGCTAACGACGCTTTGAACAACTGGGCCCTGGACAATAATAGAAACAAATGAGAGTGTTGACTGCTACAATTTTGTTTAGCACTTTAGTGGTTAAGCAGACACTTACAGAATGGCCAAATAGCGACTGCTTAAAACAGGTAACAATGACAATGGTGATTTGGTATTAAATGTCTTTCATCAGTAAGTAAGTATTGTCAAACCTGTCTTAAAGGCCACCTGTATAAAGCAATCACCAGTCTTCAAAGGCCACTTTTCCAGGTCCCATAAAAGGAAAATAAGTATAAATTTACCTGTATTAAGCAAGCACTTTTTGGCTTTCCCCAAGGTGCTTGCTTATCTCAGGTTTGACTGTATATTAAGAAGATACAAGGGTAATAATGAAAACCTCTGCAGTGAAGGGCCAGTCAAGCACTGAATTCCACCTCCAGTGGGATTTGTACTCAAGACTTTGTGATCCCCAATCCTAACAGATACAGTCAAAGCTGTCTTAAAGGCTACCTGTATTAAGCAATCACCTGTCTTTAAAGGCCACTTTTTCAGGTCCCATGAAAGGAAAATAAGAGTAAATTTACATGTATTAAGCAAGTACTTGTCTTAAGCAACCACTTTTTGGCTTTTCCGAAGGTGCTTGCTAAACTCAGGTTTGACTGTAATTTGCCCACTTTTTATCTTTTAATAACAACAAAATGGTCTTTCAATAGAAGTGATTGCAGAATACAGATACTCATTTAGGTGCTAAAGATTACGATAACATTTTTCAAAGGAGGACAACTTTTGCAGACAAAAAAGTAAATTGCTTCCTTCGTACCTGAAACTTTTCAATAATGGGGGCTACTCTTAAAGGAAAGAACTTGCTCCCAAAGGGAGCAAATTCTTTCCTTTAAGAGTAGCCCCCAATGAAACATAAAGTAAATATTTTCATATCATCTCCCTTGAAAGTGTATCCATTTCCCTTAAAGTTGGATCTACCTTTTTACAGGTTACAGTTCCTGTCAAACCTACCTTTAAAAATGCTTCCAAGATATACAAAAATACAAACACAATATTAATGGACCTGAACACAATCTTGCTAGCAAAGAAATTGTCAACAAATTCTGCGGCAATCGCAAAGCCGACATTTATCATGTCGAGCCCTATAAAACAGTAGACTGTGATGTAGAAGGCAGAATGTCTTGTGATCACGAACAGCTGGTGAAGTTTTGATTCCTTGTCAATTTCTACTGGGGTCTTCCCCATACTTCTCTTTACAATTCGTTTCTGAAATTAGAAAGGATTCACCATTAGAACTCTCTGGGCAAATTTATCAGACAACAAACAAGGAATTGCCAATAAGCAGTGCTGATTAGACCCTATCCATTCTAGGACCAAAACATAACATGTAATGGACAGACATATAGACAGATAAAGACAAAGTGAAAACAGTATACCCCCACAAACACAGTGGGTCGGGGTGGGGGGGGAGGGGGGCAGGTGGGCGGATATAATAATCAGTATTTTTCTTCATTTTCCCAGTAAATAGCATAGCATATAAAGACAAAAATATTTTAACCCTTGTCCTGCTGAACCCAAATATAACCTGCCTTTGTTGCAAACAGTGTAGATCCAGATCAGATGGGTTCTTCAGAAGCCAACTGATCTGGGTCTGCACTGTTTGACATTCAGTATGTGAATTTATATCAACAATCAAACGAATCTCATTGGCTGAAAATTAGAAGTGGGCATGGCTTCTTAATCTACTCAGCATGAGTTAACATGTCATCTACGGATTTACATTGCAGACACAGAAGGGTAATTAGTCTACTGAATCAAATAATCATTTCTTATTAATCTTTACAGTGCTAAGCAAAATCACAAGAGACCAATATTCTCATATTTTCTTCTATTCTTCAGAGAAAATAAGGCTTGACATTTCATGTGTTTGCCTAACAGATGATTTCCATGAGATGCCAAGTCATTTTCTCAGAAAAAAAAAATCATAGTGATGTCTGCTGCAATTATGATCAGGTACTTTAAGAGTTAAATATCTTTCAACCTTGAAATGGGTGGGGAGGAAAAAGATACTGCTTTACTATTTCTCTTGGAATCAGTGAAATGTAAGTGAATCTGACGGTTTTACTCATGCATATACTGGTCACAACTAGTCTTTAAAAAGAAACGTGGATTTAGGAAATGTACAAAAATGTGAACTCAATGACTATATGCATATTCAGGCCAAACTGTGTGGATTTACAAGCCGGTAGTTATTCACAGGCATACATGTAACAGAATAAGTGGTACAGAGGAAGAAAAAGTAACAAGATTTTACCAGTTTTCCATAAATTGATGGCATCTCCCAGCTCTTCTTAATTTCTTCAACATCAATACACCTACAAAATAAAACATTATTTCTCTTAAAACACGAATCACAATAGCAGAAGATTATGCACTCTACATAAGGCTTGACATTTCATGTGAATTGTCTGCACAGCAGACAATTCACATGAAATGTCAAGCCTTATTTTCTCAATAAGAGCATCAGTAAGAACTTGACTGTTAAAGAGGCTGCAGATTGAGAAAAGAATCCATTACTATGAGCCAGAAAACAAAGCTCAAAGTCGTTAGTGGTTAGGACCTCATTCCCTTGAAACTTAAGAAGCTTAAGATGTGTTATTTCATGCCCATTTCACTCTACAGCATCGACTGAAACCTTGCAATGGTGGACTCTTGCACTGTCTTACTGAAAAACTCCATTAGAGAGTTTAGTACTTTACTGTGCCATTTTCATGGATTGTAATTCTCAGTTGTTCAAGTAAGTGTGCACAGTACTCACCCATTTTTTGCACTCCCTTTTAGTTAAAAGTACAACAGAATTACTCCTTAGGCATCCCCAAGTACAGCGGTGGCCATCACCTTGCCAGCACATCCCACCTATTTGCCCGATTTGGCACCTAACGATTACTCTTTATTCTCAAACTTAAAAGAAAAATATCTGTGGATGCAATTTCTGGTGCGAGGAAGTAGTAAAGGCAATGTTAGAAGAGTGGCTTAATGCAAAGGGCCCCAAGTTCTTTCATCCTAGGATGATTGCACTGAAACATGAATGGACCAACCAAATGTATCATGATAGAGGGTAACAACATAGAAAAATGAAGAGGGCATCTTGAATGGAAGAAAGGTATCAGTTACTTACTGACCTGCCCTTGTAAAATAATGGCCAAATACTTGTATGGTCATTTGTCTATACAGCTTATACATTTTGTTTGGATACAACAAGACAGTTTAGCTTTTGATTCCCAGCAATCATATGTATCGGATCAAAGCAAGAGGTCATGGTGTACAGATTTCTCTATATTCTGTACTTACAGAAGAATCATTGATATTTACCTGTCTATTTAACATGACTCATTAATGCAACGTGCATCTACTGTGAAATGACTGGCAAAGTGAGAAAAGGGCCCTTATGCCATACAAAATAGGCCTTGATAAGTCTGCACATGTACTATTATGTCGTCCACTTACAGAACCAGAGGATACTGTAATACATATCAATGAACAGAGGAAGACTTGATCAGTCTGCGCAGATGTGCAGGCTGATTTAGGTCTTCGCTGTTCACAAATAACTCCAGAACAGAAGCTTTTTTTCCAACCAAAGTGTACTCTTATTTTTTCCAACCAAATTGTACTCTTATTTTTTCCAACCAAAGTGTACTCGTATTTTTTTTATGTCTCCACAAAAATACATCCTGTTTGTACTCATTTGAAGTGCCTCACGGAGGTGCTTCTAATGAGTACCCACAATGTATGTTTTTGTGGAGAAATAAGAAAAATACCATTTTATCTACAGTTATGCCACATACAGCATAAGTGCCCTTTTCTCATGCAAATCATATAATTATAAATTTGATCTCAAAGAGTTAATTAACAACTTACTTTCCTTTCTTATCAGCAGCAACATCTGTGCATTCTTGAAGCTTCCTTGTAGCTTCTCTTGACAACATGCCTTGTTCAAACTGTCGCCAATAACTCATCTATACAATAAGACAACATGACAAATCTCTTTTCTAAAGGGTAACAGTTTTATATTGCATAATAAGCCAAACAAGGCCAGAAGACTTGTTAAGGAGGAGTAGCAATAATTCTAAAATAATTTTTCTTATTCTCCATACAAACATATGTTGTGGGTACTCATTAGAAGTGCCTCACCAAGGCACTTCTAATGAGTACCCACAACATATGTTTTTATGGAAAAATTGAGAAAATTATCCAAGAATTATCGTCAAAAACCTCCTTAACAAGTCCTCTGAAGGCAAAAAGGGACTTAACGCAAAATGCAAAATATAAATAATGAAAGTCCTGATCAGCCTTAAGATCCATGCAGTCTAATCAGGTCATTCACTATTCAGCCATACGATCAATGGTATCAATCTTCCTTCTGGTAAACAGTGACTTCTGATTAATCAGGTCAATCTGGGAATTTGGTGTATAACAGTATCAAAGGACTAGAAATAAGACACCTTTTGCCACTACAAAGTATTGATATTTAATTATTTCTCCACAAACCACAGTAAGGACAATGTTCACATCAAGAAAACATGCCTATATAATTTTGACCCCCTTATACCCCACTTTTATATAGTAAAACTGGGGTTTACAGGGGTATACATTATTTTTCTTATTTCTGCTCAAAAACATAGTGTGGGTACTCTTTAGAACTGCTTTGTCAAGGCAATTCTAAGGAATACCCACAATCTATGTTTTAAGCAGAAATATGAAAAATATCTGAATGTTTCATCTGAAAAATTTCAATTTTTGGTGGTAAAATTTTCAGTATATTTGAATATGCGTGTTTTTGTAATGGGAATAACCACAGATTACCGGTATAACCTATCAATGACATCAAGAGGAAGGGTAAACAAACTACCATGACCAGAGTACATATTACAAACCAAGGAAAAGCAGAGCAAGCAGCTATCTCTTCCCTAAAGAGATCACATAGTCCCACAGGACCTAGCAAATACAACATTAAGACAACCAAGACAAGACAAGACACATTAATAATGTGAAACGATAATACCCCGCCATTATCGTGTGGTGGGCAAATAACTCTTGTCAAAAAATAACATAATTTGCCCTTTTGAAATCCCAAACTAGATCTCCGCAATATCAATGAACATACCAAGTTTGGTAAAAATCCATTGATATTTACTAAAGTTATTGTCCATAAACCAAAATATGGACAAAAAATAGGCGGGCAAATAACTGTCAAAATTGACAAAATTTCCCCATTAGCAATCCCAGACCAGTTGTCTATAGCATCAAAGCACATACCAAGTTTGGTGAAAATCTATTGACATTTACTCAAGTTATCGTTTGGAAACAAAAATATGGACATATTGCGGGCAGATAATTAAAAAATTGACCAAATTTGCCCATTAGCAATCCAAAACCAGATCTCTATAATATCAATGCACATATGAAGTTAGGCCAAAATCCACTGATATTTACTCGTTATCATATGGAAACAAAATATGGACGGATATACATATGACAGACATGAGACCATAATACCCCACCACTTTCGAGCGGCAGGGTAGGGAAAGGTCAAGCTTATTATTTTTTCAAAGCTTATTGGGTCCATGTCCCCAATGCTGCATACCAAGCCCAAGGGCCATTGGCCCTTTGGTTTTGGAGAAGATTTTTAAAGGGTTTTACCATACATTGGTGTGGTGGCCATCCTGGTCATGTGACCCAGATGCTATGAACAAACTAGTTCCCCCTCCCCAATAAGACTCCATATGAAATTTGGCATTTATGCCTAATGTCCCATAAAAGGGACATTGGCAAACAGTGTAGACCAAGATCAGATGGAAGTCTGATCAGGATCTACAATGTTTGCATTAAGTTCAGAAATTTCTACAAAACACGATAATAACAAAAACCCCTTATATAGGAACCCCTTATATAGGAAATGGACCTGTCCAAAAAGCTATGGTAGAAAAGTCCACTTGGCATAATTGGGTCAAAGGCTCAGGTGAGCTAATAAAGCTCAGTCCTTTATGTTAAGTTTGCAAGTGAATTGCTGGCATCTACACATCAATAAAATCCACTAAAATGAAATTCATCACTTTAAGTCTTGTCATGCTGAATAAAGATGTCACACCCATTTCTTATTGTCAGCCTATCAAATTACTTAATGCAGATTGCTGATATAAATTTACATAATGTATGACAATCAGTGCAAATCCAGAAGCCAACTGATCTGTATCTACACTGTTTGCAAATGCAGGGTATATCAGGGCTCAGCAGGACAAGGGTTAACAATACCTTTTCAGCTTTGAGCATTCTCATGATGGCCTCGTTGGACATGTCTCTCAGTTCCTTCCTGGAGTAGTGTGGGGGTAGGACACAGTCACACTCAGGGCAGTGTGTGTTATGTTTGATTTCAAGCGACTCGTCTAACCGGGCCTGGAAATATACAAGTAATCACTGAGGTTGAGGTAAAGTAAATGCCACAAAATTTCGAACACTTTATTCCATACCTTTTTTGCCTACATTTTCCTTTTTTATGCAGTAGTTTTTCTGAAAATAATGGAATGGCAAACAGTGTATACCATGATCAGACTGCTCCTGAAGGAGCGGTCTGATCTGGGTCTGCACTGTTTGCATAAGCAGTGTATACCATGATTGGACTGCTCCTTCAGTCCTGAGTCATTTTATTGAAAAGTTTGGTGTAAGTAATTTTAGGACATTTACTGTAAAGAGGGTACAGGAAGTCTTAACTCTGGATAAGATGAGTTTTTTGTTGTTGTTTTTTTTTACAAAAAAGTACTTATGTTTTTGTTTTTTTTTCCATGGGAACACATGCAGGGGATACTCTTACACCAAATTTTATGGAATTGTCTACGCAAGGCAATTTGGAATTGCCATGGCACTGGAAAGACAATTCTAATGAATACTCATAGTATCTTTTTTTCAGATGGAAATATGAAAACAGATCTTTCTATATATACTGCCATATGCCCTTGCAGGCTTTCTAGGCAGGTCTTCATGGGTAGAAACCAGTACAAAGCAATGCGGATAAAGTGTCTTGCTCAAGGACATACATTTTTGTAATAACTTTCCAGATCACACACTCTGACCATACCTTGTATTTAGATATAATGGGGACAGATACCATACACATGGTCATTTTTATGCCATTTTTTTACAAGGAAGACAAGTTTAGTGTCTTCCTACTGGCTCACCTGCATACCAAGCCCTTTCTAAAGACAGTTCTGTTCCTAAAGGGAACAATTTGCTCCCAATGGGAACAAATTCTTTCTTTTTAGAGCAGACTTTTTTTCAGAAGGGCTACAAAAACAATCTGACAGTTATCTACCCTGAAACCACATCCATTTTCCTTAAATATTGAAGATCCAAGTATGTCATAGTAATGTACAGTCTATATTTATAGCCTATCTGTATTTTCCAATTTTTTTAGAGAAAACAAGAACTCTGTCCCAATTAATTGTTTTAATATGTGAGACACTGGGCAATTCCTTGATTTCTTTATATATGAGCCCCTCCAAATAGAACTCAACATAAAGACGTGACTGTAAGTCACCTAAAGGATCCTGTACTTTTAAGCTGTCTGATTAGGGTCTACAATATTTCTTTATAGAGTCTTTAAAGTCTATACATTACATAAGTAATGAGTGTAGCCACTAATCAGACAGCAAAGATGCACAGCTCATAGGTCTAGATAAGAGTGGGTATTAGTAAAATAGTTTTCTTATTTCTCAATGAAAACATATGTTGTGGGTACTGATTAGAAGCACCTTGGCAAGGAGCTTCTAATGAGTACCACAACACATGATAAGAAAACTATAGATACTTTTTGGTTGAAAAAAAGTGCCGTATTAACAGCTATGACAGTTTGATCTGAGTCTACTCTGGTTGCATATGCCATAAAGTTCTTTTCTATTTTGAGAGACTCATTTGTTAGCATTTTGCCCAGAAAAACTTCCATAATGGCATAAACTATACCATATTGGTTTCGACTTACTTAATTTAGTGTCAGTAAAAAGACACTCACTGCAAACAATAAATTCTATTTATAGTAAAATGAAACACTGTCATGCTTAAAGTTTGAGACATAAAAAATGCTGATTTCATGCAGAAAAGAATGGTGTAATATTCAACCAACAAAGGGGACTATATACACTTTGTGGATTTTTCCCCATTTCTAACAAGGGAGATAACTTATGTGACTTCTTGTTTGCATTTTTGCACACCAAGCCTCTTCTGAAAAAGGGGTCTACTCTACAAATTCTTTCCTTTTTGAGTAGACCACTTTTCAGAAGGGAGGTTAAACAATTTTGACAAAGTTGCCTCCCCTGAAAGTGTACTAATTCCCCTTTATCATTGGTTTAAAAGCCAGTACAATACCTCCAGTAGATGGGAAAGTCAAGAACTGGTCACAATATATATTTTTTTGATTTAAAGCATTTTGATGAATTGATTATTTGACCTACAAAACAAGCAGATTTCCCCCAGCTTATTTCATACAGTAACTGGCAAGATCTTCAACACTTAGCATGCTCTGAGCCAATTCAGCAGATGACAAGCAATATTTTCTTAGTTTTTCCATAAAATTGGATCTGACATTTCATGCAAATGGTCTCTTCAGGAGACAACTAGAATTTGTTTTTTTTTTTGTTTTTTTGCAAAAACACTGATGTCTCCCCCTTTTTTGGTGTCATATTGTATTGTACATTCAGCAAACATTTAAAGTAACTTATGAGATTCCAAGGGAAATAACTAAAAAAGTATAAATGCAAGAGTTATGGTTCTTACACTTTGCAAGTCGTCTGATGTTGATTGATATTCATATAAAGTTTTGTGAAGATACCTTGAACGGTTTTCAAGTTATAGAGCGGACACATTTTTTGTGATGGACAAAGTTCCAAGGGAAATAATTCAAAAAGTATAAATGCAAGAGTTATGGTTCTTTAGCTCTGCACAAGTATAAATGCAAGAGTTATCATTCTTACACTCTGCATGTCATCTAATGTTGATTGATATTTATATGAAGATAGCTTTAACGGTTTTCAAGTTATAGAGCGGACACCATTTTGTGACAGAGTGCAAAGGAAATAATTCAAAAAGTATAAAAGCAAGAGTTATGGTTCTTGTGCTCTGCATGTTGTCTAATACTGATTAATATTTATATGAAGTTTTGTGAGGATAGCTTGAAAAGTTTTCAAGTTATAGAGCGGACACAATTTTGTGACAGACAGACAGACAAAGTTCCAAGGGAAATAACTCAAAAAGTATAAATGAAAGAGTTATGGTTCTTGACTCTACACGTTGTCTAATGTTTATTGATATCCATATGAAGTTTCATGAAGATAGCTTGAACAGGTTTTCAAGTTATAGAGTGGACATGATTTTGTGACAGACAGATGCCCTGGTGAAAAACAATACGTCTCCAAACCCTAAAGTAGGGACAATGAAATGTCAAACCCTATTTTCTGGAAAAAATAACAAAAATAACAAAAATATTCTACAATGTCTGCTGAATTTTTTCTTCTTTTTTTTGATTTGGGTTTTATGGCCCTTTCAAGAATATTTCACTTATATTGAGCCGATCGTTCATCAAAATTGGGCGAAAACCGGAGAACCCTGGGAAAAACCACCCGACCACATGTGACCAGAGTGAGGCTCGAACCACAGTGGTGAAAAACCTAATGGATTAAGAGTCAACTCTCCTATCCACTAGGAGAGTTGACTCTTAATCCAACTTTTGCCTAGCATGCTAAGTGTTAAGAAAGCTGATTGACGGCCAAGAAGAAACAAAAGCAATTCCAACAGAAAACTTCTGGCATCCACAACCAGTCAAGAAACTGGTACAACAAGTATTTAAGTGTTAAGCAAATGTTCTTTCAGATTTGAAGCATTTCAATGAATCATTTACTTGATAAACAACACAAGCAGATTTCCCCAGCCTTAACCTTTACTGGCAATAGAAAAGTGTGTTTTCAAAATCTTTAAGAATGCTGACTGACAGCCAAGAAGTAATAAATGCAGCCCCAACATACAGATTTGTAGCATCCATGATCAGTCAGGACACTGGTACAGCAATTATTAAAGTGTAAAGCAAATATTTACTGTAAATAACCTAAGTATTTCTACACACTGACCTCTTAACCATACTTCTCCTAAAATCTCAATACTTTTGATGCCTCTGAGTATTTGCTAAATGAATGACAAACAGTGTAGACCTGATCAGATGCCACATTCTGTGGTGTCTGATCTGGGTCTACTCTGTTTTCTCAGGTCTGTCTGTCAGAATACATTTGGTGAATTCACAAAAAAAGCTTCTAACAATATCTGTACAAGTCAGGCATGTCTGTCTAAATAGTTTAGGTACATATGGTATGGCTTTAACATGGCAAACAAATAAAAAGTTGCAGAATTTTCATGAACTGATCATGTGTGCCTCAAATATACAAGCTGAGTCCACAAACTTTTTGAAGGATCCTCATATTATACAGCTCCAGATCAGTGGGGTATATCTGCTGAGCTCACAAGCTTTTTGACTGACCCTCATATTAAACAGCTCTTGTTCAATGGAGTATCCAGATAAATATTTTTATTCCTCCACAAAAACATATTTTGTGGGTGCTCATTAGAAGCACCTCCAGTGTGTACAACAACATATTTTTTATTTTATTTTTTTTTTTTAGAGATAAGAATATCAACACTTTTTGGTTGACAGTAGTGCTATATTCAGAGCTACATGTATGTCAAAAGATGCTTAACCCTTGTCCTGCTGAACCTGGATATGATCTGCCTTTGCAAACAGTGAAGATCCAGATCAGCTGACTTCTGAAGAAACCAACCGATCTGGATCTGCACAGTTTGTCATTCAGTACGTGAATTTATATCAACAATCTGGATTAAGTCTGACTGGCTGATAATTAGAAGTGGGCGTGGCATCTTTATTTAGCATGACAAAGGTTAAGTAGTAGAAATGCAAATAAAAAACAGTGAAAACAATAGTAGCTGTAAAAAAATAAAAAATAAATAACATAACAAGTTAACTGTGATGAACAAATTTCTCACACTAGATGGTACAGAAATACTTCCTATAGCCTACAAAAAATATACAAAACATGGATTAGCTAAATATGAAAATTCTGTAGAACTACTGCCAAAGCTCAACACAAGTGGGGGTTATTCACACAATACTTTTCCTGTTTCTCCATAAAACATTAGTGGATGACCAACCCTGACACCAATGCTAATAATGCATGGAGTAGTACAATAACTTCCTGAGAATGTCATTGGTATGAATTAATCCTTGTCATGCTGAATAAATTAAGACACCATGCCCACTTCTAGTTTTTAGCCAATCAGATTGCTTGATCTGAATTGCTGAATAAATTCACATATTTAATGGCAAACAGTGCAGATCCAGATCAGTTCAGTTGGCTTCTGAAGAAGCCAACTGAGCTGGATCTGCACTATTTGTAAAGGCAGGGTATATCAGGATTCAGCATGACAAGGATTAAAACTCATTCTGGAAGAACTCCTAATGAATACCCACAAAATATGTTTCTGTGGAGAAATAAGGAAAACATTTATCTGGACATTCTTCTCACCCAGAGCTAAGCCTTGGCACTGCCACAATACAATATGGAAGAAAAGGTGAATATTTGGTTACTTAGTACATTAAGATGTATTTTTGCAGGATAAAATATTGATAGAAATAACAAAACAAACTGAAAACAGGATTAACCCATTTATGTCAAATGGACTCTTATAACACAACTCTTTGGACTGGTCTAGTTACAAAAGCAGGGCCCAGTTGTTCAAAGCGTCGTTAGCTAAACGGGCTTGTTAAGGGTCATTTCGTTAACTGTTTTTGCTGATTCAATATACAATATTCTAATATTTTTTGCTGAAAAATAAAAAATTTCAGCATATTTGCATATCACTCGATGTAAATTTTAACGCGTTAACTAATGACGTCGTTAGCTTTGAACAACTGGACCCAGGGTGTCTGGTTAGTTTTTATTATCAATTTGTTTTATAGAAATTCTTGTAGATAATGCAAACAGTGAGACCCTGATCAGATGTCAGATTCAGCAGCATCCAATCAGGGTCTGCACTGTTTGCCAACTACCCTTTTGGGGGTCTCCAGACTAATATGGGTTAAAAACTGAAAATTTCTAAACAGTTGCCTAATAATGTATAAAACTGCATACCTCTTATTTTACTATATATTAGGGGGGAATATGGTGGTATACATCATATGGATTTATTAAGATAATGAACTAGGTACAGGCTTGTTATTATGCGTCTTCAACTAATTTATTAGTAAAGACCCTGACATCAACCTTTCATTAGACGTCTCTTGTACACGTACTATATTGCAGATTGTTTCTTATGTATTCTTTTTCTTATTTGCAAGAACAAGACACAGACTGCTTATGTATCTTAAGCCATATTTGAAAGAACATGACATCAACCTGTCATTACACATCTCTCATACTATATTGCAGATAAGTTCTTATGTATTCTTTTTCTTATTTGCAAGAACATGACACAGACTGCTTCTTATGTATCTTAAGCCATATTTGAAAGAACATGACAGAGATTACTTCTTATGTACCTTAAACAAACCGTATTTGAAAGAATGTGACACAGACTGCTTCTTTGTATTCTATTCAGTATTTGCAAGAACATGACACAGATGTTTCTTATGTATCTTAAACCATATTTGAAAGAACATGACACAGACTACTTCTTATGTACCTTAAACCATATTTGCAAGAACATGACAGAGACCACTTCTTATGTATCTTAAACCATATTTGAAAGAAAATGACAAAGATTGCTTCATATGTATCTTTAAGCCATATTTGAAAGAACATGACAAAGACCACTTCCTGTGTATCTTAAACCATATTTGAAAGAATGTGAAACAGATTGCTTCTTATGTACTCTATTCAATATTTGCAAGAACATGACACAGACTGCTTCCTGTGTATCTTAAACCATATTTGAAAGAATGTGACACTGACTGCTTCTTATGTACATGTATTCTATTCAATATTTGCAAGAACATGACACAGACTGCTTCTTATGTATCTTAAACCATATTTGAAAGAACATGCCACAGACTGTTTGTTATGTATCAAAACTATATTTGAAAATAACAGGACACAGACTGCTTCTTATGTATATTATACCACATTTGAAAGAACACTACACAGGCTACTTCTTCTTCTGTATTTCAAACCGTATTTAAAAGGATGTGACACAAGACTGCTTCTTATGTATCTTAAATCATATTTAAAAGAATGTGACACAGACTGCTTCTTATGTATCTTGAACCAGATTTGAATGAACAGGACACAGCTATTTGAAAGAATGTGACACAAGACTGCTTCTTAAACCATATTTGAAAGAACGTGACACAGACTGGTTCTTATGTATCTTGAACCATATCTGAAAGAACATGACACAGACTACTTCTTATGTATCTTAAACCATATCTGAAAGAACATGACACAGACTGCTTCTTATGTATCTTAAACAATACTTGAAAGAACATGACACAGACTGCTTCTTATGTACCTTAAACCATATTTGAAAGACCACGACACAGCTATTTGAAAGAATGTGACACAGACTGCTTTATATGTATTTTATAACATATTTGAAAGAACACGACTTGGACCGCTTTAAGGTTGATTGTTTACCAAAACTTCCTTAAAGCTGTTGTCCATGTGATTATCACTGACCAATATAATCAAAGTGTGTGTTTGTACAAAATCCAAGTGATGACTATTTATTGCCGGGTTATTCTTGTCACTGTGATGTCAGAATGCTGTGTAAAGAGGTTTATCTGTAAAACCTGGACTGGGACATTGGCAAACAGTACAGACCTAGATCAGAGGCCACAGAATGTGGCCACTGATCAAGGTCTGCATTGTTTGCTTACAGAAAGTTATGGGTTAATGAAACAGTTTTCAGTCACCATTCAGGAACATTTTCCCAGTCTACACTCAGGGACAATGGACCCACCAGAGCTGTCAGTGCTTTCCTTATGTTTCTAAAACCATCTTTAAGAAAGAACATAATACTGGCTGGTTCTTATGCATCTTAACCCATGTATATTGGGGAAACAATGTAGTACAGATGTGCAGGCTCCCTTTGAGAATGGAATCATTTTTACCTAGAAAAAAATATTTTCTGCTAGAGTAGTCTACCTTTAAAAAGGGAGGCAAAACTATTTTAGCTTAGAGTGCTATCTCCTTATAGTGTATCAAGTCACCACAAAAGTACAGGATGCGATGTTTTTTGTTTTGTTTTGTTTTTATTTATAAGTGTGGTAAAAAGTTAATGAGTGCCAATTTTAGTGTAGCTATGAGAAGCTTTACCCTTCCAATTTATAACTGCTAGCATATCTCCATAAAATATTTTTCTTATTTCTCCATAGAAATGAAAGTTGCCTGTACTCATTAGAAGCTCCGCAGCAAGGTGCCTCTAATGAGTACCCATAACATACATTTTCATGGAGAAATAAGAAAAATATCATTACTTTTTGACTGTAACAAGTAATTTACCAAATGGCTATGTCACGACTATTGGTGGTATTCAAGAAATGGAGCTAAACACACAGACCAAACATAGTTCAGCCAAGCATGAAAAGTAGGTCATGGTCAGAAACAGTCAATGGCAGTTGGCAAGATGCATCATGGCAGATCTCTGTGTGAAGTTTCATTAGCCCAGAAGCCTTGGTGTTTGAAAAACAGAGTTAAACACAAAGACTTAACCCTTCTCTTGCTGAACACGACATGACATGTCTTAGCAAACAGTGCAGATCCAGATCAGTTGGCTTCTGAAGAAGCCAACTGATCTGGATCTGCATTGTTTGTCATTAAATATGTGAATTTCTATTAAAAACCCATATCCAGTAATCTGATTGGCTGGAAATTAGAAGTGTGCATGGCATCTTGATTTATTCAGCATGGTAAGGGTTAACATTGTTTACTCTGACAAAGACAACAAAGCCAATGCCAACAACGCCACCAGGAAGTGATCCCTATGTTGCTCCTGCTTGCTAAAGCAGTCACGACAAAAATGTATCTTATCTGTAGCTATGTGTTGGACAGTATAGAGACTACATCTGGTGAAGTATGTTTTTTAACCATTGTGTGGCCTGCAATGGCCCGGACTGGCTACTCTTAAAGGGATAAGGTTTGATCCTGAATCCATTCTCAAAGGGAGCTGTTCTTAAAGGCTCCATATTCCTCAAAATTAGACATTTTTTATTCAAGAAAGGTTTAGTAAATTGATAATTGAGCCAGTGCACCACAAAACCTACAAAATGGCATGTGCCTCCAGCAAAGACTCAGATCAGCCTGGGCATCTGCCCAGTCTGATCAGTCTTCCCTGTGTGCTTAATGGGTAGCTAAGGACCCAAGCTTTCTTTGTGCAGACAGCAAAGGCTCTGATCAGACTAGGTGGATGCCCAGGCTGATCTGAGTCTTTGCTGGGCGCACATGTCATTTTGTAGGTTTTGTCATGTGCTGGCTCATATGGTATTAATACAATCATAAAATGTGGCACCTGACAGCCTGTAGAATTTAAGTTAGTCTCTCATTCTAAATTCAATGATTTTTATCATATCTCCAAATTAATGTTGCCAACATTAATTCAGAGACATGATAAAAATCATTTAACTTTTTATCCACTTTCTAAAATGACAAACCAACTGAAACTTTAAGATGCCGTATTTTATAATAGTATTAATACCATATATTAATTTATTAAACCTTTCTTGGATAAAAAATGTCTATTTCTGAGGAATATGGAGCCTTTAAAGGAAGAGCCAATTCTTTCCTATAAGACTATTACCTTTGAAAAAAGAGTTAAATAATTTTGCACAGGGTTCTCTCTCTTCGAGGTGTGTTCATTCACCTAAATACATGGGACAAAGCAATGCTACTAAAATAACAACATGTATTTTTCTATATCTAATAGTATACATCTACATTTTACTTTAGTAATGCACTAGTAGAGTTGAATCAAAAGGTCTCTTATCACACATGCATGATCACCCTGTACAGTCCAATTACAATCTTTGCTGTCTACACATAGGAGAACTGAGCTACCAAAAATAAACCAGAATAAGAGAAAATGAGCCAACATATGGGGAAGGGGTACTTATCACATAGCGACCAGCAAAGGCTCAGGTGAGCCTGCGCATGAGTGCAGTCTCACAAAAGCCTTTGCTGTTTGCAGACATGTAGTACAGACCTTGAGAGCTTCAGGCAAAAAAACTTGTCTGTAGCCCAAAAAGAAGACAGTGCGTGTGCATTTGAAGAACCACAAACCGGAAACCATAAGGTCCCTTTTTTGTGTCCCAGCTCAATATGTTTTTATGCTCTTGTGAATGCTGTCTGAAATACTGTATTTACCCTAAATAGTGAGAGACCTAAACTCCTTAACCCTTGCCATGCTGAATAAATTAAGATGCCACACCCACTCCTGATTTTCAGCCAATCAGATTACTTGATCCGCATACTTAATGAAAAATAGTGCAGATCTAGATCAGTTGGCTTCTGAAGAAGCCAACTGATCTGGATCTACACTGTTTGCAATGGCTGGGTACATCTGGGTCCAGCAGGGCCAGGGTTACCTTACTTGTCCTAAAATTTGAACTAGTCCATTTCACTATCTGATCATGTGTCAACTATACTGCTGCATGAAACAGTGTAGACACAGATCAGACAGACAAGCCTAAAGAGTGTGGACCCATATCAAATGCTGCAGAATGCAGTGTCTGATCAGGATCTACACTGTTTGGCATTCATCCAAGTATTTTTGACACATCTGCAGGTAATAATACGGACTTGTTCCGATTTTAGAAACATATGGTAGAGTGAACCCTGGTCATGCTGAATAAATTAAGATGCCACGCCCACTTCTAATTTTCAGCCAATCAGATTACTTGATCCTGGTTGTTGACACAAATTCAAATACTGAATGGCAAACAGTGCAAATCCAGATCAGTTGGCTTCTTCAGAAGCCAACTGATCTGTATCTACACTGTTTGCAAAGGCAGGGCATATCCGGGTTCAGCAGGACAAGGGTTAAGATGTGTGAATATTTAAGGGAAATACTGTATTCGAAATTAATCAAATTTGTACAAAATTTCCCATTAGAAATTAATGATATTTTGAGTCAAAAGAGGGTTTGACCAAACCTCCTGAACCCTATCTGATTCCACCCAAAGAATATCCTTTCTATCTGAAGCCCTGAATGACTGATGTCGATCTATGGTATTTTCATGAGTGATAAGACCCTTTTGACCTAGTTTGCTTCTTTGCTTCTCACCATATCTCTTTGGAGAATGTTCTGAAAAAAATACAGACTTTTACAATTGTCTTTCCCAGGGTTGTGGAATTATCAAAATTTACAACTTGTCCATGACAATAAATGGCCAAAATCCACTTGTCCAACCTCAATTTACTTGCCTAATTTTTTTTTCTTATTTCTTGAAGAAACATATGTTGTTGGCACTCATTAGAAGCACTGCACTCACTGAGGCACATTTAATGAGAACTAGCAACATATGTTTCCTTCAAGAAATAAGAAAACTATTTCTCTTAATTTGGATACTATTCTTAGCTAGAGCTCTGAGTCCTTGTCCCAGGACAAGTAAATTTGCACTGCAAAAGCTACCCACATTTTTTCAGCAAAAAATTTCAGCATATTTGCATATCACTCGATGTAAATTTTAACAAATCGTTAACTAACAACATCATTAGCTTTGAACAACTGGGCCCAGAGCTGGAATCCATGGGATTTATTTTTATTCCACACTCAAACATTAGGAAAACACGCCTATTCAAATATATTGAAAATTTGACTACCAAAAAAGGAAAATTTTCAGATAAAAAATTCCTATACTTTTCATATTTCAGATCAAAACATAGATTGTGGGTACTCATTAGAACCACCTCAGAAAGGCGGTTCTAACGAGTACCCACAATATATGTTTTTTAGCAAAATAAGAAAAATAATGTATACCCCTGTAAACCCCAGTTTTACTATATAAAAGTGGGGTTTAAGGGGGTCAAAATTATATAGGCATGTTTTCGTGATGAGATTGACTTTTTTGTCAACATTGTAAATGTTGATGAGAAAGTTTAAACATATTTATTTCAGAATTTCTCTACGACATGCAAAATATATATACATATAATAATCATTTATGGGATTTGAACAGAAGCTTAGTGCTTATAGATGAGAAAGTTGGAATTATAAGGAATTAATTATTATTTTTGTGGATTTTATCCATATGTAAACTCTGGCCAATCACTCACAAACTTAACATAAATCCCTTTGGGCTTCATTCAGTTGTGAGTGATTTGCCAGAGTTAACATATTGATAAAATCCATAAAAAAAATTCATTCCTATAATAGAGATAAAAAACTATTTTTTTTTACAGTGCACTACAATTAAGCAAGCAGGTTGTAAAAGGTGCATATTATTATTATAAGCGGTGTCAAGCAAAATATGTACACAGACTCAAACGGTGTGAACATCCACTTTGTCTCATTAGTGCCTTTGCCCAAACATTGTGTCAGATAAGAGGGGGTGTCCACATAATATTTTTCTTATTTCTCCATGAAAACATATATTGCAGGTACTCATTAGAAGAGCACCTTCTCTGGAGCTATGGGGCATAGCTGACAAATTCCACAGTATACATACACCACAACCTCTTTATAACACTATTGTTGGGGTCCACAGCATAAACCGTGTTAGTTAAACAACCGTGTAATATCCAAACAAAAATGTATAGATTATATTGAAAAATGACCATTTATGGTCATTTTTCAATATAATCTATACATTTTTTGGATCCATCTTTGAACCTTGTTATATAGAAAACCGTGTAATAAAGAACCGTGTTATAAAGAGGTTGTGGTGTATTGTGTAAAATGACAGGGAAGGCCCTGATAAGGCTGAGCAGATAACCAGCTTGATCTGCAGCCTTGATCTGGATGAGAAAGTTGATGTGGATCTTCACTGACTGTCTCTGTCCAGAAGACATATTTTCACTTGATGCAGTCCTTATGTGTTGTCAAGGAAATGTAGTTAGTAATATATCTCATTCCACAATTAACACTTTGCATGCTGAGTAAAATTTCAGCAGGCACATTTTGAAATATTTTTCTCATTTTTCCTAGAAAATAGGACTTGACATTACATGCAAGCTGTCTCCTTAGGAGACAATTTCATGAAGTGTCAGATCCTATTTTCTAGAAAAAGATAAGAAAAATAATATCAGTTTGTCATCTGCTGAGTTTGCCCATAGCATGATAAGTGTTAATAAAAATTCTTTAAACTTTAATGCTGTAATCAGCCATAAATTAAAGGGACATGGAAGAGTTGGTAGATTTTCTACCATTATTTTAAAAGGGAGACAACTTTTATGACTTCCTGTTTGCTTTCCTGCACACCAAGTCTCTTCTAAAATGGGGTCTACTTTAAAAGAAAAGTATTTGCTCCAGAGAGGGTAGAAAAACATTTCTGATAGAGTTGTCTCCCTTGAAATTGTATCAATTCCTTTTTACTGACACTTTGCAAGAACTGACTGACAACATAATGAAAGCATATACCTATGCTAAAAGGAAAGAATTTCCTTCTATTGGGAGCAATTTTGTTCCTTTTAGAATAAAAAAAAATGAGTTACCTCCCTTAAAGTGTAAAGTGAATTGATACACTTGAAAGTTATGCCATCATGTTTATAAGGAAGACAACTTCTGTATACAGCAATTTGCCTCCTTGGCAAACATAGGGACCACTCTTTAAGCAAAGAGGGGGTACTGTATTCACTCTAAATATTGGGACTTCATATCTCCTTACAATACTTGTTCTATAATTTGAAAAGGTCTGTTCCAATGCTTGTCGATGTGTTTAAATTATTGCTGGACAAGTGGTAAATAGTGTAGACCCTGACCAGATGCCACATTCTGTGGTATCTGATCTGCTATTATACTGTTTGCTTAGGCCTGTCTGTCCCAATAGTTATTACAGTAACTTGTTTTTCTTTAAGAAAAGCCATCAATGAGAAAAAGAGCAAATATTTTCATGTCAGCACTATTTCTCTTGCAAGTGTATCCATTTCCATTAGGGGAAGTGATAATCTTGCAAGGGAAGCAACTCTATCAAAAAGTTTTTCTCCAACTTCTGATAAATGGTGCACTCTATATGGAAAGAATTTGCCCCCATTTTCAGAAGGTACCTGTTGTGAAGGCAAACAAACAGGAAGTCAACAAAATTTGCACCACTTGAGAGCAAATGCTTTCCATTCAGAGTAGACCCTTTTTCAGAAGGGGCTTGCTGAACAGGAAAGTAAACAGGACGTTATAAAAGTAACTGTTTTCTCCTCTGGTAAAATGGTGGATGAACCACCAAGTGTAGTCAGTCCAAGACAGGACTGCAAAAGAGTTCCTAAATACTAGACCCAGCAGTTCAAAGCATCATTAGCTTAACAAGCCCGATTGTGGTCAAAATGTTAACTGTTCTAGTAAGAACAATATCTAGTTCACAGATATTTTTGCTGAAAAAATGTGAGTAGCTTTTAAAAGCTACTCACATATTTTCAGCAAAAATATTAGCGTATATGTCATATTTTATGATCAAAGTTTTAACAATACGTTAACTAACGACATCGTTAGTTTTGAACAACTGGGCCCTGGTCTTTTCAGTATGAATACATTATAATCATTTAGGTATGTTTTCAAGTGGTATCTGAAGAAAGACTGGCTCCTTAACAGAGGTGGCCTTTAAGACAGGTTTGACTGTAAAATAAAATGATGAATTTAAATATATAACATTAGCAAACAACTTTTTAAAATATTTATTCTTATTTGTCTGAGAAACTAGAAATGTGTTTGTAAAACACCATGCTCCCAAACTATATGCTTGTTCCTAGAAAATGACTGTTAAAAAGAGACATGAAATTTATTTGATTTTGTTTTTTCAAAAGTTAATCAGGTGATCTGTTTTCCAGCCCAAGTAAGTTTCAAGGTCTCACTCATATAGTTATAATGGACGAATGGAAAACCACCAAAAAGCAATCTGCCCCTCTAACTTCTTCAAAGATGGGGGCATAATAAAGGCTTCAAATTTCATGTAAATCATCTTATCTTAGGGACTATTCAAAACAAGCCCTATTTTCTGGATCAAAAATAAGAAAAATAACAATCACCAGTCGATTTTCTCTTCAGCATACTAAAAGCTAATATGAAAGACCCTACCTCTTCCTCTGTAGTCTTATATGGGTCATGTACTTCTGATTGTTTCTCTACAGTCTCCCATTCTGCATCAGCTAGGAACCTACATTTGTAAAGAACATATTAACCCTTAAAGCATCAAGCAAAATTTGAAGCAGATGACATTCTAAAATTTCTATTTTTTTTTTTTTTTTTTTTTTTTTCATTTATCAGAGAAAATATTTCTTGACATTTCATATGAATCATCTGCTTGGATGATTCACATGAAATGTCAAGTCTTGTTTTCCCTGTGATAGGCACTGTAAGGGTTCAGGAGGAGTATTCATTAATAAATACTAGTTGTAGTTTATCTGGAGAAATTAAACTATGTAATTTAAGTGACAAAAGAAGCACAAAATTGTGTTGTTTAATTTCTCCATGAAAACTGTAACTTACACCTCACCAAGACTTGTTTTCTCTGAAAAAACAACACAAAAAAAAAAAAACAAAAAAAAAAAAACACAAAAACTGTCATCTGCTGCGGTTGCGATTGATGCTTTAAGGGTTAATGAGAAGTATTCATTGATAAATATTAGTTATAGTTTATCTGGAGAAATTAAACCATATAATGTAAATGACTAAAAGAAAACTCAAAATTCCATTATTTGATTTCTCCAAGAAAACCGTAACTTACAGCTCAGCAGACTTATTCAATCAATAAGCTACCAATATTAACCAAAAAATCTGATCAGGACTACACTTTTTGCCATTTATTGTTAGCCAGCACAGTTTGGACACATTATAATCACCATCATCTGGACATGTTCAATATTAAGGTTAAGTTCAATAAGAGTGAATACACTGAGTAGATTTTCTGCCATTTTTGACAAGGAAGACAAATTTTGTGACTTCCTGTTTCTTGTACATTATATCCAATATGAAAAAAAAAAAAGTCTACTTTAAAGGGAAAGAATTTGCTCCCATGGGGAGCAAATTCTTTCCCTTTAAAGTAGGCCCTGTTAAAAAGAGATGGAAAAAACATTGACATTTACCTCTGCTGAAAGTTTTGGATTCCTTTTGATGTGTCCAAATATTTATGATAATGACAGCACTGTCTCTAAGAGTAACTGATACTTTCAGGTGAGGCAACTCTATTAAAATGTTTTTGCCTCCCTTCTGGAAAGAGGTTAACTTAAAAGAAACAATTTACTCCCCTTGCCAAGAAGTCTCTCCTTTTAGGGTAGAATCCTTTTCAGAAGGAAAACAGTATGCAGAAAAAGCAAACAGGAAGTAACAAAAATTGTCTCCCTTGTAAAAATGGTAGTTAATCTACCAAGTGTATCTGATCCCCTTAAAGCATCTTCTTGATTGATTGAGTTGAGGTTTTATGGCCCAGTCAACCCATTAGGGTCATGTCAGGCCAAGGGCTCACTTGCCTCTGCTGACATGTCAAGGTTTCATGAGGCTGGCTACTTTTTCAGATCTCACAGGCTCTAAGGATCTACTACAGATAAACAGATAGAAAGAGGGTGATTAGGGATTACTATACATCTAAGGCATCCAAAAAGTATTGATATTTTGTTTATTTTGCAATAAACATGAGGCATTCTAATGAGTAACATAAGTGTTTTTGTAGAGATGTAAGTAATTAATCAAATATTGCTATGCATACAGTAAACACACTAAATGTCTGAAGAATTTATTCCATACTATTTTGCCTAAATTTTGTTTGTATGCATTTGTTTCACAAAATACTTGGTGGAAGGGCAAACAGTGCAGACCCTGAAGGAGTCTGATCTGGGTCTGCACTGTTTGCATATTCCATTTTGTCAGAAAATTTGGCACACAAAATTTCAGGACAATTACGATACCCCTCTGATCTATATTTGTACTACCTGTCAGTTTTGAGCATATTTAACGTCTTCTCTCTCATTTCTTGAAGATGCCTCATGGAGCTGGCCATGGCCATACGCTTAGCTGGAGATAGCTCACTCATACCTGTAGAAAATTAAAATATTTATACATTACGAAAACATGCCTATTCAATTATATTGAAAATTTCACCATCAAAAACTGAAAGTTTTCAGATAAAAATTCTGATACCTTTCATACTTCTGCTCAAAACATAGATTGTAGGTACTCATTAGAACCGTCTTGGTGAGGTTGTTCTAACAAGTACCCACAATCTATTTTTTTGAACAGAAATAAGAAAAATAATGTATACCCCTGTAAACCCCAGTTTTACTACATAAAAAAGGGGTTTAAGGGGGTCAAAATTATATAGGTATGTTTTTGTGACTATGGCAGCCATTGTTCTTTATGTAATGCTAGCATGCTGCTCAACAGATATTTTTTCTTCTTGTGTGTTTCAGAAAAAAGGGTTTGACATATCATGAAAACTGTCTCCTTCAGTATTAAACTGGAGAAAATACTGACTGAATAGGTAATATGCTAATTAAGCTATATAGCCAAGTTAGGCAAAGGAAAGTAATGATATTATTAGCTAAATACTGATTATAACATAAACTAGTAGCAGTGCTTTCAGAGAAAACTGATGTCCCACAACCATAAATTTTGAGTTTTTCTACTGCTATGGCCTTGTCAGTTTTTGTTGTTATGTCCCAATTAAATATCCATGAAAATTTGGTAAGACTCAAGCCACTGGTTCACAAGATATTGTGCAGACAAGAAAGTGTGATGCTGACACCAACGCTGACGCCAACCCAATAGGATCCGCACCAAAATTAATATGTCCCCCTCCCTTCAGGTGAGGGGACATAAAAAGCTCTATAAATCTTGTGTTATATTTGTATTTTATGTATTTTTGTGATTAACAAGTACATTTATTTCACAGGGAGTGTGTTGAATCTTCAGTTTTTTACTAAAAGCGTATATATTTTGAAAAAAAACAAAAAAACTGACATTTCGGTGAATTGATACATCCAAAGTACCTCAGGTACCAACCTTTAACTCTTTGCATGCTGGGTAATTTTGCATGTTTTTTGTCATCTGTGGATTTTTTTTAATTAACTTTTTCAAAAAAATCTTTCAGGAATACCATCAGAGTGTCAAACAGTTTGGATCCAGAGGCCCGACATTTTGTTGGGCCTGACCTGGGTCCAAACTGTTTGCAAAGATTATCAGCAAATGACAAAAAGTCTTCACTATCGGAGAAAGAGTTAAAACCAACATACCTAGCATTTGAAGAAGTCCAAATATTGTTGTAGCATTAACTACAAGTGTCAAGAATACAACACCAGAGACGTGCATCAGTACCTGGAGAATAAACAAGAATTAGCATGAAATATGGCATCTGCGTAGCCTGATTCATTTTTTCTGGGCACTCTTTGGATAGCCAAGAATCCACTGTTGTTTACTAATTGACAGGGAAGACTCTGATCAGACTGTGTGTGATCTGCATTTTCTCTGGGCAAACCATATAGCTCACAATAAGAATGGTATCAAGATAAACATTTTTCTTCTTTCTCCATAAAAACTTACCCTGTTGGTACTTATTATTTTCATGGAGAAATAAAAAATACATCTACACTTTTTGGTTGAAAAAAGTACATTTTCTGGAGCTATGATATAAAATTTCACAGAGAAATAAGAAAAGTATGTGTATCATCATTATCAGATTACACATTTTTTTTTTATCACTTTGAACACTTGTTGGGCTTAAACATTTTAAAACAATAAGAAAACCAGGAAAAAATAGGCCCCACATGACAGCCTATAATAACTCACTTGGAGACCTTCCTAAGTGTAGCAAGTGACACACCATCTTTAAAAGATGTACCCATATACCAAATTAAGTTCAAATCACTTCAGTGGTTTGGGAGAAAATACCATTTAACTATTTTCGCAAGTTAAGTATATGGGACCTTTCCACTGCCCTTGCAACCAAATCAAAAGACAAACTGGCAAAAAATTTAGCTTTTTTTGAATTGCAACTATTCAAGCAACATATCTACCAAAATTAGGGTCAAATGATTTGAGGATGGTTGTTTAAAAATTTCCTACTTCAAAATTACCCATTGCCATGGGAACCAAATAAAATTGTTGATGGCCATGTCAAACATAAACTTGACAGACAATTACCCAATAATCATTACTGCCAAGTTTGGTGATGTGATTTAACCATTTTCCCACTGTAAGTCTATGGGACCTTTCTGTTGTCATGGCAACCAAACAAAAAGGCATACCAGCAAAATTTAGCTATTTTAAATTGCCCCTACCCAAGCAATATGTTTATCAAATAAGGGTCATACAGCTTAAGAGTTTTAGATACTATTGCCATGGCAACCAAACAAAATAACTCCTGGCAAAATATAAATTTGGTAAAAAATCACCCATTGATCATTACTGCCAAGTTCTGTTCAAATCGCTTGACTGGTTATATGGAGAAGATGCACTCTAACCATTTTCCCATTTTAAGTCTATGGGGGCTTTCAACTGCCATGGCAACCAAACCTAAAAGCAAACTGTCAAAATTTCAGCTCTTTTGAATTAATCTTTTACAAGGAACATTTGGTTGCCTTGGCACTCAAACAAAAAGGCAGACCAATATATTTTTTCATTTATTTTGAGTTTTCCCTATCCAAGCAACTTTTTACCAAATTAGGGTCAGACTGCTTCAGAGGCTTTGGAGGAGTTGTTATTTTAAAGCGTCAACAGACAGGCAGAAGACAGTCATAAAAAATGATCACTATAATTCATCTTGAGCATACTTTGGTGACTCCAGCATGATGACCTCTGATGCCACCAAAATTTCAGACTACTATTTTACATGTGTTGTTCAAATTGCTGCATTTGGTGGGAAGATGCCCTATTCATTTAAATAATTAACATCAATTTATACAACCACATAGGAAAAACATTAGAAGCCTTCATAACAGTGAAAAATCTCTAAAAATCAACCACAACAAATCATTTTTTTCTGTCACCTCAGAACCAGTACCAAATCTACCCAACTGTCTATGACCTGTCCCATTTCACCTACTCTAAAATTTTCACTATTCCTATTTTAATTTCTAATTCTAGAAATGTAATGACTTTATAACTTTATTTATAACAGCTAATATATACATTTTAAAATGCTGCAGAAAGCATTTCTAGTACTTTTAAGAAAAAAAAAATGATGCTGAAAGTTTTGTGCTATTCCTATTATAAATTTATGACTGCAGAATGTTAGATAGTTACATTCATTCTATACTCCTTTAAAGGCTATGGACATATTTTCAAGGCAAGCAACTCTTTCCAAATTGTTTTGTTCCCCTCTGAAAAGATGTCTGCTCTCAAAGGAAAGAATTTGCTCCCAAAAGGAGCAAATTCTGTCCTTTAGGGCAGACCCCCTTTTTGAAGGGATTTGGTAAGCAGGAATGCATAAGCAGGAATGCAAACAGGAAATCACAAAAGTTGCCTCCCATGAAAAAATACCAAGTACCGGTATATCCAATCCCTCAAAGACTGGTAACAGCATTATAAGAGCCACAATGTGAGAAATAGTACCTTCCTACATGCATCTTGTTAAGACTCAGACCAGCCTGTGAAGCCAAGCAGTCTCTGACCACAGTCTTTGCTGTCAGCCAGAATAAACCTTGGACCACTGACTGGATTATCCAAAGTGCCAAGCAAAGTCTATGATCAGTCTGCACTGATCTGAGTTTTTCACTAAAGTCTAATTCACCATTTTTATGGACATTCATTTCAGGGTCTTGTGCCAAACTTTGGCAGTTGTCAGTCACAAAGTCCTACTTATAATATTTTAATATATGAGCTAGCGCACAACAAAACCTGTGTGACCAGCAAAGACTCAGATCAGCCTGTACATCAACCCAGTTATGACAAGAGGTATCGTGTATCTCCCTTTGGACAGCCTGGAGATTATAGATGACACATGCAATCAGCAAAGACTCTGATCAGACTGCACATATGCGCAGGCTGGTCTCACAAGACTCATTGTAGGTTTTGTTGTGTGCTGGTTCATATACAATGTATTAATTTCTTTATACAGTTGACTCTCAATATCTCTACCTCGCTTATCTTGAATAACCGCTTATCTCGAAGTGATAATCAGCTCCCTGCTTAAACATGAAAATCTAACAACAGGTAACAAAATATTGTGGAAAAGAGGTGAAATTGCTCCTTGGGAGCAATTTCTCCTCTTCTCCACAATATTTTCAACCCTCAATTCTGCAAATTTGATATGTCAGGATATGGATATCTCAAAGTATTTCAGAGAGTCCCTTAGAATTCGAGATAACGAGAGTCGACTGTACTTTCTTTGCAACAGTCAGAAAGTCATCAAACCACATCTGAGTGGCATTTGTAGCATTGCAGTCACATTGGATGCCATTTTTTATTTTTAAATAATGTTATGGTAACCTAACACTATTGACATCACATGCAGACAGTGATGTATATAGTTATTACCATGGAGATTTGTTCGATGTATGGGTAGTTCAAGCCACTGGGGGTTAATCATGACTCCAGGCCAGGAAGCAAATGACAGTAATTTAGGGATTTTTCGACCTTCTAGACGATAATGGCATGTTGAGTGTACTCATTAGAATTGCCTCGATGAGGCAATTCTAATGAGTACACACAACATACAATTTCATGATAAAGTAAGAAAAAATCTTTAAATATTTGTTTTCTTGAACTATCGGAAAAAATTCTAAGGGACTCAAAAACAAGTTTAAACGAGCCATCGGTGTTTGAGCTATTGAGGTTCGACTGTAACAAAGCAAAAACATACAGAAAAAAAAATTACTATTGATTGTTGATACATCACCTAGTTTGTGCAAATTAACCCTGGTCCTGCTGGTCCCGGATGTGCCCAGCTTTTGGAAACAGTGTAGATCCAGATCAGCTGACTTCTTCAGATGCCAACTGATCTGGATCTGCACTGTTTGTCATTCAGTATGTGAATTTGTATTAACAAACTGGATCAAATAATCTGATTAGCTGACAATTAGAAGAGGGCATGGCATCTTAATTTATTCAGCATGGCAAGGGTTGATATTCTGAATCAGACTTAAGGTACACATATCGGAAGGACATTTTATCATGCTGAGGTTAATAAAAGTAAACCCAAAATTGTACACTGGCAAAATTTCTTATTTGTTTATTTTCAACTGAAACATATGTCATGAGTATTGACTGGAATAACCTTTCTTGGGGGATTCAAATGAGTACCCACAATTTTCATTTTTATGGAGAAAATATCAACCACTCTAAAGCTCTGGATTATCTGGGGCTATTGTAAAGCAAAGGTTACTAAGCATAAAAAAAAACAACAAATTCTTTTTCATACTGTCTTAAAAGCTCAGCAAAGACAAGATGGGAAAGACATCAAATGAGCCAGTGCACAACAAAACCTACAATAAGACTTGTGCGACCAGTGAAGACTCAGATCAGCCTGCACATCCATGCAGTCTGATCAGAGTACTCGCTGATGGCATGTGCCTTCTACAGCCTCCAGGCTATCCAAAAAGGGATAAAAGAGAACCTTTGCCATACTGGGTGGATGTACCCTCTAATCTAGGTCTTTGCTTGCCACACAGGTCTTATTGCAGGTTTTGTCGTGCGCTGGCTCAGATATGCAAAATGGCAGTGGACAAATGCTAAAAATAACCTGGAGTATCCTGGGACTCAGAAAAGGATCTGGCCCATGTACTGTATAGATTTTCAAGGATCCGGAACACAGTTCTATTGAAGAAGGGTATCCAGGGCCCATTTGTTCAAAGCATCGTTAGCTTAACGAGCTCGTTAGTGATCAAAATGTTAACTGTCCTAGAAAGTAAAATATCTAATTCACAGGTATTTTTGCTGAAAAATGTGAGTAGCTTTTGCAGATGCAAAAGCTACTCACATTTTTTCAGCAAAAATATTAGCGTATATGCCATATTTAATGATCAAAGTTTTAACGATACGTTAACTAACGACATCGTTAGTTTTGAACAACTGGGCCCTGAGAAACATTTTTTCTTACTTCTTCATGAACATGTAAATATAATCAACCCTTCAGTGGAGTTGCTTCTAGGAATTTTCAAAATGGGGCCAAATCCCACATCGCGTCTCTGAAAATTCACCAATTCATTTCCGATGAACAGAGAGTTTTTTGCTTTAAGAAAATTGCCAAATAATGAAAAGTCACAAAAACTGATTACACCAAAGATTTTGTGTTTCATTATACACTCACTTAGCATAAATCTATGCTAATTTTACCTTTCAAATAGCACAGAATATTTGTACCGCTACTAATAGCTATAATGATATAATCATCTTTGACTGCAAAGTAAGTTTGCAAATATAGCTTGTCCACCATTATTCTAATCTAGGATGACATAAGATATTCGCAGAACCATTCTCACGAGAGTTCAACAAGAATATGATGAAAAAGTTCTCAATACTATTCATCATCCAATCAACTGGCTTTCTTTTATCATAAATGGTCTGGAAAAGACAGAGTTTCATGGAAATGTAACGACTGACAAAGGCAGAAATCTGAAGTTTACAAACCAAAATACATATTGTATGAACCAAAATGCGCCCCATTTCAGCAGAAAGCATATTGTACTATGCATCGGGATGCAGATTTAGCGCCAAGGCCTAAAAAGTGTGAAAATCTCACAATCCTGCGCCCTAGAAGCAACTCTGCTTCAAGCATAAATCACAACTGCAGCAGATGGCATTTTTATTTTCTCTGAAACATAATATATTTTTTTTAGAATTTCTTCTACAACTTCGCTTGGTGCTAAAGGTTACCAGCTCTCATTACAAGTTAGTTGCAAAAAAAGCACCTTATCAATGGCTACAAAGTATGGTCTCAACATTTTTGGTGAAAACTGTAATAGCCCATGGTTTTCCTTAGCACATAAAAATGGTCATTTTGACCACATTTTTTTTATATGTGCATATAAAATATTAGGATCTCTATACATCTGTATCTGTAAGGGGACAAATGTTCACAAAATATTATTTTTTAAACATACTGGATGACTCAGATCAGACTGAATGAATATGCAGACTGATCAGAATCTTTGCATGACCCATTTCATCTGATGTGGGCCATAATGAGGAATAAGCAAAAATAACAAGAAAACATGTAAATAAGCACGGCTTATTGGATACCCTTGCCAGTGCAAGGTATGAAGCAGAAAGCTAAACATCAAGGTCAGATGGCTGGATGGATAATAAACAGACACACAAACAACTCGATAAAAGTATACCCACTCCCCCATCCCATCTACACACACACACAAACATAGACTGCAAGGGAGGGGAGTGGGTATGATAAGGATGGAAGGGAAAGGAAGTGAAGTATGTACAAATGACAATTTGTCAGGAGCAAAAACATTGTAAGCAGGATGTTAGCACAACAGTTGAAAAAAAAACTACTCTTTACTTATAATAGCTATATACTTACTAGATGTCCATATGATTTCTAAAGCAAAATATATTTTATGTCATTTATATTCCAGACTTAGTGTAGTATTTATATGGGCTGTGTCAAGCAAAAAAGTGCCTTTGAACATGTGCATTTTACATGTGCAGCATGCACATTCTGATCATCCTGCGCACATGCAAAATATCATACGAGCCTTTGCTCTCCATTCACATTTAGTACATTCAGTAGTATCCAATGGTTCTGTTCACAGAAGTGAAGGTCCTGATCAGACTGCCGATGTGCAGGCTGATCTGAGCCTTTGCTGTCTGCATATGCCAAAAGACACATTTTCGCATGGCACAGTCCATTTGGTAATACATGTAAATGTGTTTTTGCATGGCATGGCCCATATGATAATAAAAATGTATCTATTAAGGAGACTTGATACAATTGGTAGATTTTTCACCATTTTTACAAGGGAGATAACTTTTTGACTTCCTGGTTGTGTTCCTGTACATCAACCCCCTTCCTTAAAAGGGTCTACTCAAAAAGGAAAGAATTTGCTCCCGTCTACTGAAAAAGGAAAGAATTTGCTGCCAAGGGGGAGCAAATTCTTTCCTTTTGGATTAAACCTCTTTTCAGAAGGGAAAAATATCAATTTAGACAGAGTTATCTCTCCTGAAAGTGTATCTATTCCATCAGCCACATAAAATCAGTCTTTTATGTGGCTGATGGAATAAATCCCATTCAAATACATTGAAACTGTCCACAATTCTTAACCACCTAACTACCCATTTGTGTGTATGGATGGATAGATAGACAGACAGAACTAAAACAAATGTTGTGGTATCCATTAGAAGCACCTCAAAAATGCGCTTCTAATGGTACCCACAACATACATTTTTATGGAGAAATAAGAAAAATATCAATTCTTTTCGGCTGAAAAAAAATGTGCCTTAACTGGCGCTATGCGGATGCCAATGACTTGAAAGCTGTTCCACTTTCAGAACAGAACATATATACAAAATATTTCAAAGCATGTATACTAAATATCTGTACAGACATGCATGACCAAATACTACTGGATACAGATCAAACTGCTCTTAAAGTCAATTTGATCAGGTCTGCACTGTTTGCAAATCAATCACCACATTTTAGGCACATCATCGGATAGTTATGATCTTGTTTAATCCTTAGGATGAGTAGGCAATGTCACAGAAGCTCAGTATTTCTTGGCAATGTTTTGGAAGTTTGGTCACATGGTACTTGGTCAGCTGTAGTAATTGATCAATCAGAGATGGGTAGGACATGTAAGCCACCTAACACTTTTGTATGCTTGTACTTTGGGGTGGGAATTTATGATCAAGGCATGAGGGTATAATTCTGCATAAAGGGGGCTGGATACACATTCAGGGGAGGCAAATCTGTCAAAACTGATTTTGCCCCTTTTGAAAAGTGGTCAACTCTATAAGGAAAGAATCTGTTCCCTTTGAAAAGTATCTACTCTTAAAAGGAAAGAATTTGCTGCTCTAGGGACAATTTCTTTCCTTTTTGAGCAGACCCTTTTCAGAAGGGGCTTGGTGTGCAAGAAAGGAAGTCACAAAAGTTGCCTTCCTTGCAGAAAAAATTTGGGGAAATTCTACCAATTGTATCCAGTCCCTTTAAGATTGCCTCTGAAAAAAACTAGAGCTGTCAGAAGATCTGACTATAGCCTCCTACAATCCCATCTACATAGCAGATGAGTCACATGAAATACCAAGTCTTATTTCCTCTGAAAAATAATATGAAAGAAATCTGAAAATTATCTGCTACAATTTTGTTTAATGTTCTTAATATCTGGACAGTAAACCTTAATGTCAAAGAAAAAAAAAAACACAAATAATTTTAAGGACAGTAATTAATTAATTTTGTAAAACAAAAAAAAAAGGCTCCAGATATGAGAAGTATTTCAACTACTATCTTTTTTTTTTTTTTTATTTTTTCACCAAAACATATACTGTGGACCCTTGTTACAACAACTGCACTTGTTACCAAAGATGTTACCATTAAATGAATTTGCTGTTGTAAGGAATCCTTCATGATGAGAAAAGAAAGGTCTTGTTTTATTCTTATTTCCTCATAGAACATATATCTTGGATATTTGTTAGAATTGCCTCAGTGAGGTGAGTCTAAAAAATATCCAAAACACATGTTTCTTGGAGTATTAAATACAATATTCTTGCATAATTTCTAATTTAATGTCACCTCTTGAGTAATGGTTTTGTGCCCAAATTTTTTCTTTGTACCAAGTGTCAGTATAAAAAGGGTTGACTGTATTGTTGGCACTCATTAGAGTAGAATCCACCATCACTAATCAGTAACAACAGCATATGTATTGGTGAAAAAATCCGAACTTTTACCGTCATTTAGATTAGATCATCTAAAACTACTTAAATGCTAAACCTGCTGGGTAAAATTTACAGCACATGACATATTGAAATATTTTTCTAAATTTTCCTAGAAAATAGGATTTGACATGTCATGCAAATGGTCTCCTAAGGAGACCATTTGCAAGACATATAAAAGCCTATTTTCTGGAAAAAATAAGAAAAACATCATCAAAGTCATCTCTACATTAACTCGAAGAGCAGTAAAGGTTAATCATTTGGAATCCTGTTAACCCTTGTCCTGCTGAATAAATTAAGATGCCACGCCCACTCCTAATTTTCAGCCAATCAGATGACTTGATCTGGATTGTTGCAATAAATTCACATACTGAATGGCAAACAGTGTAGATCAAGATCAGTTGGCTTCTTCAGAAGCCAACTGATCTGGATCTACACTGTTTGCAAAGGCAGGGTATATCCGGGTTCAGCAGGACAAGGATTAAATAAAAGCTGTAAACAGTACTTAGAGAGAATATTGAGCCTTACCCTAACACCAACAGTTTCTTGATCAATCCTGTCATGATGAGCCACTTGCAGGGCCAGCATCAGGCCAACCGCCCCTCGTAAACCTCCCCATGTCATAACTATACCATCTTTCCAGGTCAAACCATAACCAGTGTGACGTAGAACAGGACCAAACAATGCTATCACCATGCCTCTAGAATTGTAAAATGATGCTAAATCTACATAAACATCATAAAATTGGGCTATCAGCAAAGGAAGAATACTTTAACCCTTCTCTTGCTGAACATAACATGCCCTGTCTTAGCAAACAATGTAGATCCAGATCAGTTGGCTTCCAAAGAAGCCAACTGATCTGGATCTGCACTGCTTGTTATTAAATATGTGAATTTCTATCAAAAACCCAGATCAAGTAATCTGATTGGCTGGAATTTTGTAAATAGGTAGTTGCCTTCCAAACACAGTAAAACTTCAATGGCTCAAACACAGATGGGTCATGTACTGTGACTGGTTTGAACTTGTTTATGAGTCCTTAGGAAATTTTTCCTATAGCTCAAGAAAACAAATATTTAGGTATACTTAGGGAATTTTCTTATTTTATATAACATTGTTGTGTGTACTTATTAGAATTGCCTTATCATCAGTACACACAACATAACCATTATTTTACAGAAGATTTAAAAGCCAGGGCCCAGTTGTTCAAAGCTAACGACATCGTTAGTTAACGATTCGTTAAAATTTACATCGAGTGATACGCAAATATGCTGAAATTTTTTGCTGAAAAAATGTGAGTAGCTTTTGCAATGCAAAAGCTACTCACATTTTTTCAGCAAAAAATGTCCGAATATTGTATATTGAATCCACTAAAACAGTTAACGAAATGACCCTTAACGAGCTCGTTAAGCTAACGACACATCGAACAACTGGGCCCAGCCCTAAATTATCCCCATTTACCTCCTGACCTGGCATTATAATTAACCTTCAGTGGCTCAAATTATCCATGTCTACAAGAAATTTCCAAGCTCCCAAAGATATTCGAGCCATTGAAGATTGACTGCATTTGAAAACCCTTTCGAAACTGGAGGCTACTTTTAACTTTTACCATTCTCTGGGCTAATTCAGCAGACGACAAATTTTGATATTATTCTTATTTAATCCAGAAATCAGATTTGACATTTCATGAAAATTGTCTCCATTGGAGACAACTTGCATGAAACATCAACAACTGGTTTTTGGGAGAAATAAAGAAAATATTTAAAGATGCTGTCTACTGAAACTGTATTTTACCCAGAGCGCTAAGTGTTAAAGTAAAGAAATCATGTGGAAATGAGACATGACAGTGTTATATCGAAAGTAGCGTGTTATAATCAAGTGAGTCACAATGTCAGAAAACGTACCTTCAGACATGTGTGCCCAACAAAGATTCAGTTCAGCCTGTGTGTTTGCAGACTGATCCGAATTTTCAATGGGCACATTTTCGAAAGCCAAGAATGCAAAGTTTCTTCATGCAGACAATGTAGACTTTGATCAGACTTCACGGAAGATATGTTCTGATGGTACATTTTGTAACACTGTGGCACAGTTTATGTGATTCTAGTATACATACCTAAAGGGCAAGATACCACTTTCCTGATTGCTGAGAAGATCTTTTGTTTGTTTGAGTTGAGGTTTAATGTCACTGCAAACAATCTTTCAGTAATATTATGATAGTGCCTGAGCATGACATTGGCAACTGATGCCCTTTTACAGTGCAATCTCACTATGGTACCCAACCACACTGACATGTTTCTACCACCAGTTACATTATGACACTGAAGGGACCTGTCCTAGCTTTTATTTCTACTACTCCCTGCCAAGCAAAATAGTTCATAGGTCTAGATAAGAGCGGGTATCAGGTACGAGGGATGTTCGAAATGAATTGCTTATTTCTATCTGGAGACTTCAAATTTCAAGTGAGCCCAAAAGTACTCATTTCATGACCTCGAAGTACTCCCCGTGGCTAGAAATGCAAAGTTTCAGCCGATGTATCCACTTCTTGAAGGCGTCACGGTACGCTGATTTGGGCACAGTAATAAGGTAGTGATGAATGGCAGATCCAAGTGCCTGTCGGGACTGGTATTTCCGCCCAGCAAGGAATGCTTTCAATTTCGGAAACAAAAAGAAATCACATGGGGCAAGGTCTGGGGAATACGGGGGGTGAGGCAAAACAGTTACTTTTTCTTTCTTCAAAAACGCCGTAACTATTGCGGAGGTATGAGCTGGGGCATTGTCATGTAGAAGACGGACATGTTTAAAACCAGTAGAAGGGCGTCGTTTCTGATAATACTTTTTCAGTTTCTTCAGTACTACGTCTTTGTAGTACTTTCCGGTGATGCTTTTGCCCTTTTTCACTGGCACTTTTATTGCGACTCCTTCACCAGAGAAGAAGATTGCATACAAAACCTTCTTTGTACTCAAAGAACGTTTAGCAGTTATTGGGCGTTTGCTGTGTTTGGTGGCCCAGATCTTATTGCTAACCTTTCTGACGGGCTCAAAATAATGGACCCAGGTTTCATCACCTGTGACGACATTGGCAAACTGCTTTTTGTCATATTTTGGAAACATTTGAAGCAGCTTTTTGGCCACTTTAAACCAGTTGCCTCTTTTGCTCGTCAGTCAACAGATGTGGCACCCATCTAGCAGAAATCTTTCTGACTTTCAAATGCTTCTTCAAAATAAGGTGAACCGTTGATAGTGATATGTCTACCTTTCGTGCAATATCAGGAACTGTAAATCTGGCATCTCCTTCAATGATTTCCTTTATTTTGGAAACGATTTCTTTACGAGATGCAGATTTTGGCCTACCTGATTTCGGTGCATTTTTGATGGACTCTACACCAGACTCAAATTTCTTTTTCCACTGCCGAACTGTGTCATAAGACACACAAGAAGGTCCAAAAGCAGTAGAAATTTCAGTCATCAGCTTTTTCAAAGAACAACCAAGTTTTGAGCGAGCTTTGATGTAAGCCCGTATTTCATCTTTTTTGTTGACGCTTCTACCAACCATTTTTACTGTAGTGGTCAATGACTGCGTGTATTCAAATGGCAAATTTTATGTCTTACACTTAGTCTAACATGTACATTTATACACCATTGTGTAGATATTGAATAGCCCTATACAGGTATGTATTGGTTTTTATCGTGCCCCACGTGGATATAGAGCTAGAGGACAATAAGCAATTCATTTCGAACATCCCTTGTAAATATTTGTTCTTATTTTTCCACAAACGCATATGTTGTGGGTACTCATTAGAAGCGCCTCACCAAGGCGCTTCTAATGAGTACCCACAACATATGTTTTAATGGAAAAATAAGACAAATATCAATACTTTTGGATTGAAAAAAAGCATCTTATCAAGAGCTAGGGCAGTTAATACCAATTTTAGAAAGTCTTTGATATGACTGGCTGGAGATCCAACCCACATCTTCCAGGTCTGAAGGCAGATACTCTACCAAAGTTCCACTTGGACCAGTCTATAGACCTTGTCAAACTGATGTGGTGATATCACTTTTTCAAGAAGATTAAAACAATGTGATATCATCCAAAATTAGATAAGTGACAGCTCAACCTGAAAGTATCAAAATAGTACCCTATTCTTTTACCTTATAACAAAACATCCAAAATACAGAGAAAACATATAGAACCAGTCTATTCCATGGATCTCAAATATTGCCCTCTCTGATATCACAATTCCAACAATGATGAAGATGAGTGTGTTGGCAAGATAGGCTAGGGTCTCCCAAAACCTAGAAAAGAAATGAGAAAGTATTCTACATAGTTCCCTATAGGCATTTTTTTTTTTAAAACAAAAAAGTTTTTGAATTTTTGTTATATCTCCATGAAAACATGTTGTGGGTACTCATTAGAAGTGCCTCAATGAGGCACTTCTAATGAGTAACCACAACATAGGTTTTCTTGGAGAGATACTAAAACTATTAACCCTTGTCTTGCTGAGCCTGGATATGTCCTGCCTTTGCAAACAGTGTAGATCCAGATCAGTTGGCTTCTAAGAAGCCAACTGATCTGGAGCTGCACTGTTTGCCATTAAGTATGTGAATTTATATCGACAATCAGGATCAAGAAATCTGATTGGCTTAAAATTAGAAATGGGTGTGGCATCTTAATTTATTCAGCAGGACAAGGGTTAACATGGTTGTTTCCTTATCTGGAGCTATGATTCTGACAATATTTTTGCTGCAAACAAAACAAAACAAAACAATGCAAAACAGACCAACCAGCAAAGCCACCAGGTCTGATAAGCACCTCTGTTACACTGTCCGGATCATGTTTGCAAAGGTATTTGTATCGGTCTGCAGGAAGAAAGGGTTAACATCCATTTTCAATGACTGTCAGTCGTGTAAAGATTAATGGTTTCCCTGAATTTGTATTGCTTCATTATCAGATTTCTTAGAAAGTTTTAATCATTTCATGGCAATAGTTCAGCATATGACATTTTCTATTACAGTCTGTTGTGACAGTTTTCTTTTTCTCTTTTTGTAATTAAATTATAAAATTAAGCTTTAAAATAACTGTTTTTCAGTTTCTTGTGAGGGTTGTTTCATAAATAGTAAGAATTGGTTTGTAACTTTTTTTTTTTTTTTTTTTTTTTTGTTTTAGCCTTACAACCTATTGGACAGACAAGCACTTGCAATAATGGATGAGTCCAAATTCAGAGATGGAAAAAGTCCATTTCAGAACCTCAGGGGTGAAAGGGTAATGACAATGACCCTTATCCTACTGCATTTTCTTCTGATCTGAGTCTTTAGAAGGGGTACCCTTACCTGAGCACCTGTTATTATCCAAAGTTTTCATCAATTTAATTCAGACTTGCATGCATGGTGTACAAATAGGAAAACTTTCCAATTAGCAGAACTGCCTTCATCACAGGCTCTCCACTTGGTGACAGTCATGTTTCAAACCAGTGTTTTCTGTAGATAAGAGATTTGTGCAACATGTGGACATCACAGAAAGGATTTTATAATTTGTGTTGATTTACTTAGCACATTCAAGCACATTCATCCCAGAAGGGAGCAAATTTTTTCCTTTAAGAGTAGCCCCCACAAGGGAGAATTTTTCTAGACTTTTCCTGTGTATACATAAAAATAATTCCATTTTGGCCATTTTGGCCTAAATTTCGCTTTTCATGCAGTTGTTTCTTAAAATACTTAGTGGAATGGCAAACAGCGTAGACCCTGATCAGACTGCTCCTTCAGGAGCAGTCTGATCTGGGTCTGCACTGTTTGTACATTCCATTTCGTCAGCAACTTTGGTGTACAAACTTTTATGACATTCACCATACTTTTACACTTAAAGATATGAGCCCCTCCAAACATAGAGTAACTTTATGACCTATTGGACCAGCATTGATTCAAATCATTTGATTTGTATGACTTGGAGTTTTACAGCCCAGTCAACATTGTTAAGGTCATGTCGAGCGAGCCAGTCTATCTATTCACACTTTTCCTGGGCAGGTTTAGTCCTCTAAGCAATTAACTAATACTTGTGCACAAACTTTTTCCAGTAACTAACAACTGCCCTTTTTTGAACAAGAGGCTAGGGGAAAATGACCGTCGAAAAGTTTTCATGATCAATCTTCACGAAAGTTATGTGGCCGAGGTGCGATTCAAACTTGTGCCCCCTGAATCTGCGCATTCCTGACTATGCCACAGAGTCTGGCTAGATTCAGATCAGCCTCCCCTCCTGTGCAGCCTGATCAGAGCCTACATTTTAACTAACAGACTGTATGGACCATAAATATCAGTTTACCCTGATCAAACTGCACAAGTCACACATTATGATGTGGTTACCTGTGTAGAAAATGTTCCACCTCTGGACTGATCATGGTCCTCTCAGAGCTCATTACAACCCCAAGAACTACTACCGCAAGTACACCAGACATATTGAAAAATACTTCAACTGAAACATAAAACCAAATACTGTATTTACCCTAAGTATAGTAAAATTATGCTAATAAGACCACTCAAAATTAACCCTTAAACTGCCGGTCATAACAATTGTCGTCTGCTTTGTCATCTGCTTGTGATTTTAAAAGTCATTTTTGCAAACAGAGTGGACCTCGATCAGACTGCTCCTCTGAGAGCAGTCTGATCTGTATCCACACTGTTTGCCTGTATGCAAAAATAGATTTGAAAAGTTTGCAAGAATATTCAGCAGACGACAAAAACAGATGACATTTTCATACGCAGGTTTTCTTGGCATTTTAAGGGTTAAGACCACTCCACTATTAACTCTTGTCCTGCTGAACCCGGAAATATCCTGCCTTTGCAAACAGTGTAGATCCAGATCAGTTGGCATCTTCAGAAGCCAACTGATCTGGATCTGCACTGTTAGCCATTCGTTATGTGAATTTATATCAACAATCTGGATTAAGTAATCTGATTGGCTGACAATTAGAAATGGGCATGGCATCTTAATTTATTCAGCAGGACAAGGGTTAATTAAGAGCAGCTTTTGCCAGTCCCAAATACATGTAATTTCTGTTTTATTATTCTATACTCAATATTAAGACCACTAAACCTACAAGACCACTTTTAGGCAGTCCGAAAGGTGGTCTTCACCTTGTCCTGCTGAATATATTAAGATGCCATGCCCACTACTAATTTTCAGCCAGTCAGATCACTTGATCTGGATTGTCGCTATAAATTCAAATACTTAATGACAAACAGTACAGATCCAGATCAGTTGGCTTCTTCAGAAGCCAACTGATCTGGATCTACACTGTGTGCAAAGGCAGGGTATACCCAGGTTCAGCAGGACAAGGTTAAGACCACTTTTTGGCAGTCTGAAAGATGGTCTTACTAAGGGAATTTTAACCCTTGTCCTGCTAAATAAATTAGGATGTCACGCCCACGTCAAATTTTCAGCCAATCAGATCACTTGATCCAGACTTTTAATATAAAGTCACATACTTAATGGCAAACAGTGCAGATCCAGATCAGTTGGCTTCTTCAGAAGCCAACTGATCTGGATCTACACTGTGTGCAAAGGCAGGGTATATCCGGGTTCAGCAGGACAAGGGTTAATGTATTTGGACATCTAAACCCTAAAAGCGTGAAGCAAACTGCAGCAGACAACATTCTGTTGTTTTTTTTTCTGTGAAATGACTTGTCATTTTGTGTGAATTGTCTGCTAGGCAGGCAATCCACATGAACTGGCAAGCCTTATTTTAATACAATACCAAGAACTACTACTGAAACCCACCATTGATTGTTGAAAAAGACTTTAAATGAAACACAAGACAAAATACTTTATTTATCATAATTATTTCGACATCTTAACCCTTAACTCATTGTAGACTGAATGAACGGCCCCACACTATATATTGGAAGATTATAATTTCCATTTTAGGTATGTCAGAATATATGATTTAGATACTCCTAGATAAAAATGACTGAATATTTGCAGATAATGGAGCCCCTTGATCAGATACCACATTCTGCGGCATATGATTTGGGCCTGCACTGTTTGCCAATTACCCTTTTAGGGGTCTCAAGACTACAATGGGTTAAAGCACTCAGCAGAATTGTAGAAGATGGCATCCTATTTTTTTATTATTATTATTATTTTTCTGAGAAAAAAAGGCTTGACATTTCACATGAACTTGTTTGCCTAGTACCCTTAGTAGTGGCACAGACAGGCCTGTACAAACAATATAGAACCAAAGAGTGTGACATTTTATCAGGGCCAATTCTGTTTGTCACTCACCCATGAGTTTTTAGATACATCAACAGATAGTAAAAGATACTTGTTCAAATAAAAGTATAGTAAGGCCTTAAAGTGCCTAAAAAAAGGAGGCTACTCTTAAAGAAAAGAATTTGCTCCTAAGAGTTTAAATTCTTTCCTTTAAGAGAGCCCCAATTCAATTTGAGATAACCATGTATTTGAAAGCAGTCTTTTCTTTGAAAAAGAAGGCCAAACCTCTCTCTCTCTCTCTCTCTCTCTCTCTCTCTCTCTCTCTCTCTCTCTCTCTCTCTCTCTCTCTCTCTCTCTCTCTCTCTCTCTCTCTCTCTCTCTCTCTCTCTCTCTGTTAATACTGTATTGGTTTTGCATGTTTATGGTGAACTAAGTGCAAATAAAATACACCATTTAACTTAAAACAAACAGATGGCATTTTTTTTTATTTTTCAGAGAAAATAATCCTTGACATTTCATGTGAATGCCAAGACATGTTAACCCTGAAAAATCAAAATCACAAATAAAATTGTCATGTGCTGCAGTTGTGAATGGCACTTTAATGTTAATTTCTTTTATCTCAATAAATTCATGTACATGTATAATCTATAGCTGCAAATGCACATCTACACTGCAGATAGCCCAGTGTATTTTAAAAGAATGATTCTAAGCTTTCTATTTTGAATGAACACATGCTACCATAATTCTTATCTTAAACATATATTAATAGTACAAGAATGGTTCTCGGTTTTCTGTTTTGAAAGAACATATGCTACTTTAATTCTTATCAGAATGCTTCTATTTAGTATGTTTCTTTCAGGACATACAATAGAGTAGAACAGTTGGTATGTATTGAATAATGTCTGAAGCTACAGTAAACAAATCATTAAATTAGTAGATTACAACTGTAATATTTTCTCATTTTTACAAGAAAATAAGACCAGACATTTCACATGAATCAGATGATTCATGTGAAATGCCAAGTCCTAGTTTCTCAAAATTATATGAAAAAGTACATAAATATTTTATATGCTAATATCTAAATTTGGCATTTTAAGGGTTAGGTAACATTTGCAAATACGGGACAATAAAATAAAAGATATTACATCATATATACTATATACTTCTGAAACAAACAGATTTACCCAAAATATGTGTTTGCTTGGTAATCATATTACTACAAATTTTTACTCTATTATCACGAAAACATGCATGTACAATTTTGACCCCTTTAAACCCCACTTTTATACAGTAAAACTGGGGTTTACAGGGTTATACATTATTTTTCTTATTTTTGCTCGAAAACACAGATTGTGGGTACTCATTAGAACTGCCTCACAAGGCAGTTCTAACAAGTACCCACAATCTATGTTTTGAGCGGAGATATGAAAAAGAGTTTTTTTATCTGAAAATTTTCAGTTTTGGGAAGTGAATTTTTCGATATATTTGAATAGGCATGTTTTCGTAATGGTTTCTATCCATAAATACCAGATTGATCCATTTCTGAACATTACCTCAGAAATTACCTCATGTGGGTGAACACAAAATAGAAGATTTTTACACAATTTAAGGCAACAAAAGTAGTAAGTCTGTGGATGGCTCTAGCTAGATTTAAGAAAAATTTACAAAAAAGACCATCATCATCACGACATGCCTGTACAATATTGACCCCCTTTAACCCCACTCTTATATAGTAAAACTGGGGTTTACAGGGTATACATTATTTTTCGTATTTCTGCTCAAAAACATAGATTGTGGGTACTGGTTAGAACCCACAATCAGGCAGTTCTAACGAGTACCCACAATCTATGTTTTGAGCAGAAATATAAAAAATATCAGAATTTTTATCTAAAGCCATTCAGTTTTTGGTGGTCAAATTTTCAATATATTTGAATAGCGTGTTTTCTGTAATGATGAAATTTCAAAAGAAAAAATCTTAATGCGTTGCTTGACAGTCAGCTGCCATGATGACTAAAATGGTTAAACAAACTTAAACTTTTTGTTGGGGTAATGAGTATATTAACTTTCAACTTTAAACTGCTGCTGTAAGTAAAACCAAGATTTTATAGCTGATCTTTAATGAACATCCCTCATTTTGAAATAAGATCCATACATCAATATTTCTCTTGTTTATTGAAATTTAAAGATATTAGCTGTCTCAAATACTGATTGTGCACAACAGACATGCAGACAGTGAAAGTGCAGTTGCATTCTAATTAGGACATTCACTGTACTATCGCAAATATTTGGGCAGCCATGGCTGAGAAATTGATGGATACACTGATCCAACTGCTCAATTTCTATACAGCCAACACTTTTAGAGAGAGAGAGAGAGAGAGAGAGATCAAATGGACCTCTGTAAGTTTTACAATAAGTATGGTAATGAGTTAAGGTGTGTCAATATTTAGGGTAGCTAACTTACTGAATATATCAAGGAACTAGATCCATTTGGCAGACTTATTTACCATTTTTACAGGGCAGACCACTTTTGCAACTTCCTGTTTGTTTTCCTGTGCACCAAGCCCCTTCTGACAAGGTGTCAACTCTAAACGGATAGAATTTCCTCTGCTTGGGAGCAAATTTCCTTAGAGCAGACCCCTTTTCAGAAGGGAGGTAAAACAATTTTGACCGAGTTGCCACCCCTGAAAGTGTATCAATTCCCCTTAACCCTAGTCCTGCTGAACCAGGGTATACTCTGGCTTTTCAAACAGTGAAGATCCAGATCAGTTGGCTTCTGAAGAAGCCAACTGATCTGGCTCTGCACTGTTTGTCATTAAATATGTGAATTTGTATCCACAACCTGGATCAAGTAATCTGATTGGCTGAAAATTAGAAATGGGCGGGGTATCTTAATTTATTCAGCATGGCAAGGGTTAAATATTGGGAACACCATAATATCTTACCATACTTCTCCTAACATTTAAACAGGTACATTGAACTACCTGCTGTGTCTCCAAAAACTTCCAGGAATAATGACAGTGTAGACTTTGATCACACAGCCCTAGATAAGCCACTTCTTTCAACCAAAAGTTGTTGATATTTTTTTTAATTTCTCCACAAAAACATATATTATGGGTACTCATTAGAAGTGCCTCAATGAGGCATTTCTAATGAGTACCCACAATATATGTTTGCATTGATAAATAAGAAAAATATTTTCCTGATACCCTGTCTTATCTACAGCTATGTGACAGATAAGACAACACATTCCGCAGCATCTGATCTGTGTCTGCACTGTTTAAAGTTTATCTGTCCCAATACATAAAGTTATTACGGTATCAGGTGGTACTTCTATTGCAATTCCTCCCAATTTTTCATTCTCTTTTTGATGAAATGCTGTTTTATGTTGCATTTCAAGTTATTAAACCTTATTCAGTGGGATGGGAGGGCCGTGTTCAATGACTGTTTGTCTGTTTGTTTGAGTTAATGGCCCAGTCAACAATGTTAGGGTCACAATGAGCTGTTCAATGATTGTTGAATTTCTTGAGTGTAGCTTATTTGGTATCTGACTGGAATGAAATTTGGACTGTTTGTAGAGCATATAAAATAAACATGTTTCTGAAATTCAGATGTGGTCAGTGGAATAGCAAGTGAGTTTCAGACCACTAAAATTTTGGGAAATAAAACTATGTTTCTAGGCTTAATAGTGTACTGTAATGTAGTTTTTATTTTCTACTCCTTTGTTATCACCGAGTCTACTCTGGGAATTTGAAAATTAATATGAGGGTCACTGATGAGGCCTAGCTGGTACAAACTACCTAGTCTAGCCAAGAAAACTTTCACACTTTGGCTAATTTCATTTTTGCATGTTCTTTGCTCTCAAACATATCTCCAGTAAAGTGGAGTATCAAGTTAAATATTTTTCTTCTTTCTTCATGAAAACATATATTGTGGGTACTAATAAGAAGTGTCTCAGTGAGGTGCTTCTAATGAGCACCTACACTGCATTTTTGTAGAAAAATAAAAAAAAAACAAAAAAAAAACTATCTTTTCTCCATAATAACGTATGCTATGGGTTTTCATTAGAATTAAGTGTCTCGGTGAGGAACTTCTGGGCCCGGTTGTTCAAAGCGTCGTTAGCTTAACGAGCTCTTTAAGGGTCATTTCGTTTACTGTTTTAGCGGATTCAATATACAATATTCTGATATTTTTTGCTGAAAAAATGTGAGTAGCTTTTGCACTGCAAAAGCTACTCACATTTTTTCAGCAAAAAATTTCAGCATATTTGCGTATCACTCGATGTAAATTTTAATGAATCGTTAACTAACGACATCGTTAGTTTTGAACAACTGGGCCCTGATGAGTATGCTCAACAAATGTTTGTGTGGACAAATAAGAAATACATTGTATATCAAAAAATTTTTATAAAAAAACAACAAAACACCTTGTCTTGAGCTATGTCTTCAAAAAGCTATTTATGGTAAATGTTCTAAAATTTTATACACAAAAGTTTCTGATATAATGGCCTATGCAAACAGTGCAAACCCAGAACAGACTGCTCCCAATCAGGGTCTACACTGTTTTCCATTCTACCAAGTATTTTAAAAAAACAACCACATAAAAAAAAAAAATAGGCAAAAAAGGTATGGAATAACCCATTTTACATAAAAGGGTAATTGGCAAATAGTATAGACCCAGATCAGATGCCACAGAATGCAGCGTCTGGTCAGGGTCTCCACTGTTTGCAAATAGTTTAGCCATTTTCTACTAAGAATATCTAAATCACATAGCCTGTAAGCCTGACATACCTAACATTGAAATGTGACTCTTCCAATAAATAGAATGGGTGAGTTTATTCAAAAATAGGTTTCAGTGTTTGAAATTTTAGTACATTTACTATGTAGCCACACTGTGTTGAAAATTTTCATACGGATATAACTGGTGTTATAACTGGTGTGATCTACTGCTGCGCTAAACTATAACAAACTTTTAATAATTGATCTTTAAAATTATCCATTATACTGAAATTATACATAGCTCCAGTATTGATATTTTCTTATTTCTCCACAAACACATATGCTGCAGGTACTCATTAGAAGTGCCACAGTGAGGCACTTCTAATGAGTACCTACAATATATGTTTTCATAGAGAAATAAGAAAAATATTTACCCCGATACCCCCTCTTATCTGGAGCTACAGAAACATGACTCAGGTCTCAATAGTGCTCTTGCAATCTTACATATTGAAATATTAATAACAAAACCTGTCTCCATTCAGCACATGATGCATGACATGACAAAAAGGCCCTTATTAGATACTCTGGCTATCACTGAAGCCCCAGATCAGCCTGCACCACAGCTCCAGACAGAGTACTTATTCAACTGAAAAGTATTCATATCATTCTTATTTCTCCACGGAAACATATGTTGTGGGTACTCATTAGAAGCGCCCCAGCGAGGCGCTTCTAATGAGTACCCACAACATATGTTTTTGTGGTGAAATATGAAAAATATCTGCCTAGATAGTCCTCTTATCCATCTATGCTGCACACATGTGCTGTCTCATCAGGGCCTACATGGGTCCCTTCTAGAATGAACATCGGAGAATATATTGACAGAAAAAGCCATGATCAGACTGCACAGGTGTGCCCACTGATCACGGTCCTTGCTGTTTACTGCTCGGATATGGCATAAGGGGTCTTTCATGCTGTACTGTGATCCTATTGTATCACGCATGCTCTAGTTATGTAAGGAGTTCAGGTGTCTCAATGATTGATTGAGTTGGATATTATGGCCCAGTCAACACTATTATGGCCATGTCAAGCCCATCATTTAACCTCCTCACATTTTTCCTGGGCAGGCTTAACCCTCTATACAGTTAACCAGTACTTGTGTACATACTTTCAGAACCCTTCTTGAATCAGCAGAAATGGGAGAATGACCACAGTAATGATTTCATCGTAAATCTCCACAAAAGAAACTTGCAGATCCGCAGTCAGATGTGCCCACCAACTGTGCTATTGAGCTTGGCAGGTAGTAATGTAAGGGTTTATGGTGTCCAAATACTTATGATGATGATAATTTTGTGCTTTACATCCCATTGTTAATTTTTAAGTCATACTGAGACAATGGAAGGGTGATAATTAAAGGCTCTGTGCAATAAAGCAACTATAGAGTCATAAGCTGAATTCTGCGTACGGTGAGATTTGAACCAGGATCCATGTGATCAGAAGTCAGACGCACTAACCAGTCAGCCATAAGGACCTTTCTGAATACTTATGATATACATGGTAATATTTAAATTCATCCGATTAAGAGGTCAGAAGCAAACTCTTGTAACAGCTTGACTGCATATCAATGACATATTATAAGCCTATGTAAGCCCATCTTATACAAGTTACCATTGAGTTTATTTTATTCTTTCTCTTTTATACTCCATAAACTGCTTCCAGTCTGTGCCTCCTGAACAATACCAGTTGAATAATCAATGCAGCTGTTACATTCTGCGTAATCAGTTACTTTTGCTGTTGTAAAGTTTTGGTTATTGCAGCACTGGGATATATAAACTGTAAATTTTGATATTAAGAACTGCAGGTGAATTACCTAATCTAACCTGTGTATAGCGGTAACAGAAGTAACCAGTTTTGCAAAGGGAGGCCATTTGACAAATTGGTTACTTCCCTTTATATCATTATAGCTTCCCATTTGCAAAATTGGTTATTTCACTTTCATAATGGCCTTCCTCTGCAAATTTGATTACTGTCCTTTCATAATGGCTTCCCTTTGCAAAATTCGTAACTTCCCTTTCATAATGACCTCCCTTTGCAAAACTAGTTACTTCCCTTTCATAATGACCTTACTCTGCAAAATGGTTACTTCCCTTTTATAGGGACAACCTTTTGCAAAACTTAAATTTGGTACCAAGGCCAAGTTTGAACTAGCAACCCCTGGATGTGCTTTTGTGGAGAATAATTTATAAATCATAATATAAGACAGTGGGCCTCAGTGGCTCGGATGTGTGTCCAACTGATAATCAGGAGGCTGCGAGTTTGACCTCCACCAGGTCGGCAACATTCTTTTGTAGAGATTTCATCATATATTTTCTACGTTCATTCTCTCCCTTCCGCTGATTCAAGAAGGGCACATGTCAGAATCTGGGTAAAGAATATTCACAATCCTGGTTAACCACTTAGAGGACTAAGCCTGTCCAGTAAAAGTGAGGTTAAGTAAACTTACAGCCCTTGACATGATCCCATTGGGTTACCTGGGCAAAAATAATATGACAGAGAACTTGCTAAGAAGATTTGGTGATAATTCATCATCATCAGTATCAGATTTTTTATTAACATGCAGGTACAGGGGCAACATCCACATCAGTGGGATAATTTTTCTAATTTCTCCATAAAAAACATGTTGTGGTACTCATTAGAAGCACCTTGTCGAGGCGCTTGTAATGAGTATAGTCAATGTATGTTTTTTTTGGAGAACTGGAGAAAATTGCCCCATAATAATCACCAAATACAGTCAAACCTGTCTTAAGCAGCCACCTGTGGGAAGCTTAAAATGTGGCTGCTGAAGGCAGGTGGCTGCTAAATACAGTTCAAATATATAAGTCTATGAATTTTGGGGCAACTTTCCTCTGGCTGCTTAATACAGGTTGGCTGCATAATGGAGGTGACCACTAACACAGGTTTGACTGTACTCCTTCTTAACAACTACTATGTAAGAGAATATTTATCCAGATACCCTCTTATCTATAGATAAGAAAGACTTATCCACAAACTTCTGGGTCATGACCTCATTTAGTACAGGCAAAAAGCAAAGACCCAGGTCAGACTGCATGAATCTAGGCTGGTCAAGGTCTATACTATCTGCACACAAGCAAGTATTAACTTCCCATAAGCACTCCACAAACATACTTACCAACATAGTATGTGATGTACGTCGAGGCAAGAGTTATGGTAATCTCGGCCAGAGCATCGTTGAAAATTCTTGACAAACAAAACAAGGTTATTTTGGCAAAGATGAAACCCACGAATGGTCCACCAATAGCTACTTGTATAAAATAGACAACTATATCTCCAGCTGGAAAAAAGAGAAAATAATAAAATGACCCATGACAGGCAGAAAGATACAGGGTCCAGTCTAGCTTCTGAAAGAGAATAAGTTTAGCTAAAACTGATGGCAAAGTTTGGTTTTGATTTTCAGAAAAGTGGACATACTTAACCCTTGTCCTGCTAAATAAATTAAGATGCCATGCTCACTTCTAATTTTCAGCCGATCAGATTACTTGATCAGGATTGTTGTTATAAATTCACATACTTAATGGCAAACAGTGCAGATCCTGATCAGTTGGCTTCTTCAGAAGCCAACTGATCTGGATCTACACTGTTTGCAAAGGCAGGGTATATCCGGGCTCAGCAGGACAAGGATTAACTTGGTCACTTTTCTGTGATGTTTTACAAGATAGACAATTTTTTGTGACTTCCTGCTTGCTTTCCCACACAAGAAGTCCTTTCTGAACTGGGGTCTACTTTAAAAGGAAAGAATTTGCTCCCACAGGGAACAAATTCTTCCCTTTTAAGGTAGATCCCAGTTCAGAAGGGAGCTAAAAACTATTTTGACAATTACACCACAACCTCTTTATAACACTATTGTTTGGGTCCATAGCATAAACTATGTTAGTTAAACAACATCTTTGTTATATCCAAACAAAAATGTATATATACTGAAAAATGACCATTTATGGTCATTTTTCAATATAATTTATACATTTTTGGGATCCATCTTTGAACCATGTTATATCCAAAACCATGTTATAATGAACCATGTTATAAAGAGATTGTAGTGTACCATATATCTTCCCTGCTTCCCTGAAAGTGGAGTGAGAGTGAGGTGAGAGAGAGAGGGAGAGCAATCTTTCTCTAAGGGATACACATGCAGTAAAAATGTACTTGATTCCTTGGCCTATGACTTCCTTTTAAAAGTGACTCTACTCTTAATGGAAAGCACATTTGCCTTGCAAGAAAATTTTTCCTTTAAAGGTCGATACCTGAGCTACAGGGCTTCCATTAACTTCCAGACTCAGGAAGTCCCAGACTTCCTACCCCGCAAATTTAGAAGTCCCACAGGAAAACCCACTTTTTTTCCGTGCTTCGTGCCCTTTCTTTAGTAGAACATAGGTTCTTATTTCAGTGTCACACAGAATCATCATGATATACGCTTCTCTTAGATGTGTTTTAAAAATGTCCTTAACGCTTATTAAAATTCGATCGCATCTTTTTGGAAAGCCTGTACTTGTATGTCGGACCTTAGAGAAAGCATCAACATTGGTACAACTTCGCATTGGTTTCAAAGCCCAGGGAAAGAAAAAAACATGTTTTCTTAAAAACATGTTTTCTTAAAAATAAACTATGCTGAAATTATTTTGCAGAAATGTATTTAATGAAATATTTTTTCGGATTGAAGCTGATCAACACGAGCGAACCAGTTGCTTACTTCACAAAAATTGCGGGAAAACGGCACCGACTCGTGCAACAACAAACAAATAAAAGGCAGCTCTCGATGAAATACCAACAGCAAAACGTTCGATCGCGGAGAAAAGCAAGCAAAAACATCGCAAATCGTCTATATTTAGACTTAATTTGCGTCTTTTCCGCGCTGGTAAACAGCGCAACCGGAACAAGGCTACGCATTTAGAAACGGGTTTTCCGAAAATTTTGATGAAAATATGTTTTCTTTTCATCTGAAAAATTGCTTTTGTTGTCATGACAAACGTAAGCTTCTAAATTCGAATAGATTTTAATTTGCGTTCTGTGCATAATTGTTATTTATTTATTTATAGAATTTCACTCAGCAATTCCCGGAAGTGTTGCAGACGACACACGTTCTTAGCAAAATAATAATTTAGATTTAAGATTTTATGACGTGAATATTAAAAAATAATAATGACTTTATATAATTTCAACGAATATTTTCGGGTTCACAGTAGAAAATTTAATTATAAAAACATCAATTAATCAACTCAGCACGCGTGACAAATACACGCAGTGATCACGCAGTCATCAAAAGGGTGCCGCGACGCTTGACACGGCTGTCAATAAAACTCCCGCAAGCGGAAAGTGGGACGTCCTTATATAGCTCAGTCAACACAGGTAGCGAATTTCCGGTAAGTAGGCGGGGCAAACATCATACAACTGGTTAAAAGTGGGCGGGCCTTTTGACAATTTTTGGACGTCTCGGGTATCGATTTCGGACGGACAAAAGAAATTTAGGAAGTCCGCGGTACGTCTTTGAAGTTCAATTTGGACGTCCGGTGGCAATCTCAGGGCGTAATATACGCCGTACGTCCGCTTAACGGAAGCCCTGGAGCTACATTCACTATAACATTCTGGTATTACTATTATCTACCCTATGTATTCGGACATCTAAACTCCTTACCATACTTGATCTAAAATTTGAACAGGCACAACTTACAACCTGATGTTGTGCTTATAAATTGCTGGATGAGTGGCAAACAGTGTAGACCCTGATGAGATGGCGCATTCTGTGGCATCTCATCTGGGTCTACACTGTTTGCTCAGGCCTGTCTGTCCTAATACATACGGTAAATATGGTACAAACATTATTCCAAAAGAAGTGCAGTTGCTCCTAGTCTGATATAAAATACTGCTGAGAACTGGATACTATAGTAAAATAGGAGGAAGTCCAAGAAACCATTGTCTGAATGGGTAGTTTGATAAGCAGCTATGTATACAGCCAAGTTAGTAAATGGAGGCAATTCATTATCAGTTAAATACTGATTATAACAAACAAAACATTACAAATTTTATGGTATATGTGTATTTTATGTATTTTGGTGATTGACAAGCAAATTTATTTCACAATGAGTGTGCACAAGGTGGAAAATCACATGACTTCCGATGATAAGGTTCATGGGAATTCCAACCAAAAATTGCTGAACAAATGATTTTTCTCTGGGAATAGGTTCACACAAAGAATCACAAAGAATCAAGCATACATGTATATTATAAACGATCGTCATTTGATAATATCTGGGCTTTACTTGTTCTCTTGGATTTCAAAAGCTTTAAAATGAACCTAGAAACCTTTACATTACCAAGAGTTGTGTTGAAAATGAGTATTATGTGAACAGAAGCCATTTTAAAGGAAACAAAATGGGTTCACACAAGAATGAGGTGCACACACACATTAGCAGAGAATCATTTCTATTTCAGAGAGTGAGCTGAGCATAGCAATTTCTCTGCAAATAGATCAAGGATACCTTAAGACTTGTTAACGTGATGGTTTCTGTTCATAACCCAATGAATTATCTGTCGAGAACATAATGATGAGATGCAGTGACATCACAAATGACATCATGTTAGTTTGATGATGCAACGAAAGGTGAATATCTTCCATTATAGTGACCACTGAAGCTGGAGCTGCAAGTGTCAGATGGAAAACTTAAAAAATTGCCACAATGAGGATTCGAAAAAGTAGTATTTACAACTTTCAGCTAAGGTTGACACCCCACTTTAATGTGCAATTTCTTGTTCATCATACTAAGAGAGCAAGGATTTCTTAATTTGTAGTGAAAGCGTCTTTTCTATAAAAGTAGCTGTATTTAACACACTTATATTTTGAGTTTATAGTTTCATTCAGACAATAGTTGCTTTTTAATCATTAACCAAAGCGTGTTACAAATAAGAATGACATTTTTTAAGCAATTTGATAAAATATAGATTTGAAGTACTTGTACCATGGACTGGATTCTCAACATACCGATAGTCACTGAAGACTGACTTTCACAGAAATCTAATCACCCCATCTGAAAGAGAGTGATCTTTGTTCTGCCCGTTAAGCCTTTGTTATTGTACTCATGCCATGTGCTTTTCTCTTCCTCTTGGTGTCATTGGTGTGCTACATCATATGATTATGGCACTCCCAGGATCTTTCTTTTAATTTTTCAAATAGTGGACTCTCGTTATCTCGAATTCCAAGGGACTATGAAATACTTCGAGATATCTGTACCTCGACATATCAGATTTGCAGAATTGAGGAAAAAATAATTCTAACAACCACATTTAACAAATATATATGGAATTGGACTATTGAAGTTAGAGATATAATGAAAATATTGTGGAAAAGAGGAGAAATTGCTCCTTAGAAGCAATTTCTCCTCTTTTCCACAATATGTTTTTTAACCCGTTGTTAGATTTTCCTATTTAGACAGGGACCAGATTTTCTCTTCGAGATAAGCGGTTATTCGAGATAAGTGAGGTCAAGATAACGAGAGTCAACTGTATACATATAAAGGATTTGGGATCTGATTGTGTCAGTTCTTGTTGTATTACGACAATCGTATTACTTTGCCGAGACTTTATCAAGGCCTTTGGATCACATGGCCCTGGCCAATCATGTCTATGATCAAGATTGTTTTCACATACAGATTGGTAGTGATATGATTTAGCCAATAGGCTGACAGGCTGATTGCAGTCAATGAGTTAGCCTAGCAATGATCAGGAAAACTTTCTGTAAGTTCCAAAACCCCGTCCTCAACACACCTTTCGAATAATTGTCTTTGTTAAGCTTCTTTTTGCTCTACTTATCACTTCAGTTAGATGAACAATAGATTTGTCAAGTTTTATTCGAAATCCAGAAAAAAAAAAATAGAACGAAGTTACCAACACCTTGCCTTTTTGGTGCGTGCCCTATCTGCTAAAATCTTCAAAGGTTTTGTGTTTCCTGCTTCAGAACAAGTATTTAACTAAATTAGCATATACCTACATGAAAAAGATTTGTGGATCAAATTTAATTACTTATGACAATCTAAAAATGCTAGAATATGCATTTTATTACTTTTTTATAGCAGAGTGTGAACCCAGTCACGGAGAAAAGTTCTTTTTCTTGGCTTTGCTTGAGGCAGTACAAAAAAAGTGCTTGTTGTCAATGAAAATCACTTTGATACTAGTTTGTCACATAACTTGAGAGGGTATCTGCACTTTACTGTGTGAAAATTGTCATACTATTACGCAAGTTATAATCAATTTTCTTACCCGTGATATCCGATCACTAGTTTGTTATGCGCGTGTATCCCATTAAACAAAATCACTTGATTGGCCACTGTGATGCAGAGTCTTCAGATATATTAGGCCTTGTCATGCTGAATAAATTAAGATGCCATGCCCATTTCTAATTTTCAGCCGATCAGATTACTTGATCCAGATTGTTGATATAAATTCATATACTTTATGGCAAACAGTGCAGATCCAGATCAGCTGGCTTCTTCAGCAGCCAAATGATCTGGATCTACACTGTTTGCAATGGGTTCAGCAGGAATGGGGTTAAGAATGTATGTTTTTGAAACATAGAGTATCAGAATGCTTCTTCTAATTAATTTTAAAGAGAGTATCTTATCAAAAACAACAGTTGCTGGCACATCAATTTTTATTTCATCCAAAGTAGTTCAAGCATTATCTTCTAAGAGTATCCCCACTTGAAGAGTATATTCAGGTGAGTGATCTCCATTGGAAAAGTATCCATTCATATCAACTTCCCGAATGTTCTTTGTATCAAACCTTTTCCCTCGCTACAATATAGGAACAAGTTTATTATCAATAGACTTTTTGTTAACCCTTGTCCTGCTGAACCCGGATATACCCTGTCTTTGCAAACAGTGTAGATCCAGATCAGTTGGCTTCTGAAGAAGCCAACTGATCTGGATCTGCACTGTTTGCCATTAAGTATGTGAATGTATAGCACTAATCCGGATCAAGCAATCCGATTGGCTGAAAAATAGAAGTGGACATGGCATCTTAAATTATTCAGCATGACAAGGGTTAGGAGGTTGTTGGTAGATACTTTCTCATGCATCTTTGGCAAACTTTACCAAAATATCACCACAAGTGGCAATGATACATTATCTCTAAATTCTTTTTATTGCAAACATTTTACTGCAACATAGTGTCGTACAGTCACGAGCATTTCAGCAGATGATATTTTGAAATAACAAACATATCCTAAATTATCACCCACCTGGAAATATTTCTCTTTCTTAATCCTAAGACATTCTGCAGATGCTTTTTTTTCAATGATTTTTTTCAATGATTTTGATATATTTTTCTTACTTTCTCTAGAAAACAACGTCTGGGCATTTTATGTGACTTGCTCCCAAAAGAGGCAATATGCATGATAACCCTATTTTCTGGGAAAACATATCATTTATTTTTCATAAATTTGTAAAATCATCTATTTGTCATTTGCAAATTTGCTCCCTTTCAAAGGAGCCTCTGTAGTCAAAATCTCTTCTTTTTGCAATACACGTAGTTTTGAAACACAAAAGACCTTACCTGAGAGACCAACTTCTGTGGTGGTGAGTTTTAGGAAGACATTGAAGAATACAATAGCAGCACCATCGTTGAGTAAAGCTTCTCCTTCTATAACCATAGCCAACTGTTTTGAGGCTCCTATGGGAGAAATTATTGATATACTGCAGTAACCCTATGTATTGGGACAGACAGGCACAATCAAACAGTGCAGATCTACATCAGGTGCCATAGAATGCATTGTCTGATTTGGGTCTACACTGCTGGATACTTGTATAAGGGTCTAATGGGTCAAGCAAAATTTAAGACATGATCTCATAAGTCCAACTGGAATGGGTTGGAAGCAGCACCCTCTTGCTTTTTAAGTTCCCTTGTCCAAAACAGTTATCTACAAATCCAATGGTTAGACTTTAAAATTTGTCTGAAATTACTTACTGAGTGACTTCCGATTGAGAGTCTACACACCCATTAAGTGCACAGAAAGGTAGTGTTAAAATAGAGCCAGCTCACTAGGACATGTGATATTAAAAATTAGTCCCTAGCTCTCACCAAAGAAGCAATTACGTTTGGTAAGTGAGTATAAGCTGTTTTTATGCTCATTCTTAGGATTTAATGGATCTTAACCCTTGTCCTGCTGAATAAATTTAGAAGCCACACCCATTTCTAATTTTCAGCCAATCAGATTACTTGATCAAGTTTGCTGATATAGATTCACATACTAAATGGCAAACAGTGCAGATCCAGCTCAGTTGGGTTCTTCAGAAGCCAACTGATCTGGATCTACACTGTTTGCAAAGGCAGGGTATATCCAGGTTCAGCAGGACAAGGGTTAACATATTCTTTTAAATGTTCCAGCTAAAATTTGGTTATTGTAGGGGAAGAAAACCAAGGTTATCATCTCCATCAAATGAAACAAAATGGCAGATTTCATAACTTTCTAGTCTTTCTTTTGCCTGAAGAAATCCCCACCAATAGTTCCTATGGGCCGAAATAGTCAAGGACGGAATCTGTATTGGGTTAAGTTGTGCATGAATCTATAAAGGAAGTGTCTACGAGTACGGTACCTTACCCTGAGATCCAGGGTCTCGGGTACGGCACTGTACCTGAAGACAATCTGTGTAGGAATGTCTCTGGGTAAGACAATACATAAAAAGCCTTTATAGCATGAATTTTTAAGTTGTATATATTAAAGCATTTAAAGGAATATTCTTTATTTTTCTGCGGTTTACTGAAGCACTACTGTATTCCTTGTCTCCTGCCGAAGAGATTACTCAAAAAGGGATTACTCTCATTGTATTAAATGGTTAAATAGATGTTACAAATTCCCCAATAGGAATAGTATGGTTACAAGTTTATTCAGTTATAATCAATTATTATTAATATCATTATTATTATCAACTTTCAGATTAGATTATTTTCTTTCATCTAACAAATGTGAAACCCCATTAATCTTTGTACTGAAGGCTAAAGGCTACCATACCCGCAGACAATCCATGTAGGACTGTCTCTGGGTACCGCAGTACATAAAAAACCTAATATAACTTCAAAATTAGATAGATAGACAGATAACATTTGATTGATTGTGTTGGGGTTTAACGACACGTCAACCCTTGTGGGTCATTTTGTGTCGTCTCCCAGAGAAAGGGAGAAAAGAGATAGAAGAGATAGTAGAAGAGATGAAAGAGAGGAACAGGGAAGAAAGAGGAACAGGAATGAAAGGGAAGAAACAGAAGAAATAAAAACATTCCCCCTCTACCTTTACCTACTTCAACGATAGCAGGCCTTGCCCAACTGTAAGCCAATATCAGTTGGACGCCCCGGTGACACAAGATACATGACACCTTCGCACCACCCGACCACCCTCGACAGATAGCATTCGAGAAGCTGCTGATAGCACTTTTAAAGTGATAAAATCATCAGATTGTTGTCTGTTTTGGACTTTGTGAGCCATTATGACCACACGACACAGGGTAATTGTTTGATTTAAGCATGTCATGGTAATATTAATGGATGGACGAATGTTAATTACATGTAATGGTTACTATTTTGTTTGTATAGGTATTGGTGAAGACAGAAATTGTTTTCAACCTTTTGCCATCAATACAAGATTAACAGGGATTTTCACATTAAAGGTACATGAAAGAAACTAATCTATTGTGTTTTCGACATCATTCAGATATTCTCTTTTTGCTTGGCCCTTTACACAGAAGAAAATTGGCAAACTTTTGTTATGATTTAATGCAAAATCATTTTTCATAATTATCTAGTTGTTGTGTATATTTTAAATGCTACCAGGCACCCGAGGCACATAGAGGCAGCGGTGATTGTTAAGTACATGTGTTTGTACAGCCGTGCTTTCTCGGATTACCCCTGCACACTTAGTGCTGCTGCCTGTCACCAAGCGCCACCCTGTCCACTTTATACTCAACCAAGGGCACCTCGAGTATGAGATAGGTGTACTAATGGTCTGAAAATTATCTCGACCAGAGCAGGATTGAACCCATGATATCCCTCTTGAAAGTAGAGTGCAATAACCACAAGGCCACCCAGCCCTAACTATCTATGCACACATTTTTTATTCTAGTCATTAGTTTTCAAAAAATCAAATATTTTTACTTTTTCCCATAGTTTGTTTGTGTTAAGGTTTTATGGCACAGTCAACCCATTGGGATCATGTCAGTTGTGGTCAGTTTACCTAACCACACTTTTACTGGACAGGCTTAGTCCTTTAGGTGGTTAACGAGTATTGTGCACATTCTTTACCCAGAAACTAACAACTGCCCAACTTGAATCAGTGGAAGGGAGAGAATGACTGCAGAAAATATTTCATGATCCATCTCCACGGAAGAATATTGCTGACCCAGGGAGGATCGAACCTGCAAACTCCTGATCACCAGTCGGAGTAAAAATGAATGCAAATTATGCAGAAATCTGTAGGGTAGGTAAGTTGGAGGCAGATTTTCAACAAATTCCGCTTGGTTAATTTTTCTGAAATGTTCACAATATTGTTGTGAAACACCAACAATTCAAATTCAGCAAAGAAAAGTCAGAAAACATTTTCTCAGAAAAAAATTCCAAAATATCACTTTAATATAGAAACTGCATAGGTCAGACCAATTTTGGCTGTAACTTTAATTTTAGGGTAAATATTTGAGAACAAAACACAGAAACAGAAAAGACATATGGTTTTTGTTAAGATATGGTCAAAACAAAACACAGAAACAGAAAAGACATATGGTTTCTGTTTAAGATATGGTCAATCAGAACAAAATATTTTCACTGAAGATAAAATGCCCAGCAAAAAACTTCTTTCCAAGTGATGTTGGGAGGACAGTAGTCTGAAAGTTAATAAGAATAATAATTAATACTAACTGAATAATCTTATATTATTCCTGTTGGGGAATTTGTTACATCCATTTGGTCATTTTAAATACAAAAAGTGTAATCCCTTAATTCTGGAGGAGACAAGGAACACTGTACTGCTTCAGTAAATTGCAGAAAAATAAAGAATATTATTTTTTATCCCCAAGCTTTTAAAAGAAAAAAGTGGGGCTATTGTGATATCCCCAATCTGTCCGGCCATAAATCCGTCTGTAATGTCACACCATTGCTCCTAGACCATTTAAGCTATAATCTTCAAACTTTCACAGGCGATAGCCTGATGGATGAGGACTGGAAGAACACATTCAGAATTTTGATGTGACCCCCAGGGGCAGCGCCAGGGGGATGTGGCCCCAAAGGGTCCGAAATCCATTTTGTACAAACATAGTCATGTTGCATATCAAATCGAAGGTAATGAACAGTAGAATATGATAGTGCAAACATTTTGCCCTGGGGGCATATCTGGGGGTCACTAGAGTTCAAAAAGTAGGATTTTGGGTTATTTTTTATTTTGATTGTCACCCAACTCCTCTTAGGCTTTTTTTAGCTAGAACCTTGAAACTGTCTCAGGTAATAGCCCTATGTATGAGGACTGGAGGTCATTCAGAATTTTCGATTGTCACCCAAATCCTCTTAGGCTTTTTTAGCTAGTACCTTGAAACTGTCACAGGAATAGCCCTATGGATGAGGACTGGAGGAACGCATTTGGTATTTTGATGTGCAGGGAGATATGCGATGGCGCTGGTGCGGGGATATGCGATGGCGTGCCATCGACTTGCTCTAGTTTTTCTTCTTCTTCCAGTAGTAGGACTGGGAACACTGTAGGCACGTAATTGGTCCTGCGGGACATGAGCATAGCAGATGTGAAACAGCTGTCCCAAAGTGTAGGCTAAAAACTTTAAAACTTCCAGCAGAACTTGAGCATAGCGGATGTGAAACAACTGTCCAAAAGTGCACCCTAAAATGTTAAAACTATTTACAATCTGGGCTCTGTAAAAGTTGTTGTGTGGCCTAAGCACAACTAAAAAATTTAGAAATTATAAAAGCTTGCTATCTTTTATGTACTGCCATACCCGGAGACAATCCTACACAGATTGTCTCCGGGTACGATACAGTCAACTCCCCATTAGCGGATCATAACCAATAGCGGATCACTCGTATTTTAGAGATTTGTAACTCACTCATGAAGCTACAATTCGAAATTAAAATTGTTGTAGTCAATTGCAGGATACATTTCCCTGAAATGATTATAAAATCAGCTGACAAGAAGCGAAGGAATTAATTTTAATCGATGGAAAGGGAGTAGACCATTTTTCAACTTAGATTTTGTTTGCCTTGTTTGGAAGTGAAAGTTGAAAGACTCGCGTGAAAAAAAAAAAAAAAAAAACATTGCTGAAGAAGTTTTAAGTAAAAGTCTTTTATTGCTTGAAGGGTAACTGTATGAACTCTTGTCATGCTGAATAATTTAAGATGCCACGCCCACTTCCAATTTTCAGCCTATGAGATTACTTGATCCAGATTGTTGATATCAATTCACATACTGAATGGCAAACAGTGCAGATCCAGATCAGCTGGCTTCTTCAGAAGCCAACTGATCTGGATCTACACTGTTTGCAAAGGTAGGGTATATCCAGGTTCAGCAGGACAAGGGTTAACTTTATTCAATAAATTTACTTTCCAGTTTGTTTAGCATCTTTGAGAAATATGAGCTTGATTCCATGACCTAAATTAACAGGTAGCGGATCATGTACTGTGATGTGTTTTTGCAGGTGAGGGAAAATTTCAAAAGAATGTTTGGGGTCCACTGAAATACCCCAAACCACCTCAACACACACCACATGTCCCCAAACCACCAAAAACAAAACATAGTTATCCTGGCCTGGCAGTATTATAGTGTTGACTATGTTATGTCAGCAATGATAGGAAATTAAATATAATCTCAGTTAAGAATATATTCACTTATCATGGTTACAATGTCTGATTTCAGGAACATTAGAAAAAAAATGCTGTTTACTTCATAGTGGTCTGTGCATATATTAATGCTATAAAACATAATTTGATAGCTTTGACAGAAAAAATGCATTCTGAGAAAGCCCTCGGAAATTGACTGTCATGGGGTACGTACAAACACCGGATCGGACCGGATCGGGCTCAATTACCGGATCGGACCCGGTTTTCTGTGCTATGTTCATTTTTTCTTCGATATTTTATTCTTTATGCACAGTTGGAAGAGGTTTACAGCATACAAAACTATTTATACCTCACACCTTCATTCCAATATAAAAAAAACGGACCAAACATAACTAACCCATATATATATAGCCAAACGGCTAATGTAGGCTATGCTAGGAGTCTGTAGCATTTGCATTAAGTTCCCATGACAAGCCAGCACCAAACAGCGGGACAACGTCGGACCGACAGCGATACGTTGTTACGTCGTATCGCCGTCGGCCAACACCGTGACCGGACCTTTTTTTTATTTTTTGTTCACAAACATAGATTGTTGGTACTCGTTAGGCTTGCCTTGCTGAGGCTGTTCTCACAAGTTCCCCGATTCTAGAAATATGAAAAATATCAGAATTTTTATCTTTGTTTTTTTTTTGTTTTGTTTTTTTTTTTTACACTTCGTTGGTAAATTTTAATGTAAAAGCAAGAATCACATTACCAGTAATCAAACACAAAGTTCAGCTTACAGTCAGATCCTATTCGACATGTCTGTTTTATTGATGTAACTTTATACGAGCTTTAAAATAAATATTGTTTAAACCAAAGTTCAAAAAGCTTATCAATCAATCTGTCAAGTGTCATCCAAAACACATATCACTTCTAATTGAATGATATGATGAGCTATTTTTTCTTCTTCTAATTAATATTGGGGATTAAAATTAGTGATTGACTGATATATGGAAATGATGCTGCGAGTGAGGCAAAGTGGCGACGGAGTGACAGTATTGAATCCGCCCATGAAATAGCATCAAATACATAATTAAAAAACTAATACAGTATTAAAAATAACAACTAGAAAGAAAATCAAAAAAAAAAAAAAAAAAAATCAAAATAATAGTCAAAATAGGGTCCGATCCGGTAATTGAGCCCGATCCGGTGTTTGTACGTACCGACTGTCATGTAATCCCTATTGGTAAACAGGTTTCGGTATTGGTAGAAGTGCACGTAGACGAAAACAATACAACAGCACATAAACAGGACTATAATTCAAAAGTTTATGCACATTCAAAAGGGTAATGAAAATGCTATCTAGTGACATATGTTGCAGTCTTCAAGAGTTATTTGTTTACCCATAAACAATTGATACTTGGTTAGTGATCCGTTAATGGCGAGTTGACTGTACCGTACCCGGAGAACCCTGGAGACACTTCCATCCATAAAACCTCCGTATTGACCGTAATGTGAAGTAATGTTGGTTGCTTTGCAAGTTGCTTTGAACTCACTTCCAACGAGCTTTGTCTGCAAGGCTATAGATTGCTCTTAACATTTTTCGTGGTGACATTCTGGTCTGGGTTTTCTGTGAAGTTCGCGCCATCTGGTCTATACAACTCGTGCTAAATATGGATATCTGCAACTGCAATCTTGGTTCTCTCATGTAATATATAGCTACAGCTGCGCTCTACGTGAGGGTCAGATTTTGGCGCGAATATCCACTTTTTACCGTACCTCTGTCGACATTAAAAATACATGTGCAGTCTTCGATTGACGATGTAGCGTAACAATTCTATCATTCGTTTAGGACTGAAAGCATTTAATGTTCTGAATAAAAACTGACGTTTGGTTCGTGGTGTACAAAAAAAAAAAAAAAAAAAAAGAAAAGATAAAACAAAATAATAGAGACAGATGGACTTCGTTCACATGAGTTCACTGTTTATATTGTATATTTAGTGGTGATTTAGCTACACTGCTTTTCTCTTGGCTTTCTTGAATCAGCAGAAAAGGGAAGAATGACTGTAGAAATTATTCCTTGATCATGAAAGTATGTGGCCTGGCTGTGTTTCTGGCTTGAACAATCTTGTTAGGGGTCACCAAAGCAATATTCCTGTCATATTATCATATTATATTGAAATCGGTCCAGTGGAGTCTAACAAGAAAACTTTTAAAGTTTCAAACTACGTCCTCTGGCGACCATGTTTTGGATCATGATAGCTTGAATAATTTTGCTAGTGGGTCATGGTCCGGTGGTTTCTGACAAGGAGACTTTTAAAGTTTTTTTTTTTCTTTTTTTTTTTTTTTGTTTTTTTGTTTTTGTTTTTGTTTTATTTTTTATATAGATATATAGAAAAATAAGCGCTGGCATCTAAAATCCTTTCATCTTACCCAAGTCCCTTAGAAGTGCAACCACAGCCACCGGGTCTGTAGCACTGAGGATAGAACCAAACATCATTCCCTGGTTCCAGTCCCAGCCATAGGTAAACAGGAATCGTCCAAGAATACATGTTAAGAAGGCAGCAAGTGCTGAAATAGAAGACAACATTGTGTTTACCTTGAGTATTCGGACAGACATCATGAAAACATGCCTATATAATTTTGACCCCCTTGAACCCCACTTTTATATAGAAAAACTAGGGTTTACAGGGGTATACATTATTTTTCTTATTTCTGCTCAAAACATAGATTGTGGGTACTCGTTAGAACCGCCTCACCGAGGCGGTTCTAACGAGTACCCACAATCTATGTCTTGAGCAGAAATATAAAAAAAAATTGAGATTTTTTGTCTAAAAATTTTCTGTTTTTGGAGGTGAAATTTCAATATATTTGAATAGGCGTGTTTTCGTAATGTGTGCTTAGCAAATAGTGTGGCCCCAGATCAGACGTCACAGGACGCAGTGTCTGCACAGGGTCTATACTGCTGGTTCGTCATTCATCAAGTAGTTTGTTTTAGACTTGATTGATTTAGATGAGGTTTTACGGCCCAGCAACCCGTTAGGCCGGTCATGTCGAGCCGATTAATTTACCTAACATCACCTTTCCTGGGCAGGCTTAGTCGTCTAAGCGGTTAACCAGTATTTGTGCAGTCTTTCGTCAGAAACTGACAACTGCCCTTCTTGAATCAAAGGAAGGGAGACAAAGACCGTAAAAAATATTTCATGATCAATCTCTACGAAAAAATGTTGCCGGACCCGGAGGGAATTTGTTTTGGACACCGTCAAGAAACGGTTTCTCAACGGTCGAATCCCTCATGAATGCTGGGTCAAAAACATTGCCAAAAGTTTTAAGACGTAGTATACTTGTCTGACGTTATGTAACCTCTTTAGAACCGCTGACGTCACTTATTGCTTTGTCGTCTCTTTTTCTGCACGCGGCGTCCGGCGGACTATCACTTACTTGTTTTTGTGTCGATTTCTAGCGTTGTATTGCTTTAAAATTTATTTGGTCTCAAATTCTAGGCAAAATAATAATAATAATAATAATAATAATTATAATATTATTATTATTATTATTATTATTATTATTATTATTATTATTATCATTATTATTATTATTATGCCCCTAAACACGCTGAACAAGACCACAATGAGGCGAAGCGGCTAGAAAAAAAGTTAATTTCCCGAGTTCAGTGTCGAAGAGTAGGTAGAAGTTTAATTATCGTGACTAAAAGCAGAAAAGATTTTTTTTTTTTTTTTTGTTGTTTTTTCAGTGTATGATCGAATTTTTAAAATTCGATCTTTCACTGAAAAAATCAACTACCCTCTATATGTCACGTGCGACCATCATAGTATGCACATTTGTTAGTTTCAAGCATCCGCATAGTCTGATCAAAAGCTACATCCAAAGTTCAAGATGAAAGACTAGCCCTAGTCAGAGTGCCATTGCGAAAGGTGAACTGGACATTCGCTGCATTTTACCCTTTTTCTCCTTTACAATATTTCCATATGAACTCGGTATCCGAAAAATCGATAGATTCCGGTAATTTCCGGCATATGTGGGATCGCCTTCGGTACCAGGAAAATCAGGTAATTCCGGTAACCTCCGGCGCATGAACTGCCAAAGGAACCGGATCACCTTGTCCCGAATAACATTGTCTGGATTGAAAAAAAAGTACTTACCAAGTCCCGGTATAGCCAACACCACCACTTGTATAAATGTTTTGATGAAAGTGTGGACCTCCATGGCGAATGCCGACTCGAACAGCAGAACTGGTAGAAAGATCGTGAGTATCAGGTGAGGGTCGGCTTCTACTATGAGGGCGTACACGTGTACTATTGGATATTTCCTGGAGAGCAGACCAAACAGGATGCCCAGGACGAGCAGGACCACGGTGTAGGGCAGTCGTAGGTTGAGACCCTGTATGACACGCCTCGTGAGGGCTGAAACAAAAAGATGATGATCGTGAGTTCAGATTTTACGAAGCGTCAACCCATGAGTAATTTGCGTCAAACTGAACATTAATTTGGTTTAATAGTGAAAAGAACTATAACTAGAGGCCCAAGTGGGCCAGAAATCGCTCACCTGGATTAGGCTGATCATGATATGTTACATTGTGCCATGGTGGCCATCTTGGCTATCAGATCCGATTGCCTTTAGCAATTCAGAATCTGATGTTGTTGAAGTTTCAAGATTGCCACCATGGCCGCCATCTTGGATATTGGAACTGAACGATCCAGCAATTCTAAATCTCCATGTCACCCGATGCATCCCATCAATTTTCGCCTCAACCTGACTTACTGTTTGGGAGGAGATGTGGTTTGAAGAATTTCAAGATGGCGGCCATCTTGGACATTGAAACAGATGGACTTTAGCAATTCTGAATTTCCATAACACCCCAATGCCTCCCATCATGTTTAAGCTCAATCAGACTTACCGCTCGGTAGCAGATTTGAAGATTTTCAAGATGGCTGCCGTGGTGGCCATCTTGGATATCAGACCGGAACCATTTTAGCAATTCTAAATCTCCATGATATCCTGATGCCTTCCACTGTTTCCACTCAATCCGACTTACTGTTCGGGAGCAGATAACAATTGAAGACTTTCAAGATGGCCGAAGGAGATGTTGTTTGAAAAGTTTCAAGATGGCTGACATGGCGGCCATCTTGGATATTGGAACGGAATGATTTTAGCAATTCTTAATCTCCATGTGGCCCCAATGCCTCCCACCAACTTTGGGATCAATCTTAGGGTTCGGGAGCAGATGTGGTTTCAAGATTTTCAAGATGACCGCCCAGGTGGCCATCTTGGATAGCCAAACGGAACGATTTATGTGATTCTGAATCTCTATGTCGCTCCAATGCTTCCCATCAAGTTTCCGCTCAATCCAACTTTCGGTTTGGGAGGAGATATCGTTTGAAGAATTCCAATATGGATGCCATGGCGGCCATCTTGGGTATCAGAACGGAACAATTTTAGCAATTCTGAATCTCTATGTCGCTCCGATGCCTCCCATCAAGTTTTGGCTCACTAGGAATTACGGTTTGGGATGGCGGCCATCTTGGATATCAGAACGGAACTATTTTTGGCTCAGTCGGACTTACGGTTTGGGAGGAGATGTTGTTTGAAGAATTTCAAGATGGCGCCATTGCGGCCATCTTGGATATCGGAACGGAACCATTTTAGCAATTCTGATCTCTGTGTTACTGTGATGCCTCCCATCAAGTTTTGGCTCTATCCGTCTTACGATTTGGGAGGAGATGTCATTTGAAGAATTTCAAGATTGCTGCCATTATCTTGGATATCGCAACGGAACGATTTTAGCAATTTTTAATCCCTTGTCACTGTGATGCCTTCCATCAAGTTTCAGCTAAATCGGACGTACGGTTTGGGAGGAGATGTGGTTTGAAGAATTTCAAGATGGCCACCGTGGCAGCCATCTTGAATAGCGGAATGGAATGATTTTAGCAATTCTGAATCTTTGTGTCACCGTGATGCCTTCCATCAAGTTTTGGCTCAATCGGACCTATGGTTTGGGAATAGATGTCGTTTGACGAATTTCAAGATGCAATTCTGAATCTTTGTGTCACTGTGGTGTCACTGTGATGGCTCAATCCGACTTACGGTTTGGGAGGAGATGTCGTTTGAAGAATTTCAAGATGGCCGCCATGGCGGCCCATCTTGGATATCGGAACGGAACCATTTTAGCAATTTTCAATCTCCGTGTCACTGTGATGCCTCCCATCAAGCTTCACCTCAATCGGACTTAAGGTTTGGGAGGAGATGTCGTTCGAAGTATTTCAAGATGGCCACCGCGGCGGCCATCTTGGATATCAGAACGGAACGATTTTAGCAATTCTGAATCTCTGTGTCACTGTGATGCCTCCCATCAAGTTTTGGCTCAATCGGACCTATGGTTTGGGAGGAGATGTCGTTTGACGAATTTCATGATGGCCGCCATGGCGGCCATCTTTGATATCGGAACGGAACGAGTTTAGCAATTCTGAATCTCTGTGTCACTGTGATGCCTCCCATCAAGTTTTGGCTCAATCCGACTTACCTTTTGGGAGGATATGTCGTTTGAAGAATTTCAAGATGGCCACCATGGCGGCCATCTTGGATATCGGATCGGAATGATTTTAGCAATTTTGAATCTCTGTCTCATTGTGATCCCTCCCATCAATTTTGAATCTCTGTCTCACTGTGATCCCTCCCATCAAGTTTCAGCTCAATCGGACTTATGGTTTGGGAGGAGATGTCGTTTGAAGAATTTCAAGATGGCCGAGATGGCGGCCACCTTGGATATCGGAACGGAATGATTTTAGCAAATCTGAATCTTTGTGTCACTGTGATGCCTCCCATCAATCCGACTTACGGTTTGGGAGGAGATGTCGTTTGAAGAATTTTAAGATGGCCTATGGCGGCCATCTTGGATATCGGAACGGAACGATTGTAGCAATTTTGAATCTCTGTGTCACTGTGATGCCTCCCATCGTTTCAGCTCAATATACAGACTTACTGTTTGGGAGGAGATGTCGTTTGAAGAATTTCAAGACGGCCGCCATGGCGCCCATCTTAGATATCGGAACGGAACGATTTTAGCAATTCTGTATCTCCATGTTGCCACAATGCCTCCCAATAAGTTTCATTGCAATCCGACTTACCGTTCAGGAGCAGATGTCAAAAGCGTGAAAGGTTAACGACGGACGGACGGACGGACGGACGACGGACTCCACGGAATAAGCTGACCTGGAACAAAGCTCCAGGTGACCTATTAATAACGAGTCAGGGTTTAAACAAGCAGATACCTCTAGATTTCTACTGTAGGTGAGTGGAATACTTTCAGGGGCGGCAAATCTATAAAAAAAAATAGATTTTCCCTCCTTTTAAAAACTGGGGTCTACTCTAAAAGGAAAGAATTTGGTCCCTTTGGGAGCAAATTCTTTCCTTTTAGAATAGACGCCTTTTCAGAAAGAGCTTGGTGTGTAGGAAAGCAATCATGGCAAAGAGTCGCAGAATTTGTCCCCCTTGTAAAAGAAGTATCTAGTCTTCTAAAAGGTTGAAACTTGACATAAAGTAATTTTGATGATAACAGAATACCAGAAAAACCATTGGCTTACCAACAGCACCTCATTCCAAGCTATTTTATCTCTGACTGTTATTCTCCATAGCATTAACTTAAAGAGGTCTGACTCTAATTTTCTGAATATACCCTGTAATGTGCTCAAATATTTATTTATTTATTATATCATATTTTATTTATTTATACATTGTGTAAGGAGGGTGACACAATTAGTTACATTAACTAGTCTACCTTGTGGCCCTCCATAAAACATTAAAATACAATTATATATAGCATATATACATGATATACAGATAAAATATAAATCAGTGTACAGATAAAACCATCTCTAAAATGCATATTAGTCACATACAAGAGAAGTTAAGACTTAAGAGAGAGAGACAGAGAGAGACACAGAGAGAGAGAGAAATCTGTTGGATTATAAGCGAAATGAGAGTTGCCAGTTGCCAGTTCGATATGAATTCGCATATTTTTATATAGGCAGTCAGGGTATGAAGTTGACTGTAAGCTGCCAGTTGTCGTATACTGAATATCTGGAAGCTAATGCAACGACATAGTAAATTTTCATTCACAATAATATTGAGCGGAATGAGACGAAAGACACATATTCGGATCATCCTGTACATTTGTATGTCTCCGCTGGGTCAGTGGTCTCCGGTGATACCTATATACGGTATCCAGTCCGCCATTTAACTTTCGTTGAGAGTTTCTACGGTCATTCGCCCCCCTTCCTATGATTCGAGAAGGGCAGATGTCAGTCACTGGTGCAAGTTATGCGCACAAGTATTGGTTAACCGCTTAGAGGACTAAGCCTACCCAGGAAAAGTGTGAGTAGGTTTACTGACCGGCCCGACATGAACTTAACCGTATTGATTGGGCCTTAACCCTTCTCTTGCTGAATACAACATGTCCTGTCTTAGCAAACAGTGTAGATCCAGATCAGTTGGCTTCTGAAGAGGCCAACTGACCCGGATCTGCACTGTTTGCTATTATGCGAATTTGTATCAACAACCCGGATCAAGTAATCTGATTGGCTTAAAATTGGAAGTGGGCATGGCATCTTAATTTATTTATCAGTATCGAATCATCTTTAAAGAGGACGATACACTTAGGAGATTTTCCGTCTTTTTTTTTTTTTTTTTTTTTTGCAAGGATGACAACTTTTGTGACTTCCTATTTGCGTTCTTGCACACAAATTCCATCACATATAAACCAAAAGAGCTTTTAACCCTTAAGATGTCAAGAAAAACTACATCTGAAAATGTCATCTGTTTGTGTCGTCTGCTGCATCTTCTTGCCAACTTTTCAACATACCTTTTTGCATATAGGCAATCTGTATGGAATCAGATCAGACTGTTCCTAGGAGCAGTCTGATCTGGGTCCACACTGTTTGCAATTATGACTTTTAAAGAAACCGACAGAAGACAAAGCAGACGACAATTGTTGTGTTTGGCGTCTTAAGGGTTAAGGGGAATCGATACACTTTGAGGATGTATTTCAGATGTTTCTCTCTCTCTCTCTCTCTCTCTCTCTCTCTCTCTCTCTCTCTCTCTCTCTCTCTCTCTCTCTCTCTCTCTCTCTCTCTCTTCTAAAAAAAGATCTACTCTAAAAAGAAAGAATTTGCTCCCCTTGACCAGAGAGACGGTTTTTGTGATTTCCTGTTTGGTTTTCTGTGCAACAAATCCCTTTTGAAAGAGAGTATTCCTATGGCACCATTATTTTCCTTTTAGATTAGACAAATGTTCAAAATTGCATGGATACACGTTCAGGGGAAGCAACTGTCAAAATTGTTTGCTTCCCTTTTGATATGTTCTAAAAGGAAATATGCTTTCCTTCACTTCCAAAACATGCCTATTCAAATATATAGAAAATTTCACCTCCAAAAACTGAAAACTTTCAGATAAAAAATCTCTGTTATTTTTCATATTTCTGCTCAAAACATAGATTGTGGGCACTCGTTAGAATCGCCTCGGCGAGGCAGTTCTAACGAGTTCCCACAATCTATGTTTAGGAGCAGAAATAAGAAAAATAATATATACCCCTGTAAACCCCAGTTTTACTATATAAAAGTGGGGTTTAAGGGGGACAATATTATATAAGCATGTTTTCGTCATGTTTAGAGTAGACCTCTTTTCGAATTTCAGAAGGGATCTGTTCAAAAGGAACGATTCCTGGATTCTTTCCTTTTGGAATGGACTCTTTTTCGGAAGGGTTTGATGTGCAGGAAGGCCAACATGATGTCACAAAAGTGGTCTCTCTTGTAAAATATGGCAGAATGTCTGAGATTGACAGACCGACCATGGCCATACCATGGTAAACGCGAGTTATTGTCATTGTTTGTCTCGATAAAAAAATCCATCGGTGAAGTCTCGCGAAACTACCACATGCGCACCAAGTCATAATTTCCATCTGATCACGGTCGGACGGACGGACATGACGATTTAAACAGGACATTCAATAGAATCGACCGAGCAACCTTTTGTTGGCCGGCTTGGACGAGCCGTGCAATTCAACCCAAAGGCTGATGCACATAAATACAGCATGAGTTTTAACCTTTCGTCTGCCTAGCAGACGATTCACATGAAATGTCAAGACTTACCTTTTTTGAAAAATGAAAAGAAACAACTATCTGAAAACGTCGCTTGTTGCATTAAGGGTTGATTAAAAAAATTTGGCAGAAACTGTAGTGACCGTATAACTAAAAAGAAAATATTTACACTATAAATTTGTGTAGGTGTTATTTATAAACTTTGGCAAATGGAAAGGTTCCGATTTATTTCTGGATTGTTTAGAATTACTTGATCAAAGTTTTTGTCAACAATCATATGCAATGTTTAATTTAACCTTTAACTATTCGAATACTTGAAATATTATAGCAGGCTAGATTTTTAACGATTCTGTTTTTTCTTATTTCTCCACCCAGCACCCCAACAAATGAGCCGTAACGTCAGAGAAAGTACGTTCAAACATGTGCACCCAGTAAAGACTGTGCGCCAATCAAAGACTCAGAGCAGCCTGTGTATCCGCACAATCTGATCAGTGTCTTCGTTGTCCGCATGAAGAAACATCCTTGGCTCAATATGAGTGTCTATTCACATTATCCCGTCATGGGTGTTCCACAAAAGGAGGTAAAAAAAGTACCGGTATGGTTCGGTATCTTGATAAAAAAAAAAAAAAGAAAAAAGAAAAAGGCAAATCCATTGGGTGATCGGATAATGAAGGTTAAATGCTTTTCTATCGTCCCATGACTATGCTAACTTCTTTTATTACATTCACAGCTGTGATTTACTGAGATTTCTCAGTGAATTATAATCGATAATTCTCCGAGTGAATTATTTCATTTCGAACGTTTTGACGTCATAATTGCTAGGCGACGTTGCTGACGTTATTGGTAACAACAATAACAATAGTTGACGTTTCGAGGAAAATTTGATAAAATCATGGAGATCAGACTGCAATTTTCACGTCCAATTGGCGTTTTTGAGGAAAGACCTGCAACGCAAATATAAAGTGTGATTTTCTTGATAATCCATGTCAACTTTCGTGACATTGTTGTGTCCGTATTTCAAGCACAGGATGATTTTTTCATTAAAGTGAAAACAAGATGGCGACTGATTTTCAAACTAAACCACGCCTCCTGAAATTCATGCACTGACTGGAACTATTTTGGTAGGAAATCATAACGGCTGAATGTGAAAATTCAAAGGTAAAACATGAATGAATAATAAACAGTTTATTTGGTTTTTTGATCGATTACGGAGAAATAATTTACGCGTGTCCTAAGGCTTTCGGGTAAAAAAACTCGTTCGCTTCGCTCACTCGTTTTTACGCGCAAACCTTAGAACACTAGTAAATTATTTCACCGTAATCGATCAAAACAAACAAATAAACTCTATATAACTCATTTTTCTACCTTTCTCTACAGTTTTCGTCAAACTTTTTCTTACTGATATCCATATATTTTGTCTTGTTTCGAGGCAGGGTCTCCTTCTTCGGTCGATTGTTTACAATCGAGCGATTGAGCCAAAGTATAGATACACAAAAATTTCCTTAATGTTGTTGTCCACGTGATTATCACTGACCAATGAAATCAAACTGCGCGTTTGTACGAAATCCAGATAACGTTATTTATAGCCGCGCTATTCTTGTCGCTGTGACGTCAAAGTGCCGTCATCACGACAACATGTGTATATAAGTCTGACCCTCTTAAACCCCACTTTTTTATAATTAAACGAGTACCCACAATCTCTATTTTGAGCAGAAATATGAAAAATATCAGAATTTTTATCTGAAAATTTTCATTTTTTTGTGGTAAAATTTCCATTATATTTGAATAGGCATGTTTTCGTAATGGTATAAAAAGGATTATCTGTAAAACCTGGACTGGGACATTGGCAAACAGTGGCAAACAGTGCAGACCCAGATCAGACGCCGCAGAACGCGGCGTCCGATCAGGGTATGCACTGTTTGCTTAAAGGAGATCGGAATGTTATCCTGGGTTTCCCGCCCAACTTTTGAAAGCTGACAGCTTTCGTGATATGCATATATATTATAAGATTGGCAGCATGGTTCTTGAAAACATATGTCGAATGCAAAAGCATGCAATAAAATTCTAGATGTGACACGCAAGTAGAACAAGCAAATTCCATAGGGAATTTATGTCCCCCGCCTTATTTTTATCTGAGCTGTTAAAAATGAGTAAGTTAACCAGAGGACCATTGGTCCTGTATCACTTACCTAATTATTGAAGTAAGAAAAAAATTGAAGCTAAAAATGTGGGGAAAAAAATCAAAAAAAAAAAATCAAAAAACATAATTTCAAGATTACAAGAGCATACGTATATCCTCAGACCACAAGCAAAATGCCTGTAAAGTTTCAGAAGCATTTGCTTAAGCTGTGGGAGGAGTTGTGCTCATAAGGTACCTACTTTCATAGTATTGAAGCATGAAAACAATCTATGTTAAAAGTTAAAAATGTGAAAAAAGTAAAAACAAAAAACAAAAAAAACTAACTTCAAGATTCTGTAAAAAGCATATGCATATCTTCAGACTATGGTTAAAACATCTGTATAGTTTCAGTGGGAATGGTATAAAACTGTAGGAGGAGTTGCACTCACAAGGTACCTACTACATATACACTTTCATAATATTGAAGCATGAAAAAAAAAAGTCTAAGTTAAAAATGTGAAAATTTTGAAAAAAAAATAACATCAAGATTCTGTAAAAACCACATGCATATCTTCAGACCATGATTAAAATACCTGTGAAGTTTCAGAGGGATCGATATAAAACTGTAGGAGGAGTTACGCTCACAATGTCCCCACTACAAACCCAGAACCATGCAAAAAAGTCTAAGTTAAAAATGTGAAAAAAAGTGAAAAAAAAAAAAAAAAAAAAAAAAAACTAAAGGATTCTGTAAAAAGCACATGCATATCTTCAGACCATGATAAAAACACCTGTAAAGTTTCAAAAGGATCGGTTCAAAACTGTAGGAGGAGTTGCGCTCACAAGGTACCTACTACATATACACTTTCATAGTATTGAAGCATGAAAAAAAGTCTAAGTTAAAAATCTGAAAATTTGAAAAAAAAATACTTCAAGATTCTGTAAAAAGCACATGCATATCTTCAGACCATGATTAAGATAAATGTGAAGTTTCAGAAGGATCGGCATTAAACTGTAGGAGGAGTTGCGCTCACAAGGTCCCCACTACAAACTCGGAACCACGCAAAAAAAGTCTAAGTTAAAAATGTGAAAAAAGTAAAAAAAAAAAAATTAAGGATTCTGTAAAAAGCACATGCACATCTTCAGACCATGATGAAGACACCTGTAAAATTTCAGAAGGATTGGTTAACTTGAAACTGTAGGAGGAGTTGCGCTCACAAGGTACCTACTATAAACTCGGAACCACGCACCACAATGCAAAAAAGTCTAAGTTAAAAATGTGAAAAAATAGTAAAAAAAAAATTTAGGATTCTGTAAAAAGCACATGCACATCTTCAGACCATGATAAAGACACCTGTAAAATTTCAGAATGATTGGTTAAAAACTGTAGGAGGAGTTGCGCTCACAAGGTACCTATTATAAACTCGGAACCACGCACCACGAACCACGAACCACGCACCACGCACCATGCACCATGGAAAGCCGAATACTATGTCCCCTCGCTTTTCTTCGAAAACGCGGGGGACAATAAATCCGTGTAAGGGGGCGGGGTCAATTATTGGGTACCCCCTTGCCAAAACATGCCATTTCGATAGAATATGTCATATTAAAAAAAAATGCATTTGTATGCCAAATTGTTTGAAGGAGGTATATATGTTTTCTGTTTCCTACGTAATTTAATACAGAATTCATACTTTACATCCAGATTTAAACAGAATCGTTGCTTAAGTTACAAAAGAAAAACAAAAAAAAAAAAACAAAAAAAAAAAAAAGAATTCCGCGAAAGGTGGCGTCGCACCTGCTGGGGCAAAAGTCACAGCAGCCACAACGTGGTCATTAAATAAGTTTATTTCATTCTCAGCAGTGCTAGGTTTGAAAAGTGACAAAAATTAAGATAAGGCTTATATGAAAAGCAGGTGCAGATCTTCAGACTATGGAGAAAACATGTGCAAAGTTTCCTGAGGAGTTGTGCTCACGAGATACCCACTGTCTATATATTAAGGGTGAAAAATGACTGTTCACAATGTGGAAAAATCTGAGGTTAAGAAAATGACAAAGATGAAGTGGAAAAAGTGATAAAAATAAATTTAAAAAATCATACCCAAACCACGTGCACTTCTGCAGACCCGGGAGAAAACATGTTCAAAGTTTCAAAAAGGCCGATTTAAAATTGTATGAGAAGTTGCAATTACATGGTACCCACTGTCTATACATCTGAGGCCAGTAAATGACAAACTTCAAAAAGAACAAAAAAGTGACAAAAAATATGGCAAGGATTATATGAAAAGCACGTGCACATCTTCAGACTATGGAGAAAACATGTGCAAAGTTCCAAAAAGATTAGTATAAAATTGTATGAGGAGTTGGGCTCACGAGGTACCCATTGTCTATATATTGAGGGTGAAAAATGACTAAGTTCACAATGTGGAAAAAGTGAAAAAAATAATCTAACAATTACATCCAAATCACATGCACATCCTCATACCATGAAGAAAACACATGCAAAGTTTCATAATAGTCGGTACAAAACTGTAAGAGTTGCGCTCACAAGAGGTACCAACTGTTTATATATACGGGGTGAAATGACTAAGTTCAAAATGTGGAAAAAGTGACAAAAAATGATCTAACAATTATATCCAAAACCACATGCACATCCTCATACCATGAAGAAAACATATGCTAAGTTTCAAAACAATCGGTACAAAACTGTAAGAGGAGTTGCGCTCACAAGAGGTACCCATTGCCTATATATTAAGGGTGAAAAATGACTAAGTTCACAATGTGGAAAAAGTGACAAAAAATGTTTTAACAATTATATCCAAACCACATGCATATCCTCGTACCATGAAGAAAACACATGCAAAGTTTCAAAACAATCAGTATAAACCTGTAAGAGGAGTTGCGCTCACAAGAGGTACCCACTGTCTGTATATTGAGTTGAAAAATGACTAAGTTCACAATGTGGAAAAAGTGACAAAAAATAATCTAAAAATTATATCCAAACCACATGCACATCTTCATACCATGAAAAAAAAACACATGCAAAGTTTCAAAATGATCGGTACAAAACTGTAAGAGGAGTTGCGCTCACAAGACACCCAGGGTAAATGTTGACGGAAAGACGAACGGGCGGACGGACGAACGGACGGACGGAAACTTGCACGCCTAAGTCGCCCATGCTAAAGCAGGTGCGACAAAAACGCTTACATAGCTTAATTGAACAATAAATTATCTTTAGATTTCGGTGGTAATAAGTTTGGTTCATTGAACCTGAGATTCTGATAATTACTTGGGCATTTGTTAATGGAATATCTCCGATCTCCTTACAAGAAGTTAAGGATTAAATGAAACAGTCTGAAGTCCCCATTCAGGACAATTTCTCAGCCCACACTCAGAGACAATCGACCCACAAGAGTTGTTAGTGCTTTGATTAATACCGAGGTTTCAAAGTCTTCAACTGGGTTTTTTGTCTCTATACCAATTGCTAAGAAGTTATGTCATATGGTTTCTTTACACTTGAATGGCATTAATTTCACACTTGAGTATATGTTGTGTAGCCTTGTCATCAGTATGATTTTAACAAGAAATTAAAAGATATTTTGTCATTTTACTTTTCTATCTGCCAGGTAGACTTACAACAGAGTATTACATGGAGTGCGTATGAAACTGGCGTATCAAAAACTTGTACTCCAGAAGAGAAGAAAAGGTGGATTTATGCTTTAGGTTATGTGGAGATACGTGATACCTAGTTGATGACGTATGCCGTATGAAGAGAAGAGATAGACAGAGATTTTTAATGTTTTTACCAGAGCTGTGACATAATTTAAAACACTGATGACGACGATGATGATGAAATGATGATGAATGAGGATACCGATCACTATCTATCTATCTATCTATCTATCTATCTATCTATCTATCTATCTATCTATCTATCTATCTATCTATCTATCTGTCTATCTATCTATCTTAATCATTTTCATCATTGCCTAAGGTGTTGGGTGGGTGGCTAAATTTAGAAATTAACTTTAGCCAGAAAAAAAATCTCTGTACTGGCTGGGCCATTAAAACTGTTTACAAGAAGTTGGACAGAGGCATCCAAAAACACATGCCTCTGATCCTAAGATCTAAATGGGTGCCTTGAATTCTTCTGGTGTTTGGGCACTTACCACAGAAGAGCGTAGACTATTCCACGGTGGAATAGTTCTGAGAGGAAAAAAGTTGTTTTTTTTTTTTTTTGTTTTTTTTTGTGGGCATCCGTGTATGCGGGGTACCTATGATACTGTGAATTGTTAGGTGCCCTAGTTTGTCGTAATAACGGTGTAGGGGTCAAATACGTGTCTTTATCAATAGACACAGTACCCATATGGATCTTATGAAAATTTTCTGTAGAATTATTTGGGGCATGAGGCAACCCTGCCCGGAATGATTCCAGTTCTGTGCTGCAGATTATGTCAGGGAATAAGTCAAGCAGTCAAAATATTTCTATACTTACCACCAACAGCACAGCTGCCAAACAAGAAAAGTATGACTGCGGAATCATGGTGAGTGGATTCTTCTGTTGTGTGAACTGTTTCTGTGCCGTTTGTATCGTTGGTCATTTTATAATCTTTTAACAGCAAATTGCTTCATCCATCTGAAATCTGTAAAACAAATGGCTTGATTACCATTGCCATACGTAAATAATTTCATCTGTGTCATAATGTTTTCATTGTATGGCTGCAAATGCTGTTCCGTCAATGGAAGTCGCCATCTTGAATACGGTAACGTCATAAATGACGTCACTTTATTTATGACGTTACGCTTAAGTCTCACGTTTTACGTCTGCGACATAACGTAAAAATATGTTATACCAAAAATATGCGTCTTTAGTTTTAATTTTATTCCTGTGTCTTGGCGCAAACAGTGCAAGTTTTGATGATGAAATTTCAGTTGACGCAGACAAGGCAGAAATCTACCAGGGTAACGCAAGAACGTTTTCAACGCCTTTCGAACGAAAGGAGAATTTCCACCATAGAAGGAAAAGGAGGAAGAAAGGAGACACTTTTTCTGAATTAAAAAGTAAACTGATGGCACGAGACTTTACAAAATTTCTACAAAAACGTCAGAAAAATACTGATACTGACAATGGACTATTACAAACCTTAAAACGCCGAAAACGTTATCAGTACGACGAAGATTATGACTGGGAAAACGGTGGACTAGATTATGAAGACCGGCTGGAACCAAAAAGAGACGAAACTAAATTTGAAAAATGGGCAAAGCACTGGCAAAAGAATGCCCTGAAGTTTATTTTTCTGTTTTCATTCGTCATGATGATTTTATGTTGTTGCTGTGCGTGTTGTAAAAAGTTATGTGTCAAAACAAAAGATACCATCTGTTTTCACATTCGTGAGTGGCGAGATCTGTGTTTATGTCGGGATCCAACATACAGAAGAATGCGTCATATGGCAGATGAATATGGATTCGAACTAGACTATTCCATGTACAAACAAATCAAAAATAACTACGAAAAAGGCTTGGAGAACGCGGGTTATGGAAAGTTGGATTTGTCTGGTAGAACGTAGATCTGGGTTTTCCCTCACGGTTTTAAAGTGAGGGTCCCGGGGACTCCCTTATGTGGAGTTAAGGGGACTTTAATAAGATTTAGGGGTTTATTGTTTTAAAGAGGTTAACCCTTTAAGCACTAATCACAACTGCAGCAGACGACACTTTGAAATACATTTTTTAAGAAAAAATAAGGCTTGACATTTCATGTGAATTGTCTGCCTAGCAGACAATTCACATGAAATGTCAAGCCTTATTTTCTCTGAAAAATAAAATCAATTTTAGAATGTTGTCTGATACAATTTGCTTTTGCTGTTCGGTTAACTATTGCTCAAATATTGATAATTCTTGGCCTTTAGACCACAAATATATCAAAATACAAAGCCGTAATTAAATAAAATTAATTTTGGGTTTGATTATGTACGCATCATTCAGGACCCTTACCCCTAACTTTTAAGGGTCCCGAACAAGGTTTTGGAGGTAAAACTGCCAAAATGCGAGTCAGGAAAAACCCTAGGAGACGACATTATGAACTATTTTCGTTTTGCTTTTCAGAGAGAATCTGCCTTATTTTCTCTGAAAAATAATGTTAAAAAAAGTAGAATGTCGTCTGTTACAGATTTGCTTGGCCCTCAAGGGTCGATATAAAACACCAGTCATAACAACAGACTCGACACTCTAAATAATGCATTTACTATTATCAATATTTCCACAAAAAAAAAAAAAAAAAAAATGGATCGAAATTTCGTTTGATTCGTCTTCATATGAGAAGTCAAACCTGATTTTCTCGGAAAATACAGAATGTCGCCCGCTACGATTTTGAATGACGCTTTAACCCATTTTGGTCTGGAGACCCCTAAAAACGTTGCTAGTAAACAGGACACCGCAGAACGAGGCGTCTGATCTTGATCTCCATTGTTTGCAAATAGTTCAGTCATTTTTTTTTTCTAGAAATATCTAAATCACAAAGCCTGAAATAACTAAAAATTAAAGTTGGAAGTTTCCAATATATAGTGTGGGGCAAGTTTATTCAGTCTAAAATGGGTTAAGGATTAAGACAAGCTTAAGCCTCAACCGTTTAGATTTTTATTTTACTTCACTGCAGCTGGTGTTAAGTGCCGTAAAACGTCTCCCCGTACTTCACCACAGTGCAGATTATATTTTTGTTTCCTTTGTGATCTTTGAACCCATTCTGACTCCGAGGTCATAAAACTTTTTTCATGCTCAACTCAGCTGAGCATGAAATTTGTCCTCTTAATAAATCTCTAATTAATAACAATTCTAAATTCTTTCTTGCTAAATGTAGCTGAACATGAAAATTTCTCTGCTAATAAATATGAAAATGCCAACTTTAGTTGGCATTTTCATATTTATTAGCAGAGAAATTTTCATACTCAGCTGAGTTGAGCATGAAAAACGTTTTATAACCTTGGGGCCTGGTTACTTTGAATAGCTGTATTTGAAGATATATGTTGCAATATTGTATCTGATAATACGTAGTCCATATTATAAGAAATATATTATCAATAATAAGATATTTATTGCCAATAAATATATTTATTTATAATAAAATATTTATTTGCGATATAAAAATTAATTCTTTGCTACATAAATATTTATTGCCAACAGAAATATATTTATTCACGATAAAATATTTATTGGCAATATTTTTTTTTTTTTTTTTTTTTTTTCAAAATAAAAATATTTATTTGCAGCTGAATAATAACATGCGGAAAGTAATATATGCGCACTTCGATCCTTTATTCTATGGTTCAGAGAACTGACTGAAAAAGACAGGACACTGAAAATCCTATTTTCTGTTCCGTAATGTGCACCGTACTTGCGACTAAACTGATATCATGCACAAAGCAAGAAAAGGGAACGTATGCCCTATCAGTACAAACGAATACTTAGATAGCAATCCGCATTCGCATTCGCGCAGCCTGAACATGACTTTCGTATTTCCCGCTTAGCCCATTGAAGACTGAATGAACTCCCCCACACTATATATTGGAAGATTCTAATTTCGATTTTAGGTATGCCAGACTATGTGATATAGACATTCTGAGTGAAAAATGGTTGAACTATTTGCAAACAATGGAGACCCTGATCTTTAGTTGGCATTTTCATATTTATTAGCAGAGAAATTTTCATACTCAGCTGAGTTGAGCATGAAAAACGTTTTATAACCTTGGGGCCTGGTTACTTTGAATAGCTGTATTTGAAGATATATGTTGCAATATTGTATCTGATAATACGTTTGTTCCATATTATAAGAAATATATTATCAATAATAAGATATTTATTGCCAATAAATATATTTATTTATAATCAAATATTTATTTGCGATATAAAAATTAATTCTTTGCTACATAAATATTTATTGCCAACAGAAATATATTTATTCACGATAAAATATTTATTGGCAATATTTTTTTTTTTTTTTTTTTTTCAAAATAAAAATATTTATTTGCAGCTGAATAATAACATGCGGAAAGTAATATATGCGCACTTCGATCCTTTATTCTATGGTTCAGAGAACTGACTGAAAAAGACAGGACACTGAAAATCCTATTTTCTGTTCCGTAATGTGCACCGTACTTGCGACTAAACTGATATCATGCACAAAGCAAGAAAAGGGAACGTATGCCCTATCAGTACAAACGAATACTTAGATAGCAATCCGCATTCGCATTCGCGCAGCCTGAACATGACTTTCGTATTTCCCGCTTAGCCCATTGAAGACTGAATGAACTCCCCCACACTATATATTGGAAGATTCTAATTTCGATTTTAGGTATGCCAGACTATGTGATATAGACATTCTGAGTGAAAAATGGTTGAACTATTTGCAAACAATGGAGACCCTGATCAGACGCCGCGTTCTGCGGCGTCTGATCTGGGTCTGCTCTGTTTGCCAGTTACCCTTCTAGGGGTCTCCAAACTACAATGGGTTAGAGAATCAATGGACACTGTTGAACATATCAACGAACAAGGAAGGCCTTGAGCACTGAGCGAATACGGAAGATGATCGGGGCCATCTCTGTTCGAATATGAAATAGGGGCGCTTTTCTTGCATTCAGCGTCTTGCATTTTGCATCAAATGAAAGAAGAAACAGCTATACAAGTTGATCAATATATTTACAAGACTTTTTAAGCCTTAAAGCGCAGATCACAACTGCAACAGATGCCAATTTTGATATTGTTTTTCAGATAGAAAATGTCTTGACATATGTTTTTTTTTTTTTTTTTTTTTTTTTGGGGGGGGGGGGGGTTTCAGAGAAAACAAGTCGACACTTCATGTTAATCGTCTGCCTGGCAGAAGATTCACATGAAATGTAAAGACTTGTTTCCTCTGAAAAATAAGAAGATAACACTTTTAGAATGTCATCTGCTAAACATTTTGCTGGGCGCTTTAAAGGTTAAACCAATGGATTGCACATTTTAAGGGGACAACTCTGTCGAAATTGTTTTAAAATCCCTGCCCATCAAAATGTAAAAAATTGGGATCAAGATCAGGCCCGACACTTTGTCAGGCCTGATCTGGGTCCAAACTGTTTGCTAAAGTTATCAGCAGACGACAAAAGTTGCCACTAGCGGGGAAAGGGTAAAAGGGATACACTTGGTAGAATTTTGACAAGTTTTCATAAGGGAGACAGTTACCAACGTCTTGTTTGCATTCCTGCTAACCAAGCCCCTTCTGGAAAGGGGTCTTCTCTAAAAGGAAAGACTTTGCTCCTAAACAACGAGCAAAGTCTTTCCATTTAGAGTAGGTCTCTTTTCAGAAGGGAGGGAAACCTCCTCTGTATTACCTCCCCTGAATATGTATCTGTTCTCCTTAAACAGTGAAAAAAGGTAAATGGTTTTTGTTGTCATGATAGTCTCATATATTATTTTTCTCTATATAGTTCATTCATTTTCATTTCATTTATTTCTCTTTCTAAAACACACCTCAGAAAGGAAGAGTGTGGCTTTTCAGAGGGGAGGAAAACAATTCTGACATAGTTGTCTCCCTGAATAAAAAGTGTATTAGTAGTTATTGGACTTTAGATAAGGAAGGTGTGTTGTGCTATGCTAAAGGTGTACATAGAAAATCCAGAACAGCCTATGACAGGGTCTGATCAGTGTCTTCCCTATTCCAAGAAACAATATTTGATCCCTCAGGGGCGGTCCAGGATGATTTCTGCTTGGTGGGAGTAGATTTGATAAAATTACCGCTCTTACTCTACGTATTTGGACAGACAGACCTGAGCAGACAGTGCAGACTCAGATCAGACGCCGCAGAACGCGGCGTCTGATCAGGGTCTGCACATCACACGCCACAGAACGCTGCGTCTGATCAGAATCTGCACTGTTTGCTACTCACCCAGCAATTTTACACCCATTCCATCAGGAAAACATGCCTATATAATTTTGACCCCTTAAACTCCACTTAATAAAACTGGGGTTTACAGGGGTATACATTATTTTTCTTACGTCTGCTCAAAAACATAGATTGTGGATACTCGTTAGAACCGCCTCATCAAGGCGGTTCTAACGAGTACCCACAATCTATGTTTTGAGCAGAGATATGAAAAATATCAGAATTTTTTATCTGAATTTTTTTGGAGGATTTGAAATTTTCTATATATTTGAATAGGCATGTTTTCGTAATTACAGGTAGTAAAACTGACTTGTTGAAGAGAAGTACAAGGTAAAGAGTAAGGGGGTAAGTATTTAGGGTAAATAAAGTATCCTAGATTTATCAAATTCATCTAAAACTTCCCATGAAACTGAAAATTTGAGTCAAAGTGGTGTTCGAGTAAACCCTCTATGAATCTGTCCCTGTCCCTTAAAAGGATATAATAACGAACATAGGAGGTCTGTAGAGATTGGGCGGATACACAGTCTAGCCTGTATTTACATATTTATGGTAAAGGGGCGTTTTCGCATGACTTTGCTTATAAATATGCATGTTCATATATTAATAGAATCGTCTTTTGTGCTGTATATTGAGGCTATAATAAATACCATCAAAATGCCAAACTGCTATGTGAGAAAGTAACATTATATATTCTGCTTGTGAGAAATCAGCCAGCCTAGGATTTCTGCTATTTGGTTTAAGCAGCATTTTATTTATATAAATCTTTACAGGGTAACACAACAAAGAATATATCTTGCATAACATATCTATACAAAAAGGATCCAGAAGTGTCAGCTGACTGATTTGAATCTGTATCCCAATTACAGTACGATATGGGAAACCAAGTAGTATGCAATTTACGTAATCAGAAACGTGACAATCAGTGCCAGTATGTGGATATATTGTTTTTACCCAGCGGCCAATAAACTTTGAGACAACGTCGCATCAACGTCGGTTCAACGCCATGCAGCGTCGCATCAACATCGATGCAACTTCATGACGTTGCATCGACGTTGATGCAACGCTGTATAAACGTCATGCGCCCGCTTGGTAATTTCCCTGAGAATTCACAACAAAATTAGTTTGGCAGATCAATCTGCTTCAAGAAGAGCGGAACTAATGTCCATTCGTTCGTACCTGTGTAGGTTTTCAGGCAGTATTCCCACAATTCTAATCCGCAGTCAGGGTCAAAGGAACCAAAAGCTAATCCTAATTCTACTTTCTTTATGAACCCTTTCATCCTTTAGTTACTGAACTGGACTCTTCCGTCCTTGACTCTGGGCATGCCCATTGTTGCAAAAAGGGATTTTAGTAAAAATCGAGGACAATAAAGAAAGAAAATCAAATGAAGAAAATCAAAGGGTGTATATAGATTCAGATACCTTTGCACACAGTGTAAATCCAGATGAGACGGCTCGTCACGAGCCGTCTCATCAGGATCTACACCGTGCAAAAAGTGTCTGCTTTTGATATTGATCTGTGGAGTTGAATGGATTAAAGTAAACTGTTGTTCGTAGCAATAAACGATAAAAGATGGTTAACATATTGAAATTTAGGGCTGACGAATCCCACATTTTTAACTCTCATTATCTCAAATGCCAAAGGACCAGTAGTGTGCTTTGAGATAAGTTTGGAATAAAAGGAGTTGAAATTTACGGAACTCATAGCAAACTTATCCGGTGCGGTCCTTTATTTAATTTGACTTATGCAGTAGTAAGAGTTATCAGTATTTGAGATAATGAGGGCAAACTGTATTTAAATTTAAAGATGACTGGACGTAACTTGTTCATGCTGATTAGTGTTCATGCGCAAGCTCGTCCGGGTGTTCCCAGTTTATATATGGAATACCGGTACTTTTCCCACAACATGCCTCATGTGCAGGTTTCATGTGGAAATATTTCGAAAGCGGATACCGCAAGAATAGCTTTTCTTGACGACGAGAGAGCCACACTATTCGAAAACGTGTCTTCGAAGAAAAAGCGGACAGCGAAAGTCCTGATCAGACTGCGCATACAAGCAGTCTGATCAGGGCTTTCGCCGTCCGCTTACAGAATTTTTGGGTACTGCAGAATGCATCAATGGGGGGCAAAGATATTGAATAAACGGCTAACAAGCTACACATTTCGCGTGAGTTCGAAGGCACCTTTTAACTTCATCAAGCTTCATACGGTTCTGATCTAGGTTCTGTTTCTGTGAGTTAAACTATGTGAAGAATACTACAATACTTTTGCAGCCTCAAAATGTTTGGCTGACACTGAATAGAAACAAATATATTACGGTTTAAACATATTTGATTTGTATAAATACAGATACAAACCATAGCAACAGGAACATATATACTTCAAATAGGATTCAGAAAAATAAATTTCGTTGGCCCATTATATACAATTGCTCGTTCCGTCGAAAACACAATACCATGACCATATGCTGCATGGCATGAGAAAAAGGGACCTTTTGCCATATATATGGCCTAACAAGGCACAGATCAGACTGTGCGGTCGGTGCCTTCTCTGTCCGTAGATATATTCTACAGTACCAAGTGATTCTGAAAGCGGACAAGGGAAACCCTGATCAGCCTACGCGAACATCGAATGATTCTATGTGAACAACGAAGGCAGCGATCAGCCAGCTCGATTATGGAATAATTCTGTAAGTGGACAAAGAATGCCCTTATTAGACTGTGCGTATGATAAGTAAATACGATAAGGGTCCTTTTTTCAGGTCACAAATCATGGACTCCACATCATGATAAAACCCAGCCTGTGCATACTGCTCGTGTACAGATAAAACTGTGCACAGACGTTTTATGTCCAAATCTTATAAAACTTTACTCATTACGAAAACACGCCTATTCAAATATAATGAAAATTTTACCACCAAAAATGAAAATTTTCAGATAAAAAATTCTGATATTTTTCATATTTCTGCTCAAAACATAGATTGTGGGTACTCGTTAGAACCGCCTCGACGAGGCGGTTCTAACGAGTACCCACAATCTATGTTTTTGAGCAGAAATAAGAAAAATAATGTATACCCCTATAAACCCCAATTTTACTTTATAAAAGTGGGGTTTAAGGGGGTTAACATTATATTTGCATGTTTTCGTGATGTCCCAGGGGGTTGTTTGCCTTGTTGAAAAGATGGTAAATCTACAATGTGTGTTCAGTCCTCGCAAAAAAAACAAAACAAAAAACAAAAAAAAAAAAAAAAAAAAAAAAAAAATGAATTATCTGTTTTGTCTCAGAGGCACCAAGCAGACCATCTCTCTTCTGTGGCCCGATGGTCTAGGCCCTACCGTAGGTTGCATGGTAGTTAAGTGCTTTTGAAAGGTCGCATCTCAGTGAAATAAAAACTTAAAAATCCCATATTGGGAGCATTCGCCGAACCGTCCTGATGCTTAAAAATAGCGAATAAATAAACAACACCAAATAAAATTTCAATCTTTTGAAGGAATAAGATTTTAATCATATTGAGCACAATATCGGATACTCCTAGCCTGGGTCCATGCGTCAATATTATATTAGATCCATCAGATAATGTTAGCTGCATAATTAATTGTAATCCATAATCTTATCATGACTCGTTAATCACTTTTCTAAATATTGACCATATTTGACCATTGGTATTGTCATTTTTGACCAAGAAAATAGAAAAAAAATAAAAAAAGGAAAAAATGATCAGACTAGAACCCAGGCTAGATACTCCAGTAAAACGCGGCAAATCTACAGCGGTGGGTAAAAGGTGTAACCCGAGCCGCGAATCTACTAAACACCGAAAAGGACCGTTTCCACCGAAAATGGCCTATCAGGTACCGAAAATATCTTATAAATATGATTTTATTTACATATGACTTTTGACACTGAAAAAAAAAAAAAAAAAAAAAAAAAAATATTTTAACGCCGAAAAGGGGATATCTAGTACCGAAAACGGCTGCATTAATATGCCTGGCTTTCTGCGCCCAGATTGCATTTTACAAACAAATGTGTATACTGTTTATGCGTGGCGGTTTTTTTTTTTTTTTTTTTTTTAATTTCAGAGTCAATCCCACTTAGTTCTAGAGGCCCTAAGAATTTTAGGCAACCGCCCTATCAGCACTCTCAGTGCTTTGATTGTTAGACTGCTCTTTTTTTTTTTTTGAAATTATCCACACATTAACCTAGACCTCGGACCCATCAATGATGGGTCCGAGCCTGGACGGTTTTTTTTTTTTTTTTTATTTATTTTTTTTTTTTTATTATTTTTTTTTTTATTTTTTTGAGACAGTTCATCAGTTAAGCTTTAAAGGCTGACATTACGAAAACACGCCCATTCAAATATAATGAAAATTTTACCACCAAAATCTGAAAATATTCAGATAAAAATTCTGACATTTTTTCATATTTCTGATCAAAAACATAGATTGTGGGTACTCGTTAGAACCGCCTCGACGAGGCGGTTCTAACGAGTACCACAATCTATGTTTTTTGAGCAGAAATAAGAAAAATAATGTATACCCCTGTAAACCCCAGTTTTACTATATAAAAGTGGGGTTTAAGGGGGTCAAAATTATATAGGCATGTTTTCGTGATTGATACTTGAGCTAATTTTAATACAACCTTATTTATTTTATTGTCTGAAAATACTATTTCCAAATGAATAAAAAGTAGATGCTTCAATTTAGATACATGTACAAACACTACTGATAATTTATTATGAATGCATTATTCATAACTAATTTTACAAAGAATATAGTCTAATTACCAGTTTTGGGCTGGGTGACCTAGTAGTTAGTGCTCTCGACTTGCAAGCGAAAGGTTAGGGTTTCGAATCCCGTTCGAATCGAGAAAACTTTCAGACCGTTAGTACACATTGCTCATACTCGACGTTCCCTGTGTTGAATATAGTGGACATGGAGGCGCTTCAGTGGTGACAGACAGCGGCATCAAGTCAGTATGGGTGATCCATGAAAGTAAGGCTGTACAAATACAAGCATAAAACACATTCGCCATTGTTTCTCTCTGCTCAGGTGCCTGATAGCGTTAAAATCTACACAACAACAAGGTGTTCAGTTTGGAATAAACTGTTGGTAATAAGTGATGTTCCTGCTATTTCTGCTATATCATTCCTGCTATATAGTAATTCCGGTATCCATCACGAAAACCCGTCTATATAATTTTACCCCTTTAAACCCCTCTTTTATATAGTAAAACTTGGGTTTACAGAGGTATACATTGTTTGTTTGTTGTTTTTTTTTTTTTCTTATTTTGTCAAAATAATTTTTCATATTTCTGCTCAAAACATAGATTGTGGGTACTCGTTAGAACCGCCTCGCCGAGGCGGTTCTAACGAGTACCCACAATCTATGTTTTGAGCAGAAATATGAGAAATATTAGAATTTTTTATCTGAAAATTTTCCCTTTTTTGGGTTGTAAAATTTTCAATATATTTGAATAGGCGTGTATTCGTAATGGACTTTATAGGTTACCCACAAAACCGAAACTCGTGTTTCAACCTTTAAATATTACCTACGAAACTAGAGAAAGTAAGAAAAAAAAAACAACTAAGAATGGAAAACCTGAGAGGGTAAAACGTTAACATACCATTTCATCCTCTTGATGTGTAATAGTCCTCAATGATGGCTTTTAAATATAGTCTCCTTTTTTATGCGTCACAAGTTTCCAAAATTTCTAATGTATACATATAATGTTATCAGAATTTACGTACAAGGGATGGAGTATTTATGATCCTTTAAGACGTCCGCTCCTTACAAATATGTGTTTTAAAGTGATAAATTTTGAGCAAATTTTAAACTTTACCACTCTCCTGGAAAATTCAGCAGACGACACCGTGAAAATATTTTTCTTATTTTTCCCAGGAAAATAGACTTTGACTTTTCATGCAAATTGTCTCCGCAGGGAGACAATTTGCATGAAATGTCAAAGTCTATGTTCAAAAAAAAAAAAAAAAAAAAAAATAAGAAAACTATTTAAAATTGTCGTCTGCTGAAATTTTTACCCAGCATGCTTAGCGTTAACAATCTCAGAGAGCAACTGTTGCTAAATGTGTCATATGTTTTCATGAAACATACGAAAAGGAAAATCTATATCTATTTTCTTCTGTTTTAGTAAGTTCTTAAAACAACTGCAAATGTCACCAAAGGAAAATTTACCGCCAGTTAACTGCCTATCACAACAAATTGATTTTCAACCTTAAAGCGCCAGTCGCAACAGCAGCCGATGCTATCCAAACAATATATATCACTATTACCATTCCGCGAAAATAAGGTTTGACATTTCATGTAATTTGTCTGCGTTGCAACGTAGACGATTCAATGAAATGTTAAGCCTTATTTTCACGGAAAATAATAAATTTATCAAATGCCGTCTGCTACAGGTTTTGAATAGCACTTTAAGGCTGTCAGTGAGGACAGTTCAATATTTTCTGTCACATACAGGTATATTCAAAATTGTAGATAAACGAATCGCCTCGATGAAGTGATTCTGATTAGAACCACGAGATGGGTTTTCGTGAAGATATAATTCGACCTAATTACCATACATACCCTTATAAGCATACAGTCAAGCAATTTCATAGGTTTACATCACGAAAACACGCCTATATAATTTTGACCCCCTTAAACCCCACTTTTATACACTAAAACTGGGGTTTTTCAGGGGTATACATTATTTTTCTTATTTCTGCTCAAAAACATAGATTGTGGGTACTCGTTAGAACCGCCTCGCCGAGGCGGTTCTAACGAGTATCCACAATCTATGTTTTCAACAGAAATACGAAAAATATCTGAATTTTTTATTTAAAAAAAATCCCTTTTTTGGTTGTAAAATTTTCAATATATTTGAATAGGCGTGTTCCCGTAATGAGATTGCAGTCCGTGTAATATTATCTACTTATTTATAATAGCATATGTTGTGGATACACATTCGAATTGCCTCGGCATGAATGTCCACAACGTATTCTTTTAGAACATCGCAGAGGTAATTCAAATGAGTACCTACAATATATGCGAGTATAAAGAAAACCAGAACACATATCACATAGCATCATTAAATAAGCCCCTCAGTAAGTCATTTGCTCAAATTCTTGAAAGGCTCTATATTCCTCAAAAACAGACTTTTTTATTTTTTATCCAAGAAAGGTTTAAAAATAAATTGATATACAGCATTAATACGATCATAAAATGTGGCATCCGACTGCCTGTAAAGTTTCAGTAAGTCTCTCGTTTTTGAACTGGATCAAAACTGAAATGATTTTTTATCCTATCTCGATCAAAACTGAAATGATTTTTTATCCTGTCTCTGAATTAATGTTGGCAACATTAATTTAGAGATACGATGAAAAAGCATTTTATTTCAAGAACGAGAGACTAACTGAAATTTTATAGGCTGTGAAGTGCCACATTTAATGGTTGTACTAATACCATATATCAATTTATTAAACCTTTCTTGATTAATAAAATGTCTATTTGTGAGGAATATGGAGCCTTTAAAGCGTGCCCTTATTCTGTTTTACAAGTGAGACATTTTTTTTTTTCTTTTCGACTTCCTGTTTGTTTTCTTGCTCATCAAGACCAAAGAATTTAATCTCAAGTTTTACCTTTCAATCTATCAAAACAGAAAGAAATGCCAAATTTTGTGACTCCCTGTTGACTTTTCTGCACACAGAATCCCTTCTGAAAAGGTGTCAATTCTAAAAGGAAAAATTTGCTCTCGTCTTCTGGGCGTTTCTGTGACTGTCCAGAAAGACAATCTTACAACGTTTACAGTAATAGATAACATTACAAAACAAGCAAAATCACTGGACACGTGTTTAGGAAGAAGCACGTCTTTCGAAATATTCGCGTAAAAGACTTGAAAACTATTTTAAGACCACTGATCTTCAACAAACGAAGTCGCCGGGTCCTTTCCAGTTATAACCAGTTTTTAGTTAGTTAGTTTATTAAATAATAAATAAATAAATTATTAAATAACCAGTTTTTAGTTAGTTAGTTTATTAAATAATAAGGTATAGCTATTGACTGTTCTTAATCACGAAAACTTTCATAGAAACAGATAATTACCACGAAAGAAAGAAAAAAAATTGTTGTTAGTTCCGTATTTCTGATAAATCTATATCATAGGACTAATTAATTTTGTAGAATATAATTGCAACCCTTTACATGATAATAATAAGATTATTTTGTACACAAGAAGAACAATAACTTCAACAGTTTTGTTGCAGTTATATTTAGATGTCTGGAGCTCGTTTGTCAAGTGGTCGAATTCTGTTTTGTCTGTCCTGAGAAGCACTAAACATGCTCATTAATTGACTCGCTATGATTGGCAGCTTTGCTCATTGGTGAACGAGAGAAAGTTAAAAGCACTTGCTCTTAATAATAAATGACCTGCCCTGTAAGCAATTTCGGCACGTATGCGCGAGTCCTTTTTCCAACATCGGGGTTCACTTTCAGTGAAGGTCATTTTTGGGTCGATTGTTTACAATCGGGTCAAAGTATATATACATAAAACTTTCCTTTAAGCTCACATTTCAATCTCGCTAGGCTTGAAATGGGCCGTGCCAAGCAAAACAAGTGCATTCGAACATGATTCAGATCTTCCTGCGCATGCACGGTTTCATCCGGGCGTTTGCTCTCCATTCGTATATTCTGTAGTAACCAATGAATCTGTTAGTGGACAGTAAAACTGCGTGCATCCGTTCAGGCTGATCTAGGCCTTCGCCGTCCGTATATATGCCCGAAGACACGTTTTTGCATGGCGCTGCCCAATTTTTTTTACATTACTTCAAAAGATTGGCATTTGCAACAATATCAGAAGATTTGAATTTGCAACCATCACGAGAACATACCTATATAATTTTGACCCCCTTAAACCCCAGTTTTATATAGTAAAACTGGGGTTTACAGGGATATACATTATTTTTCTTATTTCTGCTCAAAACATAGATTGTGGGTACTCATTAGAACCGCATCGTTCTAACGGGTACCCACAATCAATGTTTTGAGCAGAAATATGAAAAATATCTGAATTTTTCATCTGAAAACTTTCTTTTTTTTTTAGTGGTAAAATTTTCAATATATTTGAATATGCTCAGCGCACGAAAAAGGTCCTTATGTAATTTGCGGACAACGCAGGCCCAGATCACCCTGTTGTATAAGGGCTCTTTTTGTGCGTTGCGCAACAACTATCTTTCCGGGATTCTGCAATTAACTAATTTATGCTCCTTTGACCAGTCCGTTTGAAATAGAAGGGATGTCTGGTTTCAATTATTACCATTTTTTTGTTTTTGTTTTGTTTTTATCATTTTTTTTTTTTTTTTCCAAAAATTCCTGTTTTTAATAAAAACTCAGGTAGATCCTGATCCTACGCCGCGTTGTGTGCCATCTTATCTGGGTCTGCACTTTTTGATGATGCCACTTTTGATGGGATACTTGGCTAGCATCCACTGCTTATACTAATCTGTAAAAATAGAGACTGCTATGTTTTAAGATGCAATTTGACATTTGAGTAAGAAATAGAAGAAAAAGATTAACTCGGTGGACAGAAAAGCTGAGCTACATGACTTTTTTTTTAAATGCTCTGTACTGCTTCGATGGCTTTAATCGCCAAAAAATATTCCCAAACTCCATCTGCAGATGGAGTTTGGGAATATTTTTTGGCGATTAAAGCCATCGGGCTTGAGCTGGTACATACTACTTGGGCTGGGACCAGGACCGAGATCAAAACGGCGTCTGATCAGGGTGTAAACTTTTGCACGGACATGTCTGTCCGAATACTAAGGTAAACAAGTATATACTCAGATCATGATGTTACACGTATAAGCTCTGCGTGTCGCATTCAAAATATCTGAACCGTATAAAATTTGTACAGCCAAAACATTTAGGCTTTGCATTACGAAAACACTCCTATTCAAATACATAGAAAATTTTACAACCAAAAAAGGAAAATTTTCAGATAAGAAATTCGTATTTTTTTTTTTCATATTTCTGCTCAAAACATAGATTGTGGGTACTCGTTAGAACCGCCTCGGCGAGGCGGTTCTAACGAGTACCCACAATCTATGTTTTTGAGCAGAAATAAGAAAATTAATGTATACCCCTGTAAACCCCAGTTTTAGTGTATAAAAGTGGGGTTTAAGGGGGTCAAAATTATATAAGTATGTTTCCGTGATGGATTGGATTATGTGGATGCACAGACCGATTTGAGTCTATAGATATGTTTTACATATGCTACAAGGTACTTTTTGACTTCGCCTTTGTTTGTTGCAAAACTTGTACAAATACATTTTTGGAATATCACTTGATCCTGTCATAAGACTAATATTTAAACTTTAAAAGGAAGTAAAATAATCTCTGCCTATATCATGTCTCGAAGTATCAAAATACACTTTGAAAATACATGAAAAGGGGCCTTCGGGGCCTATAGGAATAGCGAAGGTAAAGATCAGCGTGCACCTCTATGTTGTGCGGTCAATATATTGCATAACATGAATTTCCTCTTTTTTTTACAATCTCGTATATCCCTTTTCTCCCATAGTCAAGGAGATGACGCAAAATCATCCACAAAGGTTGACGTGCTGTTAAGCAACCATTACGAAAACACGCCTATTCAAATATATTGAAATTTTCACCACCGAAAAAATGGAAGTTTTCAGATAAAAAAAAATCTGATACTTTTCTTATTTCTGCTCAAAACATAGATTATGGGTGCTCATTAGAACCGCCTCGCCGAGGCGGTTCTAACGAGTACCCACAATCTATGTTTTTGAGCAGAAATAAGAAAGAAATGTATACCCCCGTAAACCCCAGTTTTACTATATAAAAGTGGGGTTTAAGGGGGTCAAAATTATATAGGTATGTTTTCGTGATGAATACAAAAGCAAACTGGTGAAATGAACGCGATGATCCTGCGCTGCCCATATATGACCTGAAGGCAGCTTATAAAAAGTCATGGACTGGTTCAAACTTATTTTTGCCATGGACTGCTCAACATGATTTATAACCAAGTATTAGCTTTCACAAAAAGCTTGGTCTACTTCACAGCCCGATTTGACTGAGGGCAATTATGATACCAATGGATCCAGTGCCAAGTGTACACCAATACATGTACCTCAACACTGAAATTATCTGTATGATTGTCAAACATGAATATATAGCGATCAGTAACTTACTGCCACTGTGTGCTTAGACTAAGCTTACTAAGCTTTTTTGTGAAAGCTTATACTTGTACATAGTGACCAGATTAGTAGACATGATGACATGATCCGGGGTACATCCCAGCTAGCATTCTACGTAAATCTACATCGGGCCGTCATCGGCCCGTCAGCTACCCTGACGGGCCGATGATGGCCCGATATAGATTTACGTAGAATGCTGACTGGGATCCTACAACAGTTTATGTGCGCCAAGCGAAAACTCAGATCAGCCTGCGCATTTACGCGTGGACGCACAGCACAGACTGATCAGAGTCTTCGATGTCCACCTTAAGACGCTTGGGTGCCATGCAAAGACTTTGATCAGACTGCGCGGATGCAATGTCGTAAATGCTGTATTCTGATTCATATGTCAATACAAGTATTAGCTCTCACAAAAAGCTTGGTCTGTGCTTGGCACACAATGTTTGTTAAGCTAATACGTGGTTATAAATAACGTTGCGCAGTCCATGTAAAATAGCATTTGACCAGTCCATGACCGTTCATAGAGTGTGATCTGAGTGCTTCCGGAGCAGTATCAAACCCTAAAACTTTCTGAGCGTAGACAATTATTACCATTCTCTTGTGTTGCAGCAGATGTAAGGGGACTGGAAAGACGACTTTTTATTCTGGGCCTAATTGTTCCAAGCTTCGTTAGCTTAACGAGCTCGTTAAGGGTCATTTCGTTAACTGTTTTAGCAGATTCAATATACAATATTCTGATATTTTTTGTTGAAAAAAAATGTGAGTAGCTTTTGCAAAAGCTACTCATATTTTTCCAGCAAAAAAATTCAGCATATTTGCGTATCACCCGATGTATAGCTAAATTTTAACGAATCGTTAACTAACGACATCGTTAGCTTTGAACAACTGGGCCCAGATTTTTCAACCGGGCAGATAACTTGTGTGACTTCCTGCTTGTGTTTATGCATACCGATCCCTTGCTGAAAAGTGTTCGAAACCGTTACATCCCTTATAAATTAACAAATTATGCGGTAGAAGATCGTCGTATTAATTAATTGTAATCAATTAAATACATCATTTACATTTGTAAATAATGATGCACATACAAAATGTACATGGTACTTATTAATTCATTGCAATCAATTAAATACAGTCGACTCTCGTTATCTCGAACTCCAAGGGACTCTATGAAACAGTTCGAGATATCCGTACTTCGACATATCAGATTTGCGGACTCAGGAAAACAATTAATCGAACAACCACCTTTAACAGAATGAATATGTAATCTGACTCCTAAGTTAGAGACATTTTGAAAATATTGTGGAAAAGAGGAGAAATTGCTCCTAAGGAGCAATTTCTCCTCTTTTCCACAATATTTTATTGCCTATTGGTAGATCTCTGTGTTAAAACATGGACCAGATTTTCACTTCGAGATAAGCGGTTATTCGAGATAAGCGAGTTCGAGATAACGGGAGTCGACTGTACATCATTTACATTTGGAAATAATGATGCACATACAAAATGTACATGGTACTTATGTAACGCGATCAAAGGCAAATGAATTTGATTGGTAATGAAAATAACTGCTTGCTTGATTTATTCTCATTTATTGTTTTATGTATTTTTATGCACTTTATTAAGTTTTCTGTCTTTCTTTCTTTCTTTCTAAAAAGTGAATCTATTCGGATTTGTCACTTATTTCTTTTCTGTTGTATCTATATCTCTATATATATATATATATATATATATATATATATATATATATATATATATATATATATATATATATATATATATATATATATATATATTTTTTTTTTTTTTTTTTTTTTTTTTTTTTTTTGATTTCCATCGAAATTATCGAATTTAGTGTGAGAACGAATTGACCAACCTGGGAACGAGCTGACCAAAATGAGTACGAGTTGACCAAATGAGGACGAATCGACTGAAGAAAATACTGATGAGTACGAGTTGAACGAAAAATGATTACGAGTTGAACAAATGAGAGCGAATTGACTTAAATACAAACTGACTTGATACGAATTGACTTCGTAGCCGTGTATCTTGTCAGTCAGGTCTGCCGAGGATTCAGTTGCCTGATAACTATAAGAGTAATTCGTGCCCGTCTTGTAACGCACGTTGTGCATGATTTTCTCTGGGCGACGACACAAAATAATTAGTTTGACTTGTCGCTAAATAAAAACTCAAACAAATCACTTTGGGGAGTAGTGGAGGGTATATTTGTCACTTTCAGTGACATTTTTGCTTTGTCTTCTAATGTATGAAACAAATGGAAATTTATTGTAGTGGCGCTTAGGGGGACTGATAACACTTTCAGGGGAGATATCTACAAGAAGAATTTCCTCCCCGTTGGAGCAAATATTTTCCTTTTAGCGTATGGGGAAAATTCGTTCCGTTTACAGTAGATTCCTTTCTAGAAAGGTTTTGTTATGCAGGAAGTTACAAAAAAATATCTCCCTTGTAAGAAAAATGGTGGAAAATTCTCTACGTGTACTCATTCATCTTAACAAATTTTAAGCGGTATAGAAAACGCGCAAGCCGTCAAATGCACATGTGGATCGAGAAATCTTTTAGAAGTTTAAAAAAGACAGTTTGATATACAATGTAATTAATTTGATTAATTGGACAACACACAAACGCATGTTTACATCAACAGCGGTTGCATCATTGATTAATAGCAGACACAAACTACGGCCACACATTGGGCTAATTCAGCAGACGACAAATTGATTATATTTTTTTTCTTACTTCTTTTTCCAGTAAACAGTATTTGACATTTCAAGCAAATTGTCTCTTATGGAGAAAATTTGCATGAAATGTCAAAACCTGTTTACTGAAAAAAAAAAAATTTTTTAAATGTCGTCTGCGGAAATTTTACCTAGCAAGCTAAACGTTTATGCGAAGGTTACAAAAAGTTATTTTACGCTATATATGTCGTATTTATTTACTTTAAATATTCTGAGATTCATGTCTGAGCAAATAGTGTAGACCAGAGAATTATAAGCCCCTGTGTAGACCCAGATCAGACGCCGCAAAACGCGGCATCTGATCAGGGTCTACACAATCTGCCAACCAATAAGAGTCAATGTACAGGTAGGACAAGCATGGTAAGGAGTGGTTAAGGCAGGGGCGGATCTAGGATGATTTCTGAGGGAGGGGGTAGGTGGGGTTCGATGTGATCAAATTACCGTACTTTACAAAACGACAGGCCTAAGCAAACAGTACAGACGCAGATCAGACGTTGTAGAACGCAGCGTCTGATCAGGGTCTACACTATTTGCCACTCATACAGCAATTTTACACATATTCATAGAAAGAAAAAACGACTTGTTGAAGAGAAGTGTAGGATAAAAAGTAAGAGGTGTGAGTATTTAGGGTAAATATTGTATCCCAAATTCATCCAAAATTTCCCGTGAAAATAAAATTTTGGGTAAAAGGGGTTCGACTAAACCTAGACTAGCTCCTAGACCTTGATGTCATGTTTTATCACTACTAACCATAAGCTGATTCAAATTTGTGTATGACATCTTGTATAGCCAGTCTCTAATAGTTGGTCTCCGACATCTCCAAGATTAGTTGCTGCTATCAAAGGAGTGAGGCAAGCAGTAAGTAGTAGATGGCCCTTAGTTCATTAAGTAAATTAATAATTATAATTGATTGATGAAAATAATATTGATATCCGACTAGTAGCTAGTCTAGACTAAACCCACCGAACTCCCTTTGAATTCGCCGCCGTAAGGTGACCCAATATTTAGGTAAATATGGTAACATGTTAGCCGACAGTGTTCAAGTGAAGGCCGAGAGCAGGCCCACTATGTCTTGGGACATTGCCGTATCTCCATGGGCGCTATGTTCTCGCTAACTCTTGTCTAAGATCATCAACACCGAACACCCCGCTCAGACAGGAGTGCAAAGAACAAACATGATGGGAAATCTTAATATATACACTTTTAGGGGGGGGGGGGGGGGGGGGTAACTCTGTTTAAATGGTTTTGTCTACCTTCAGAAGAAGGATCTGCGCTAATCTCTTTTTAGAAAAGATATCTTTTCCGAAGTGGGTAGGGGGGTAGGGGTGCAAAAAGAGCAAACAGAAAGTCACAAAAGTCGTCTGTCATGTTAAAATAGTGGAAAATCTACAAAATATATCCAGTCCCCTTACTGTGAGGATATGGCAGAAGAAAGAAAGAAAGAAAGAGACAAAGAAAGAAAGAAAGAAAGAAGACACATCACGAAAACACGCCTATATAATTTTGACCCCCTTAAACCCCACTTTTATATAGTAAAACTGGGATTTACAGGGTATAAATTATTTTTCTTATTTTTGCTCAAAACATAGATTGTGGGTACTCGTTAGAACCGCCTCGGAGTACCCACAATCTATGTTTTGAGCAGAAATATGAAAAATATCAGAGTTTTTTTTTATCTGAAAATTTTCAGTTTTTGGAGGTGAAATGTTTGTATATATTTGGACAGGCGTGTTTTCGTAATGAGAAGAAAGAAAACTGCTATAACAGTATATTGCAGAATACGTATAAAACAGACCACAACTCAATCAGGAGAATTTCGTCAGTTACAGGAAGTCGAATGTTCTTCATTCACATATCACAGACAATGTTTCTGTCCAATCGGAACTCTCAGAGATTAACATTGTCCAGGAACAAATCACAGATCATCACAAAAATGTGGTCTTGCCCATTGCACTCCTTCCGCAAACGAATCGTGGTGGTAAGAATCGAGACATGTAAAACGGTACTTCAACTCAAAGATTGCAGTATTATGATTCTTTAGGTGTGCTTGCGCTTGTAATAAAGATTAAAAGTGTGACAGTTAAGATTTACGACACTGAGACAAGATAATAGAACAAGTGGTAACACGACTGATGTTGTGCCCTTTATGGGACGCTCGAAGTGGATTGGGCGACAACTTCACATGTCAGAAAAGCTAGCAGAATGGCAGGATGAAAGGGTGATGTTAGCAGAATGGCAGCATGAAACTCATAAGAAGTCAGCAGAAAGACAGAATGAAAAAGTGTTTTGCGAATTTCAAATCTATTGTTATCAGTACATCAGCAAGGTGAATAATAGTAGAAAAATCGGACCACCTTTATTCCCGTTCAGTAGCCGGACCTAAAGTAAACAGGCGTCCATCATTTCCGTAGACTCACAGAATGGTGAATTAAACATGCTTTTGCATGAAGACGTTTTCGTTCTGCCATTCTGCAAACTACATGTACATAATTTCGTTAAAGAAACCACCCTACTATTGCTCTGTTTTAATGAAACAACCCGCCTATAAAAACAACGTAGGTCATGTCGTATAATAGTATGCGAATCAGCCGTGTGCGCTGTTGCGCTGTGTGCGTATGCCCGCGCACACGGCTGACCCGTATATTAGAAAAGAGTCATTTTACCATGTAATGCGAAGGAAATAGTTACTTACTTACCATTTTTAATCTGTTTGTACATTTTCAGATGAAAATATATTCCACATAATCCAAACGTATAGTTAAATAGTAAAAGAATACTGTTTAAGGAGACTGAATACACCTGGTATATTGCCGCCATTCTTCACAAGGGAGACAACTCTTGTGACGTCTTATTTGTACCCTGAATACCAAGTCCCTTCTGAAAAGGGGACTACTCTAAAAGGAAAGAATTTGCTCCCAAAGGGAGCAAATTCTTTCCTTTAAGGGTAGACCCCTTTTCAGAAGGGAGGCAGAATAATTTTGAAAGAGTTACCTCCCCTGGAAAATGTATCCATTCCCCCTAAGTATCTAAAAAGCAATCCTAAAAATCATACCAAGATCCTATAATGACACTCAAATGTTTGTCAACAATCGTGTGCGCTCCAGAAGATAAAAAAAGGTACAGGCCTTGTGTACTGGCAAAATTTCAGGCTAATGTACTATCATTTTGCCGATGGCTGATACACGACTAAAACATCATTTATACGTAAGCAGTGACTTATATAAATTCCATGTCACTGTATAGTCAAATAGAAGAAAGGTCGCATTTTTTTTCTGGTCGCCATGTTAAAAAATGACGCTCACTGATCGATCAGCATTGTAACATGCACTTTTTTACTCACTGAAAGTATAAACACAACTTCTTGGGTAACAGATGTGGAGAAATTTGTACGATTGTGGAAAATCAGACATTGTATAGAAGTAAGACAAAAAAGGAAAAAAAAGTGTAAGAATACGCAAAAAGGGACATTATGACAGACGCGAACCGTAAAAGACCATGACATATTAGCCTGAACATTCTCAAAATTCGTTGTCCGCTTACAGCATATATCGACGGCATTGGTCATACTGCGGAGTTGTGATAAGCATTTTTTCTAATAACGTGGATAGGCTGCGCATCGGGGAAATGCGCCTTCGGGGCAAGTGCGGACAGCGAGGGCCCAGATCAGACTGCGCATATGCGCAGTCTGATCTGGGCCTTCGCCGTCCGTTTACAGAATTATATGCTACTGTAGAACATATTGGTGTATTGAAAACGACCTAATCAGCTTGTAAACCCTCGCAGTATGATCTTGGTCTTTGAAGCCTCTGTACTATCGACAAAAACGAAGGCTCTGATTGGACTGCGCGGATCTGCTTGTTGTTCTGCTCCTTTGCTCGCTGTAAACAGGCTACGGACCCTTTGTACATGGCCAGACATATGAAATGTATATTGCAATTATTAAAACAATTATTTTAGGACATTATTATTATATACAAAATGCTCATGCTCTGACAAGACTGAGCTTGCGCAGTCTTGTCAGAACCTGCACAGTTCTTCAGACTGTATTAGAACCTGCACTGTTCTTCAGACTGTATTAGAACCTGTCCTGTTCTTCAGACTGTATTAGAACCTGCACAGTTCTTCAGACTGTATTAGAACCTGCACTGTTCTTCAGACTGTATTAGAACCTGCCCTATTCTTCAGACTGTATTAGAACCTGCCCTGTTCTTCAGACTGTATTAGAACCTGCACAGTTCTTCAGACTGTATTAGAATCTGCACAGTTCTTCAGACTGTATTAGAACCTGTCCTGTTCTTCAGACTGTATTAGAACCTGCACTGTTCTTCAGACTGTATTAGAACATGCATTGTTTTTCAGACTGTATTAGAACCTGCACTGTTCTTCAGACTGTATTAGAACCTGCACTGTTCTTCAGACTGTATTAGAACATGCATTGTTTTTCAGACTGTATTAGAACCTGCACTGTTTTTCAGACTGTATTAGAACCTGCACAGTTCTTCAGACTGTATTAAAACCTGCACTGTTCTTCAGACTGTATTAAAACCTGCACTGTTCTTCAGACTGTATTAGAACCAGCACTGTTCTTCAGACTGTATTAGAACCTGCACAGTTCTTCAGACGGTATTAGAACCTGCACTGTTCTTCAGATTGTATTAGAACCTGCACAGTTCTTCAGACTGTATTAGAACCTGCATAGTTCTTCAGACTGTATTAGAACCTGCACTGTTCTTCAGATTGTATTAGAACCTGCCCTATTCTTCAGACTGTATTAGAACCTGCATAGTTCTTCAGACTGTATTAGAACCTGTCCTGTTCTTCAGACTGTATTAGAACCTGCACTGTTCTTCAGACTGTATTAGAACCTGCACAGTTCTTCAGACTGTATTAGAACCTGCACAGTTCTTCAGACTGTATTAGAACCTGCACAGTTCTTCAGACTGTATTAAAACCTGCACTGTTCTTCAGACTGTATTAGAACCTGCACAGTTCTTCAGACTGTATTAAAACCTGCACTGTTCTTCAGACTGTATTAGAACCTGCACAGTTCTTCAGACTGTATTAAAACCTGCACTGTTCTTCAGACTGTATTAGAACCTGAACTGTTCTTCAGACTGTATTAGAACCTGCATTGTTCTTCAGATTGTATTAGAACCTGCACTGTTCTTCAGACTGTATTAGAACCTGCCCTGTTCTTCAGACTGTATTAGAACCTGCATTGTTCTTCAGACTGTATTAGAACCTGCACTGTTCTTCAGACTGTATTAGAACCTGCATTGTTCTTCAGATTGTATTAGAACCTGCACTGTTCTTCAGACTGTATTAGAACCTGCCCTGTTCTTCAGACTGTATTAGAACCTGCACAGTTCTTCAGACTGTATTAGAACCTGCCCTGTTCTTCAGACTGTATTAGAATCTGCACAGTTCTTCAGACTGTATTAGAACCTGCACAGTTCTTCAGACTGTATTAGAACCTGCACTGTTCTTCAGACTGTATTAGAACCTGCCCTGTTCTTCAGACTGTATTAGAACCTGCACAGTTCTTCAGACTGTATTAGAACCTGAACTGTTCTTCAGACTGTATTAGAACCTGCATTGTTCTTCAGATTGTATTAGAACCTGCACTGTTCTTCAGACTGTATTAGAACCTGCACTGTTCTTCAGACTGTATTAGAACCTGCACAGTTCTTCAGACTGTATTAGAACCTGCACTGTTCTTCAGACTGTATTAGAACCTGCACAGTTCTTCAGACTGTATTAGAACCTGCACAGTTCTTCAGACTGTATTAGAACCTGCACTGTTCTTCAGACTGTATTAGAACCTGCATTGTTCTTCAGACTGTATTTGGACATTATTAAAATACCGTTTTCACCTTAATGATTGGAATAAACAGCAAAAAGTATAGACCTAAATAAGACGCCACAGAACGTGGCATCTGATCAGGATCTACACTGTTCTGCACATGGCATAGCGAAGTGCACTAGACATTACAATTGATGATGTTTATTTCGAAGAGCAAGGAATGTTGTTATTTTTTCTGTTCCTTCACTTCCCTATCCCTCCCTATCTTTCATCTCCTCTACTATCTCTTCTATCTCTTTTCTCTCTTTCTCTGGGAGACGACACGAAATGACCCACAAGGGTTGACGTGTCGTTAAACCCCAACACATACACACACGCACAAAAAAAAAACACACACAAAAAACCCCAGATATCTCACGGTATTCTAAAGAATAGTCAGTTCATCCTTCACTATCCAGACGTCGTACTGAACACGTCACATCGAATGTACGTTGTTCCACTGCGTAGAACGTTTATCAGGCTGTCACTGAAAAGACAGTATTAACGCTTAGCACTCTGGGTAATATTTACAGCAGACGACATTTTGAAATATTTTTTTTTCATATTTTCCCCAGAAAACAGGATTTGAGAATTCATGCAAATTGTCTCCATGGAATGTCAAATCCTGTTTTCTGGGAAAAGGAAGAAAAATTATGACCAATTTGTCGTCTGCTTAATTAGCCTATAGAGTGAGTGGTAAAGGTTAAAGACAACAGAGAACAGACAGCACGTTAACCATGCTTATCCTAAGTAATTGTTCCAACATTTGAACATGCCCATATCGCTAACCTTAAAGTGTCTAATAATTGCTGAATGGGTGCCAAATTGTAGACCCAGATAGATGCCGCGTTCTTCGACGTCTGATCAGGGTCTGTACTATCTGCTCAGGCCTGTCTGTACCAATACTAGGAACATTTATGATAAATGGGTAAACGTCTATATTTGGCAAGTATTTTCGGTGTCATACGGTGTACTCTTTCCTGTGAATAAAGTCTATTCAGCCACTCTGTGCTATTTCATTTCCCGCTGCATCTGGGCATAAACGAACAAAGTATGCCAAATCGCAGTTCGCCAAGAACAACCTTTGCACCTCGTACATTTCAAAAAGGTAATCTCCGCAAGTTCCGGCAGAAATACGCATGTGCGAAATCTAGTCTGCGCATGCGCAAATAATGCCAATTCATTTAGTCGAAAAGGCACAAAATCTTGTCTTGGCGTATATTGATAAACATATATATTATACAATATTTATGTTTGCCTTTGATGAAGTCCTCGTGGATTTCAAAAAGGTAATCTCCACAGGTTCCGGCAGAAATACGCATGTGCGAAAGCTAGTCTGCTAATGTGCAAATATTGCTAACTCATGTGGTCGAAAAGGCGCAAATCTATTCATAAACATGTATATACAATATTCTTGTTTGCCTTTGATGAAGTCACTTGCCACCGGGAAGATCCGGGTCTCCAGACAGATAGCTCTTCAATATAAAATATCTTCCCTAATATTCGCCGAAAAGAAATTTTTTTTTCTTTGAAAATAATTATTTGATTAAACTCGATTACATGACAAATAAAGGCACTATTCAATAAAAGAAGGATCTTATGATAAAGCTGACTCAGGGTTGCCAATAAAACAACACTTGAGAAATGCAAATCATTTGACAATATTTATTTTGCAGCGCAATAACAAAGTACAAAAATCTTAAATGGCTTAATTTATTTTTTCATTCTGAAATGCGACTGTACCAATTAAAGTGACTGGGTATACACATATGGTAGATTTTTTGCCATTTTTGCAAGGGAAGCAACCTCTGTGACTTCCTGTTTGGCTTCGTGCACACCAGGTCCCTTGGGAGCTTTTTTTTTTTTTTTTTTTTTTAGAGTAGCACCTTTATAAAAGGGAGGCAAAGCAGTTTCGACAAAGTTGTTTCCGCTGGGTGTACATCAATTCCCGTTAACTCTTTCACTGCCACAAGCGATAACAAACGCAAACAGCGTAGATCCAGATGAGACGGCTCATCATGAGCCGTCTCATCTGGATCTTTGCTATTTGACATTTAGTCTTTCAACTGTACATATTGACTTCTTTCCAATCGATAGTTTGTTTAAAGAAAAAAGGCAGACGACAAAATGTCGTCTGAAATTTGGCGCCGACTGGAAACACTTGGTAGATTTTCTGCCATTTTTTTTTTTTTTTTTTTTTGCAAGGAAGAGATCCTTTTTGCAAGGGAGAGACAACGTTTGTGAGTTTCTATTCGGCTTTCAAACAAGGTCCCTTCTAGAAAGAGGTCTATTCTAAAAGGAAAGAATTACAATCTTCAAGGAAGACCACTCTGTCAAAATCGTTTTTGCTCCCTTCTGAAAAGGGATATACTCTAAAAGGAACGAATTTGATCGCGATGGGAGCAAACTTTCGTTTTAGATTAGACCCTTTTTGGGATTGGGACTGGCATACTTGATAATAAAAAGGAAGTCATAAATGCTGTCTCCTTTGTTTAGTGACCAATGCAGGTTCTGATTAGACTCTCCCAGCTAGCATTCTTTATAAATCTACAGCGGGTCGTTTTCGGCCCGTCAGCTACCCTGACGCGCTATAGATTTATGTAGAATGCTTACTGGGCTGCTCATGCATCGAGGGATACACAGGCCGGTCTGGGTTTTGCTGTCTGCATACGCCCCCAAGATTGAAAAAAAAAATAACAAACAAAGAAAAAAACGGACGTATTATGTTATGGCTTGTCCGGCTATCTATCCGTCCGGCGTATGCAATTTTTGTGCGCGCCATAACAGAGGTAACTGCGTAAGGAATATTTTGATGAAAAAACTGCTGACACTTTATTAGTTTCAGAGTTACTTCCCTTTGATTAGTTTTTTTTTTTCTACTGTCCTTGGACGCACCACAACTCTGTAACCGTAATGGAATATCTGTATGACACTCATATATGCCATAAGCTGTGGCCTTAAATCTGTGAGGTTTGGCCAATTTTTAAGGGGGATTTGATCAAATTCTGTGAGATTTTAACAAGAATGACTTTGAAGCTCTACCGAAATAGTCAAAAGCTTCTATTTAAATGAACAAAGCTTAGGATAGCTGCAATTTTCTATTTATTTCTTCATCAGATGTGTTGTAAGATGGTCTAAAAATGCTGTGAGATTTGAAAAATCTTATAGGAATTGCTTCCAGATGGGCCAAATTCTGTGAGATTTTATCTCACAATGAGATATGGCATGCATGGAAACTCCATAGCAATGTGTAGCGTGTCGAGTGCAAAAATAATTGCCGCGTTCTCGTTCTTACTTTCTGAGTTACTTCCCTTTGATTAGATTTTTTATACCATCCTTGTGCGCACCACAACTAGGTAACCATATGGAATATCTTGAAACTATAGCAATGCGTATGAGGTTAACAAAGACGGTGTGTCGCGTACAAAAATAGATTGCTCTCCCTTTCTCAGTTTCTTCACTTTGAGTTACTTCGCTTTGATTTAATTTTTGACTGACCTTGTACGTACCATAAGTAGATAAACGTAAGGAATATCTTGATGAAACTTAATAGAAATATGTATGAGTTTAAGACGGTGTGTAACATACAAGTAAGATTGCTCTCCTTTTCTTAGTTTCCGAGACACTTCCCTTTGACTGTTTTTTTTTTTTTTTTTTTTTTTTTTTTTTTCTTCACACTATCCTTATGCATTCCATAACTAGGTAACTATATGGAATATCTTGATGAAACTTGATAGCAATGTGTATGAGGTCAAGACAGTGTGTCGCATACAAACAAAGATTGCTCTCTCTCTCTCTTTCAGTTTCTGAGTTACTTCCCTTTGATACGTGTTTTTCCACACTATCCTTATGCATGCCATAACTAGATAACCATATGGAATATCTTGATGAAGCATTATTGTTCTCCCTTTCTCAGTTCATGATTTATTTCCCTTTGACACTTTTTTTCCAGACTATTCTTCTGCACGCCACAACAAGGCAACCATATGGCAACATAGCGAGCGTACATTTGTAAAAGTCCACATATTTTACGCCTTTGTCCAGTTATTGACCGGCGCGCGCGCCGGTCTCTTAATATAACTTTGGATTTTTACATATGGGAGATTATTCGAGTAGCTCACTAAGGACGTTTTATATTTGCCGGGACGTCGGTTTGTGATGATCCCGGCAAATATAAAAAAAATCTTAAAACAAACTGTTATAAGCAGATTAATGTCTATTCCATTTTCATTTCAATAAGAAATTTCATAAAGCTTAATAAAAGCAAACATTAACTCTTTCGGTGCCAAATTTCAGACGACATTTGTCGTCTGCTTTTCATTTTTAACAAACTATCGCTTGAAAAGAAGTTTAAACGTAAAGTTGGAAGACTGAATGTGAAACAGCGTAGATCCAGATGAGACGGCTCATATGAGCCGTCTCATCTGGATCTATGCTGTTTGCAAAAGCCTATTATTATCGCCTGTGGCAGTGAAAGTTAACGAATCACATTGTTGTTCGATTTTTTATTTGTTACATTGAAAATTTGTTAAACATTACTTTTTCCCTTGTTCCATATCTCCATGTAAACATGGACAAAATTTGCGCCGGTACTTAGACGTTTACGTCTAAATATTTTGTCTTGTATAGATGTGATTGCCTTGTTATATGGTAAACGAACGTACAATGCCGTTGCTCTTGTTTTTCGCATGTCACGCCTCTAAGACCCTTATCAAGGTAAAACAACAATTAGGCATATACAAAGCGCGATGGTCCAAACCAGTTTGCTCACCCGTGTAGTCTGGTCTGGCCTTAACTGTTCGCCTGCTAGAGATCTCGAAAAAACAAATGCCCTGATCAAACTGCACGATGGCATCAACTATCCAGGGCCTTCGCGTTTTACACTGAGGTCCCTTTCTGCACTAAGGTTCCTTTTTTTGCACTAAGGTTCCGTTTCGGCCGGTGAGGATCAGGATATGCATGTTTCGGGTTAGAAAACATTGTCACTGGGGTAACCTGTGGTTCGATAAGATAAGAATCCGCCCACTGCTGCAAGACATATCTCTTATTGATGTACTGTAAACGCCAATGGTTCATTTACCGTCGTGGCTGACTAACTCGGTTTTGTGTCCCTAGGAAATTCTTCTAATAGCTAAAAAAAAAAACAAAAAAAACTTCAGGGATATTTTAGGGCAATTTTCTTATTTTTATCATGAAAATAAAATGTTGAAAGAACTCATTAGAATCGCCTCATCTAGGCCGATTCTAGTGAGTACACTCAGCATACCATTATTTTTAAAGAAGGTCGAAATGTTATCCTCATTAGCCTCCTCATTACGAAACCACGCCTATTCAAATATATAGAAAATTTCACTTCCAAAAACTGAAAAATTTCAGGTAAAAAACTCTGATATTTTTCTTATTTCTGTTCAAAACATAGATTGTGGGTACTCGTTAGAACCGCCTCGGCGAGGCGAGGCGGTTCTAACGAGTACCCACAATCTATGTTTTTGAGCAGAAATAAGAAAAATAATGTATACCCCTGTAAACCCCAGTTTTTGCTATATAAAAGGGGGGTTTAATGGGGTCAAAATTATATAGGTATGTTTTCATGATGTGACCTGACGCAATGATTCACCTAGAACAAATTTGCATAGTCCCGAAGATGTTCGCGCCATTGAAGTTCGACCGTATTTATTTATTTAAAACTTGCACTAAAAAAAAACAAACTAAGTACAACATGATTCTAATGCGTGTTCTTGTGTTTCTTTTTTATGATGCTAATTTAAAAGTTGTTTCACTGGCCCAGTTTTGTTTAGGTTAACATATTTTATTCACCGGGTATACAAGGTTCCACGTTTCGCAACTGCGGAAGTTTTGTAAGCCTTTCAGGTCAGTGAAGATAAAACTTCAATATTTCCCATTAAAAAGTGTCTCACCTCAACTGAAACTAAGTAATATGGTAATAAAAATGAATTTTGTGAAATATTTTATACTTATATTTACGTTTTCAAAAGCATATGGACTAAAAGTGGAAGTTCTTGCACCAGTGAATAACTCTACTGTTGAGGCAGGCCTGATTATTACCCCTGGAGCTGATATAAAAGGACAGGCTTATAAACCGCTCGGTAAGTAATCTATCTATCTATCTATCTATCTATCTATCTATCTATCTACCTACCTACCTACCTATCCATCCATCCATCCATCCATCCATCCATCCATCCATCCATCCATCTATCTATCTATCTATCTATCTGTGTCTGTTCGTCCGTCCGCCCATCCATCCATTCATCTATTTGTCTGTCTGATTGTCCGTTAGTCCGTCTGCCTGGCAGTCTGTCTGTCTGTATACATGTCTGAACGGGCGACCATTTAGAGTTAGGCAGCATATTTTGGACGGTGTTAATAGGTTTATTCCGTTTAAGGTACAGTAACTAATCCCTAAAATGGTTAGCCATTAATTAGCTATTAAAAAAAAAAAAAAAAAAAAACAGCATTGAGGCAGCCCCTAAATCAAAATGTTAGACAGGACGTCTCTCTCTCTCTCTCTCTCTCTCTCTCTCTCTCTCTCTCTCTCTCTTCGAGCCTGAGCCTCTCTCTGTGCAGTTCATATTTGTCCGAAGACTGGTACTACGCGACAATTTTTTTAAATTATTTTAGCTGAAGCAATCCAGAAAGCGACAAATCTCAAGTTATGGTTAGCCATTCTGGAAGATTTCCCATTCAATGTACCAAACCCTATTCAACTGGATTACGGAATTAACGAGGCTATTGATAAAATGGGGATTACGAACGGAAACGTTTTCCTGGCAGGACACAGTCTGGGAGGTATGCATTTGAGTAAGCAGACGAAAAATCATTTTCCTGAAAATATGGCTTGTCATTTCATCCAAATCGCCTGCCAGTGAGATGACTTGAATGAAATGTCCTTTTTCTAGATATAATTAGTTTTAACATTACGTTTGCTTACACTACCATCACAATTATTTATCGCTCTCTGAGCAAATTAAGAACAGAACAGAAATTTTATTGATTTAAACTGTACATAGTTTCTCATCAATACAAACATATATATAAACATCTTCATCAGAAGACATGCGCTAGGTATGAACTAATGTTTCTATAAGACTGTAATATTATATGGTTTCCTTATCAAAATTTCAGAATAAGAGGATGAAACGAAAGTGAAGCTAACTAAGTTGTAACTAAGCAGACGACAGATTGACGAAGTTTTTTTGTTTTTGTTTTTTTTGTTCGTTTTTTTTTTCGCTCAGAAAACAGGCTTTAACAATTCGCGTGAAATGTCAAAGCATATTATCTGGGAAAAATAAGAAAAGATATTTTAAAATGTCGTCTGTTGAAATTTTACCAAGCATACCAAGCGTTAACCGTTTGAAGCGTATCATGCTCAAATTGAATCGTAATAAGTTCAAAAAGGCTCGCAGACATTGTTTTCAACACAGGGCCTCCATTTTGCCACTGATTGTGGCCCATAGGCTGTATCCACATTACGAAAACACGCCTATTCAAATACACTGAAAATTTTACCACCAAAAATGTCAATTTTCGGATAAAAAATTCTGATAGTTTTCATATTTCTGCTCAAAACAGAGATTGCGGGTACCCGTTAGAACCGCCTCGCCGAGGCGGTTCTAACGAGTACGCATAATCTATGTTTTTGAGCAGAAATAAAGAAAATAATGTATACCCATGTAAACCCCAGTTTTACAATATAAAAGTGGGGTTTTAGGGGGTCAAAATTATATAGGTATGATTTCGTGATGAGATTTCGTTTATAGCTTTAAATCGGAAGAACGTGACTAATAGCGTCGTCCCTGCTAAAGTAAAATGGATGCTTTCATTATATACTCTGGAAAAAAAACGTATTGCAACTTTTAGTTGTTTTAATGATTGCTCGGTATAGCTGAAAGTAAGGATGCTTCGTAACAGTATTCATGTCTTAAGAATGAGGCATATCAAGTTGTGTGTTGTGAGCAGCCGCTGAATCTCAGTAAGGTCTGATAGATAGTGGGGCTGCCTGCTAGGAAATGGCTCTTTATTACCCTTGTTAGTACCTGAGGGTCACCGCATGAAAATTCACCTGCGACACTCACTGCATAAATCTGCACAATCTCGTGCACTGTCAATGTCCGATCGCTTCTTCCACGTGCTGCTCATGTCATTTTTTCAGCACATCTTTCTCATAAATGTCTTGAAGGAGTATTTCTGTCGAAGTTATGAGAAGGGAGCCCCACAATAAGGGATGTAATTAGTTCCATGACAGAGTTATTTCCCTTGAGTAAGTATCCATTCATGCCTTAGTCAAAGCCAGTTTAGACTGGCTCCAGTCTCCAGTGACTGATTTTTTTTCTTATAATTCTGTTTAATACTCCACTAAAATGAAACCAAAATTAATATCGTGACTAAAGAGGCTGGTCACTGGTGACCAGCCTTTATAGTCAAGATACTTTTGGTTTTATTTCAGTGGATTATCAAACAGGATTATGAGAGAAATATTGAGTCACTGGAGACTGGAGCTAGTCTAATGTCGAAGTAATGAGAAGGGAGCCCCGCAATGAAAAGGGATGAGTTATTTCCCTTGAGTAAGTATCCATTCATGCCTTTGTCAAAGCCACTTCTGTATTATTTGAATGAAGGTGTATTTGTGGGTAGCTACGGACTGAAGCACGCCAAAAAGCTGAAGGGAATACTTCTCTTTGCCTCCTACCTTACAAGAAGCCATAGATTACAAGATTATCCACTTCCGGTCTTACATATATCTGGGGATTTGGACGGTCTCACCAGAATTACCAGAATCGTGGATACCTTCGAGTAAGAAATCGGATTAATCTTCTTTCGCATTCTGAACTTAACTCTTTCACTGCCACAGGCGATAATAATAGGCTTTTGCAAACAGCATAGATCCAGATGAGACGGCTCATACGACCCGTCTCATCTGGATCTACGCTGTTTGACATTCAATGTTTCAACTTTACGTATAAACTTCTTTTCAAGCGATAATTTGTTTAAAAAAAAAAAGAAAAGCAGACGACAAATGTCTGAAATTTGGCATCGAAAGAGTTAAAGCAAATGAATACACCTGAACAGGTTTTGTTACTATTTTTGGAAAGGGGAACAACTTCTGCAGTCCAATAATAAGCTCATCTAATACCAAGCATTGATTCCGCTACGTCAGCTTTAACCCGTCTCATGCTGAATAAATTAAGATGCCACGTCCACTTCTAATTTCCAGCGAATCAGATTACTTGATCTCGGTTTTTAATAGAAATTCACATATTTAATGACAAACAGTGCAGATCCAGATCAGTTGGCTTCTTCAGAAGCCAACTGATCTGGATCTACACTGTTTGCTAAGGCAAGGCATGACGTGTTCAGCAAGAGAAGGGTTAAAGCTGACGTGTCGGAATTATAGCTCAGCCAGATATTGTTTTAAGAAAATGAGACGGTGTGCAGCAAACCAAAAATGTAAACTGTGATGCCAGACCAGCCGCTGTTACCCTAGATATCAGGACACCTTTAGAATACTTCTGCTAAAATTTGAACAATACTATATAAAACCTGAATATATGTCTGAAATGTTGTGACGGAATGACAACCAGTATAGATCCTGATCAAACTGAAGGTTAATGTCAGAGCAAAACTGTGTAGCTCTCTGATAAGAGCAATTTGTTTAGTGTCTACACTGTGTGGCATTCCTTCACAACATCTTGGACACCTTATCTGGTAGCTAAAAGGACTTGTTTAAAGTTAAAGACTAATATGGTAAGGAGTTTCTGAATATTTACGGTACACACGGTATCTGACAACCATTGTTTACGCTATAATTGCTGAATAGTACCTGAATAACAGCTTTGAGAGCTGCTTTCCACCACGTTCCCTTCATATTACAGCCTCTCCACTAGATCCATTACAGCCTCTCCACTAGATCCACCGCCACCACCCGACTATTTCACCTTATTACTATGTAAAGTGGTGAATAAGTGGAATGCCTTCGATTCAATATAAAAACAGTGTTTCTATATTTATGCTAAAAAATATTCTTCTTGTACTTGTTGTATTTGTTGATGTGCACCATTTAGCAGATTGAATAAAAAGTAAAGATGCCCAGGACATTTCATAGCCACGAAGCACAGTCTTTTAGAGGCAACAAAAACAAGGAGAGGTGAGAAACACACACACACACACACACACACACACACACACACACACACACACATGTGAAACCACCGACACCTGTCTTAAGAAGAACCACAAAAGAGGAACTTTGAAATTACCAGCATGGCCAGCCCAAAGTGACAAGACAATAAATTAACCCTTGCCCTGCTGAATGAATTAAGATACCACACCCACTTCTAATTTTTCAGCCAATCAAATTGCTTAATGTAGGTTATTGAAACAAATTCACATATTTAATGACAAACAGTGCAGATCCAGATCAGTTGGCAGAAGCCAACTAATCTGGATCTACACTGTTTGCAAAGGCAGGGTATATCCGGGTTCAGCAGGACCGGTGTTAACAAATATGTGAAAAGCACGAAACAGCCACTTTTTATGAAAATGGCGGTGGGATGGACAGGATGGAACGTGGAGAACTGTTTATGTATACAGCCTTTCACCCTTGAATTTCTGAATTGGACTATTCCAGCTCTGAATTTGGACACATTCATTGTTGCAAATAGGGATTTCAGTAAAAATCAAAAGAACCATGACTGTTAAACAGCGCAGATCCTGATGAGACGACTCGTCTGGATTTGCAATGTTTGCAAAGATATCTAAAGCTTTGAAAGTATTCTCTGGGCTAGTACTTAGTTTTTGTTTTGTTTTGTTTTTTCTCTCTTTTTATATCTCTCGGATGTATGTGAGAAAGCGTACCTTTTGATATGTGCGCGAAACGAGGACTCAAATCAGCCTCCCCATTCGCCCAGTCCATTATGAAAACATACCTGTATAACTTTGACACCCTTGAACCCCACTTTTATGTAGTAAAATTGGGGTTTGCAGGAGTATATACATTATTTTTCTTATTTCTGCTCAAAAATATAGATTGTGGATATTCATTAGAACCGCCACAATCTATGTTTTGAGCAGAAATATGAAAAAATATCAGAATTTTTATCTGAAAACTTTCAGTTTTTGGTGGTGAAATTTTCAATAAATTTGAATAGGCGTGTTTTCATAATGTTGATTAGACTTTGTTGTCTGTTTGAAGAAACTTTCCATCCTTGGCTGTTCAAAACGCGCCCAGTGAAGATTCTGATCCGAGTGTGTGAATGTACAGGCTGAATGTTCACTGGGCGCACATGAACGAAAGTAGCGGTTCATTCTATTTTTAAAGGGAACTTGTATACAACATGAAGACAGTCAGCTACGAAACAATGTATCATATGCCAGTGATTGTAATGGAGGGCATCAATCACGGTCACTTCGCATCAGGAACGATGCCTCCGAATGTAAAGTCACATGACCTAGAGGCGGAGATGTCCTATGACTCCGCCCACTCGATAATAGCTGGTCACGTGGGCGCATTTCTTGTGAAATCTTTAGAGCAGCCTACTGAGCAGGTTTCAGAAGCTGACGCAGCACTCAATAAATCATTTGATGACACTCTGGCAATAACACAGGTCAGAGTTTTTCTTTGTTATATTTTAGTACTTTTTCAGCAATCTTTCAGCCTGATTCGAGAAAATTATGTAACGTCACTATTTCGGTGATGTTATCTGAGAACGTCGAAAGAACATTAAACACATTCTGAATGGGGAAAATCGTTCTGGGAGAGGCGTGGGAGGTGGGAGGGGGAGGTGGGGGCGGTTACCAAACCGCCATCAGATTTAACGTAACACAGTTCGATGATCCGTTTTCCTGTTATTACCAACCTAATACCTAGCATATAGTTACCTGCTAACGCTCATAACGCTTAATTCTGCATTCAAAATATTGACCTCATGCACCCTGATGCTTATAAATAGCGAATAAATAAATAAAACCAAAGAAATTTCAAACTTTGAAGGAATAAGATTTTAATCGTCAGTGGACAAATATGAACACTCCAGTAAAACGCGCCAAAAGCCGCAGCATTGGGTAAAATGTGTAACCAGAGCCGCGGTCCAACTAAACATTGAAAATGACCAAAAAGGGGTTCAGTCAGTTCTAATGGCTTACAGAATTTCAGGCAACTACCCTATCAGTACTCTCAGTGCTTTTTATACCATGTGTAATAAATATGTTATTGTACCTTTAGTTTAAAATACATGAAACATTTCCCTCGAGCCTTTCAAATTTTTATAAACAAACGTGTGCTGTCGTTCGGAAAATACTTCCTGTATTTAAACTACGTAAACACCTAGTAACGGTGGTTTTGATAATTTGAAAAAGATTTCCTTTGGAAGAACAGAATAACACAAACAAAATTGTAAGGAAGATGTTTATATTCAGGACGGGCCACAATCATAGAACATGGCAGAGTAAACAAACTATTACAGAGAGTACATACTCAACAAAACAGTGAAAAAATACGACAACCGGTATCAGCATTGAGGTCATCACAATGCCAGACAAGACCCAACAAACACAAGAAGACGTTCAGCAGCACCAAACATGGAAAAAAATAGCAAAGGAAGAAACAAAAACATAGAATATAACAGACAAAGTTTCACTGAGTCTGTTGAAGAAGGATGATGAAGACATCCAACATCATTTCCGCCCCTTAGCAGTATACTTTAAACGGACCTCTATTTTCAAACCAAATACAGTCGACTCTCGTTATCTCGACTCTGGATATCTCGAATAACGGCTTATCTCGAAGTGAAAATCTGGTCCTTGTTTTTACATGGAAATCTAACAACAGGTAACAAAATATTCTGGAAAAGAGGAGAATTTGCTCCTCAGGAGCAATTTATCCTCTTTTCCAGAATTCAATATATCTCTAATTTCAGGAGTCAAATTACATATTCATTTGTGAAATGTGGCTGTTCGATTTTATTTTTTCCTCAATTCTGCAAATTTGATGTGTCGCGGTACGGATATCTCGAACTGTTTCAGAGACTCCCTTGGACTTCGAGATAACGAGATTCGACTGCATACGGGCCCATTTGTCCCAAAGAACCAGAATATTTTAAATTCTCAGCACTGTGCCAGCTGGTTTTTTATAATATAGCATCACTGTTGTTTCCATGACATTTAAAACGGCTTTTGTACAAAATTTCTCATATGTTTCAGAAAAAAAAAAAAAAAAAAAAAAAGATTTCCAACGTTCTACCATAGCTGTTGTAGGAGGTACATTGTCAGTTTCTAATGTGTTCGTTAATTTACTGTCTGGATACTGGCGTCGCGACAACAAAAAAGTACTTTCTCCCATTTAACCAGTATGCGGACCTAGATCAGTTTGCCCGTCCGTGCAGCAGATCAGACTACGTGTACTACGCACAACATTACTGGGTTTTATAGAATCTATGTAGCTAACTGTGAAGACCATAATTGGACTGCGCTTGTGCGCAGTCCAATTAGGGTCTTCGCTCTTCGAATATACAATAAAGTACTTTTCCCATGTATATTGTAGATAGTCATTTGTAGCTTTTTTTGTAACAAATTATACTGCCTTGAAGAGCGTCGCGTTGAGTCTCGGGAAAAAGGTATCTCATGCACGTGCGGACAAAAATGCAAATTAATGATATCCCTTTAGTCCCGTTAGAGTCTACTTCGATAGCGCTGCAGATTTTTGCCAGGTTTCGACCTATTGCATATATTGCATGTGGAAGCTCTGATCGGACTGCATATGTGAAGGCTGCCCTGTGCTTATGTTCTTATGTTTTTTATGCTTAACGCTTAGCATGCTGGGTAAAGTTTTCAGCAGACATTTTGAAATATTTTTTCGTCTTTCTCAGAAAATAGGGTTTGATATGTCATGCGGACTGTAAGAGACAGTTTTACATGAAATGCCAAAGCTTATTGGCTGGGAAAAGTAAGAAAATATAATCAATGCGTTGTCTGCTGAATTTGCCAAGGGAGTGGTAAAGGCATTTTTTTCTATGTCAGGTCTCGTTTATCAACTGTTTTTGCCCTGGGTGCATTAACAAATATTTTGACAATCAGCTCTGTAGTTTTTCCTGTCACCTCGAAAATATTACAAAAACACGGTTACGTTCAGTTAATCGTCAAAAACCTTTATTTCTCTCAATCCATTTATATGACAACAGAGGTGACAAAAATTATATATTCTACTTAAATCTATATTGATCCGTTATCGGACCGACAGGATTCCTGACCGTCCAATAACGGTCCGATATAGTTGGGATAGCTCTAGGGATAGCTAGCTGGGATACCTGCTAATACCACCAATTAATGTAAAATAAGTGTCAACTGATGTCAAAATTTGATCAGCTGTGGATCCTTTAACTCTTTCAACGCCAAATTTCAGACGACAGCTATCGGCTGCTTTTTATTTCAACAAACTATCGTTTAGAAAGACGTTTATATGTAAAGTTGAAAATCCGAATGTCAAACAGCGTAGATCCAGATGAGACGGCTCATTTATATGTAAAGTTGAAAGTCTGAATGTCAAACAGCGTAGATCCAGATGAGACGACTCATTGAGCCGTCTCACCTGGATCTATGCTGTCTGTAAAAGTCTATTATTATCGCCTGTGGCAGTGAAAGAGTTAATGTACAAAGAAGATGTTATCAACTCGATTCAAAATAGATTTTTAATGTTGTCAGGTACGCGAGGCATACGGAGAGCAATCAGGATTAGTTTTACTTATTACCATGACTCGAAACGACATTAACACTAAATTCATGCATAACATCTCGTCTGGTCCGGATGCAAGTTGGCCAGTTTGTAACCTACTGAAATTGCAAGTCCAAGACTCCAAAGAAAACGCATCAATACGGCCCGATACTAAGGCAAAATTTGTTGTCACCTCGCTCAGTCGACCACCAGTCAGAAGTCCCCATGTAGGTTATCCACTCTCCTCTTCGTTGATCAACATCGTCGACCACCAATCAGGTCCCCATCGACCACCAATCAGAAGTTCCCCCTCGACCACCAATCAGAAGTCCCCGTCGACCACCAATCAGAAGTCCCCATCGACCACCAATCAGAAGTCCCCATCGACCACCAATCAGAAGTCCCCGTCGACCACCAATCAGAAGTCCCCCTGTAGGTTATCCACTGCCCTCTTTGTTGATCAGCATCGTCGATGGCGGTAAACCTACCTTCCCTGTGTAATTCTAAAAATACTAAATATGAGCCTTTCTAAAATTTAACGATCATCACGCAAACATGCCTATATAATTTTGACCCCCTTAAACACCACTTTTATATAGTAAAACTGGGGTGTACAGGGGTATACATTATTTTTATTATTTCTGCTCAAAAACATAGATTATGGGTACTCGTTAGAACCGCCTCACCGGTTCTAACGAGTATCTGCAATCTATGTTTTGAGCAGAAATATGAAAAAATATCAGAGTTTCTTATCTGAAATTTTTCAGTTTTTGGAGGTGATTTTTTTCTATATATATGAATTGGCGTGTTTTCGTAATGGAAAACCCGGTAGCAGAGTTCCAATCGGTTGCGCTTGGCCTGAAACTATCAGGTGCCGTTCGACCATCTGTTCCCTATTGTGTGATATCCTTTATTATTTTATATTACAAATTTTGTGATATCAGAAAATAGATTGATTTTGTGATATCACATGCAGTATTCAATTTATTGACTATAGAAATTCGAATTATTGCTATCACAAGATTCTTTTATTATATACATGTAATAAAATCATATTCGTTTTATCAGTCAAGAGGCTTTCTCGTACATGCATCTCACTGAATTATTAAAGTAATATATTAAAATTTTAACAGCCCTTATCAACTGTAAAATCATGGGATTTTGCTAGCGGAAATGAAAATGATACAACTAGACGGGCTCAAGAAATTATTCTGGGGAGCAAACTTGCTAATCACACTACGGTATGTACAGTAATTATTTTTTATCCAAACTAAATCATAAGTTTGTCTGTACAGTTGTTTTCATATACAGTGAACCCTCGTTACAACGACAGCATTTGTTCCCAAAGAAGTTGCCATTAAAATTGATTTGCTGTTGTACAGAATATTTAATGAGCAGATTGACTTGAAAGAAAGTGCTTGTTTTGTTCTTATTTCCTCATAGAACATATGCTTTGGATATTAGTTAGAATCGCATTCTAACAAATATCCAAAACATATATTTCTTTCGAGTATTAAATACAATATTTTTGCTTAATTTGTGACTAGTTGTTACCTCTTAAGCGAAGGTTTCGTGACAGTCAAATTGTCATTATAACGAATTTTGTCGTTGTATCGTGTGTTGGTATAAAGAGGGTTGTCTGTATCCTGGTGTGTGTGTGTGAGTGTGTGTGTGTGTGTGTACATAAACGTTTAAGTCTTAAGATGTTTTGACATTTATGTTTATGTTTTACCTCGTAAAATAACGGCTGCACATGACTTCCAAAAGTTTAAAATTATTTTGACCGTTTGAATAGGGCCTGAGTTAAACCGTATGATTGCCTTAAACTGATGACTAGAGTAACAGAAGTCTTTCTCAAAAATTGTTTAATAGGTCCTAGACTGTGGAGATGAGTATCAAATTTCCTTTTCAGACTTTGTTACGTTTCTGTAGATTATATAGTTCCAAGACTTGGAGAGTTGATGCATTTTAGTCTCAAGTGCAACGTATGTGTGGTTGGTCTGCGCAGAATCGTTTCAAGAAACCTCTTTTTCGATACATATGCGTCAGACTTACTAGAATATATGTCAATCAACAAGCAATTCTTAAAAAGGGGCTGAAGAAATACAAATGATGGATTTTCTGCCGCCATTTTATATTATGGGACAACTTTTGTGAGTTCTTGTTTGCTTTCATGCACACCGATTCCCTTCTTAAAAACGTCTCTATCCTAGAAGGTAAGACTTTACTCCCATGGGAGGCAAACTCTTTCCTTTCAGAGTAGACCCCTTTTTCAGAAGGGAGTCAAAACAGTTTTGACAAATTTGCATCTCTCGAAAGTGCATGAAATTCCATTAAATTTACCCATTAAAGTCTGAATAAACTCTCCCATACTATATATTGGAAGAGTCCATTTTCGATTTAAGGTATGTCAGGTTATATGATATAGATAAAAATGGTTATTTGCAAACAGTGGAGACCCTGATCAGACGCCGCGTTCTGCGGCGTCTGATCTGGGTCTGCACTGTTTGCCAGTTACCCGTTTAGGGGGTCTCCAGTCTTCAATGGGTTAATTATAAGACAGATAGCTGATACACAAGTGTCGGAGACAGAATTTGTCTTCAAAGAACCTACAGCAGAAGCCGACGATGTTAACCATGCCAAGATACAAACCTATTCGCATGTGGCACTGCCCTTTAACCCGGAAGACGTTTCAGAATCTCCTCAAACCCCAGCAGAAGTACAGAGCAAAATGGTGACGAAACAAGACCTGATGATACTACTGCCGAATGTAACAGCAGACAGCAAAAACAATACATGTATGCAGGTGAACCAGGTAGGACTTCCATATAGATGTGTTATTTTTCTCGTTTTTTTTTTTTTTTTTTTTTTCTTTCTTTTCTATATTTTTGGTATAACTGAGCTCTAACACAAATAGCCTACCAAAGACACCAAGAGAAAGTAAAATTGTCGACGAACAGCACACACGAACGAAAAGCAAAGCATCCAAATGCCTCTTCCCCAACAAGGTGATCACAGTGCAAGACAGGACCCAACAAATACAACTAGAAGGCGCCAAACATGCTAAAACACGCAAAAACGCCCCCAGTAACCACAGATGGTTATACGTTTTTTATTCGCCCGCGTGAACATGTTCAGTCAGATTGAGTCAGTTAATTTCGGTCTGTATCCTGCTTTCTGATTATCTATCTAGAGACAGTTACTTATTCTGCTAGATACGCATGCTCCACTCAGCATGCTCCAATCAGCTATGTAGCACATATGTACAAATGTAAATCACTAATTTCTCAACTGCACCGCTATCTTATATGTTGTCCTAACTATCACTAATGATGATCAACGCACGAAAAGGACCCTTATGTAATTTGTGGACAACGCAGGCCCTGATCAGCCTGTGCATAAGGGCAGGCTGATCTGTACCTTCATTGTGCGCTTACAGAATCAATGAATACTGTAGTATATGTCAACAAACAGAGAATGCTCAGATCAGACTGCATGTATGCCAAGCTGATCTGGACATACTTTGTCCACAAATTGTATAAGATCCTTTTTCGTGTGTTGAGCATCACTTGATAGGGGTGTACTATGCAAGCAAACAATTTACTCCAAAGGGGAAAATCTTTTTTCATTTATTTATTTATTTTTTTATTTATGGTAGACCTCTTTTCAGAAGAGATACCAAAGCCATCTTTGACCGGGTTGTCTCTTTGGGGACTGTTTCCATTACTCTCGATGCATTTGTTCAAACAAAGTGACGTTAAATATTGTAACATAAATTCTTTAAATTCATCGATGCCTTTTATAAGAAACGTATAGTTATTGCTTTGATATTCGGAATCTTTCTATTTTCAGCTGATTTATGAAACGGCGATCAGTCTAGCTTCCGCACGTGCTCAGCAAAGATACAAGTCAAGTGGCTCCCCACCAATCACGTTTCATCCTGATATGCAGGTGTCGTTCGCGACTGAATGGATAGCGTCATCATTAAAATTAGAATATGGTTCAAATAATAAATTGGACGTTACCTCATATTCGTACATGGTGTTGCCAGAGTCAGAAAACAGGTCAAACAGTATTGGAAGGTTGATTCCATCAGTTGGTCGTCGAAAAAGACAGACGAAGTATTCTCAGGGATATTATTACTGCAAATTACTGTCGCCGTACAGGGCTCTGGAGTGGTATTACATTGACGCGCTGAAACCAAGCACTTAAATAAATATATATTTCCGCTTTCGTCTATTTGGATTTGTTTGTATCCAGTTGTCAGTAATTACTTGTCTCAACAGACAACTCCATAACCTTTTCTGAGTAAATAATACAGTATACATTTCTAAACAAGAGTATTTCACCTTTAACCCTGGTCCTGCAGAACCCGAATATGCCCTGTCTTTGCAAACAGTGTAGATCCAGGTCAGTTGGCACAGAAGCCGACTGATCTGGATCTGCACTCTTAGTCATTTAGTATGTGAGTTTGTATGTGATTAAGCAATCTAATTGGCTGACAGTTAGAAGTGGACGTGGCATCTTTATTTATTCAGCTTGATAATGGTTAAATTGTGCAACTTGTTTGAAAACTTCACCAGCTTGAGGAACAGTATTCACAGCATATCCTAGGCATATGCATATAATATTTTCAGTTCTGTGTTTGTGGTTATTGCTTCAAGGATCATTCTTTTTAGAATCTATTTCAATACCCAGTGAATCTGAAAATGGGTAGCGAATGTCTCTCGTGCCAGATTCATGAATCAGTTTTTGTCTCAGCTATCAATGAAACATTTTTTGCATTTCTTTCCTTTTTAAATAAAGAAAAAATATAACACGGCCCATTCACCTACCACATGAATTTTTTTTTTTTTGCAGATGCACAAAACGAATTACCCGGTATGTAAATTTCCAATTATGGTGTTGTTATAAGCAATTATCATAAAAATGTAAGATATTGGCTAAATAGTTTCCTTAAAGAAAATCAGAAAATTGCTTTACAATACAAGAGGTTGCACTGAACCACATTTTATATAGATTTTATTTAGGATACAATGTCAAGAAAATGCCCTTGAAAGAATAATAAAAGAGTTCCTGATAAAGTTGAATCAGTCACTTTGAAACTATTTGAGCCAAACAATAACAATAACAATAATTTGCTCCCCTTATAAGTAAAAAAAAAAAAAAAATAAAAAATAAAAACGGCAAAAGAAAACGTGAAA